>JAQPZY010001317.1:0-600000 GCA_029931535.1 Margaritifera margaritifera | reverse complement strand
AAATATTTACCAACTCATTCAAAGAAACTATTCTATTCAACTTATGTACATGTACTACCAATTACAGACTGCTGCTGCACCATGTGGAGTTAATGCACGCAAACATAATTAATTATCTTTTCTTCTTCTTTCCTTACCAAAATATACATTTATCAGTAATACTTTGATAGGAAATCCAATGCATGATTCAGGGGTAGACAAATTTTGAAAATTCATAGTTGTCCCTAGGCTACCAGCTTAAAAAATATGGTTGCTCGGAAGATTTTTCTGCCTGCCTGGTATACTACCACACTTGCCACCAAGACTTTTGTAATAAAAATTATAGAACAACTTTTGTCATATATACTACACACAATACCATATATACTTGTGTATAATCATGGTACAAAGGCAAACAACATAGACTCTGATCTGCCGTCGCATAATGTGCCGGCATATCAGGGTATATGTTGTTTGTTCTATTGATAAGTCCTTACAGACCCATATCTGCTGGCACATTATGCAACGGCAGATATGGGTCTATGCAGTTTGCAGTTGGTATCGGATTATACGCGAGTATATACGGCACTTGTACCTCACCATCAGTCCTACTATTGGAAAGGCTCTTAAAAGTTTATTTAATCTATTTAGGATCAACAACTAAAAAAATAATCAGTATACTTTATTGATGCTGTCTTGTTGTATGTGAGCTTTCTACAAGCTGGCCACCCCTGACCAAAAACTTACCCATATTTTATGTTTTTCTGAGTTCACATCATTACTGTTCATGCTATCATTAATCTGATACTATTACTCCTGTGTCAAAACTGCCAAGGAACTATAAACTATCCACATGGGATTTTTCTTTAGCCATTACCTAAGAAGCCAAAGATATTGTATAGAACAACAGTTGTGACAGGTTTATTTAAACTTGCCATATTCCTTTATCAAAAGTTAGAAAACAAAAGCAATTGTCCCATGCTCACAATGAATTCCATTTCTTCAACAGACCAATGAGGAAGCATAATACTTGATCACAGGCATAAAGTGTGTCAAGCCAAAGACCATATGAAGGTGTGTTGACAAATGACGATCATTTACGAGTCTTGTATTTTAGTGTGATTACTTAATCAGATAACGAATAGCCGACAAGTACAAATTAGTGTGGCCTATTACTGACAGCAATCAAACAACACTCGACAACGGAATTACATGGAGTTAATTTGGGCAAACCGTTCAAATGTTTGTCACTGGAAAAAATATAAAATTCTATTATAATTTGTAACCCATGGGGTCAAGCTAGACTTGAATTTTAGGGAAAAGTGACTTCTCCTTTTGGACAGAATAGGGAGAAGTCAGACCGGAACAGGAAGAAGTGGCAGTGATGCAAGAAACGCAATATATATATATATATATATATATGTGTGTGTGTGTGTGCGCTGTGGTTCTCTTGTTTGAACTGTGACCTGTATTTCTCATTATGCATATTTGCATTTAACATTAGTTTTAAGCAATATTTTATCTTCAAGCAGACAATTCTCTATGTTGTATGTATATTATAAACACATTTTGTAAGTGTATGAATGTAGTACACTCATATATATTGTATTCATACTTAAAAGTGTGTATGTTTAGATGGAGATAAATATGCAATGTATTTTGGCCACATGACTTCAAAAAAGCATAGCAGAAACACATTGTAATTAATTTTAACTGACAGAAGTACCAAGATTATAGTATTGTAATTACAAATAGGCAAAAATACTTAATCAACTGCCACTTAAAGAACAAATTTAATTTTTTGTTAGTTACTTCACTAGAAAATGGCAGTCGAAAACATTATGAAATGTGTTTAAAACAACCCCTATATTAGGCTATAACACGCACATTAGAGCACATGTACATGTGTCTCCAACATCATAGTGTTCCTTCATTCAAACCACAGTGGTCACTGATGAGTAATCTCATCCTTACAACTTCAGTTTGAGGGAGCTGATTCTAAATTAAATGTGAATCTTTTGACTGTCATTTTTGTTATTGTTTTTAAAAGTAGATGCATCTATTTTTAGAAACAGGGATTTTCTTAATATGACCACTCACTTTCTAGCTTTGTTGCAACAATCCCTAGATAGGATTGAAAATGTATGCTTTTAATATTTGTCTACGTACTCGTAATAGCATCGTGTACAGGTTGAATATATTTTCTTTGCTCCTTTTTCTCGTATTTGCTTACAAATGTGTGATGTAAGCTAACAACCTTGACCTTAAGTTACAGTGCTTATCAATTCGATAACACAGAATTGTCCAATACGTGTCTGACCAACAAATTTTTATTTCTAGGCTAAATCTTTTATCACATAATAGTTACACTTTGCTTTTACGAATTGTATAATTTCCCTAATGTTTGTGCCCAATGAATTACCAAAACAGACAGTCTAATGAAGACGTACTTCGAAGACACAGCGATGTCCTCCATTATGTCCCCTTAGCAGGCTCACTTACGGTTTCAAACTGATTTTATAAAGAAATTATTGGAAGCACGTCAGTTAAAACCTTCAAACGATATATTTAGAAAGTGCTTTCACCGATTCTATTCTTAAAATACAAATTGTTATTTACATATAGATAATTTAGTTTCCAAACACAAGTTATTAAGGTTTCAGCATCAAATGATAACTTGCGGAAATCGGGCAGCAATGTCTTGCATGGCCAAAGAGTTATTTGGTCAGTCAGCTATTAAAACACATGCCTGTGAATGTGCAAGAGTATGTTTTGTTGATGTAATTGATACGAACACAGGCTAAGGCAAAGCGCAATCCATTTCGCCTGGGGCTTAACACTACTTGGCTGGGTTGAGGGAGCATCTCAAAACCCTTAAACTACAGGCACTCGGTGGAGCTCTAAAAAAAAATAAAAAATAACAGGGCGAAGTCGTTTTCACTTTCCTAATACAAGAAGGCGAAGTTTACATTTTTTCAGCGACTTAGTCGCCCATTTCACCTGGTAGCTTGACCCCTGGGGCACATAAAAAGATCCAATAAAATAAAGATAAAAGATCATTTGGGTTGATTTTAGACTACACTAAGTGCATCCAAATCTTACTAAATATAGTCTACTCACTGCCAAAGAAGCATAAGACAACCTATTTCATTGGCTGACAGAAATGTCTTACTGACCTTGATTAGTTTGGGCACATGATCCATGATTATTGATATAAAATGTAAAGAAGAAAAATCTTCAGCAAAAATACTGCTGCATTTATTTCCAACATTTTTTATCAACTGCACTGAATACTGTACTTTATTCAATGGGAATTTGTAATGAATTTCATTGTCTTGTCAATGAATTTTACCTTTCTGTATGGTCATTTTTTTTTAAAGCATGATGAATGAAAATTTATACCAGTATGTAGATAATTTCATTTTGTGAAAAACTTTGCTAAATTTGAGCCTAATTGAAGCAGTTCAAAGCAAAAAATAACAAAATTATTTCAAGCAATCCCCTCTGAAAATCAGTCAGTGAAATATTATCAGTGAGTCTCTGCAATACAGTCACTGATAAGGCGATTTTTAAAAAAATCCTAAGACGATTCTTCTACCTGTATGCAGGAGGGGGCTAACTAGCTGCTTGACTCAGGGGATGAGTTAAAGTTACATACTGTCATAATAGTCATAAACTTTATGGCTGCTACTTTTGGTGATTTTGACAACTGCTAGAGGCACCTACAAAGTTTTGAACACAAGAGTCACCCTTGTGCCATTTTCTGCAAGTGTTTTGAAGTATTTTTGCTATTTTAATTTAGTACGATGTTTTCTGTGACAATGACACTTATAATTGTAAAAATGAAAATTATTAAATGTTTTATTATTTTTATTCTCCTGAATTATATTTATATTTATGAGTAAATTAAAATGATGCAAACTCTAATTTACCATCAAGGATGATTGGCCATACATAGAAGAAAATGTTTTGTTTGCATTTTTTATTCACATTTGAAATAGCCTGAATATCACCTAGATAATCTGTTTTACGGTATTACAAATTTTTTTTTATATTTGAGTTGTGTAAAATTGTCTCATTTCTGACAAGAAAACCGCTGACAGAAATTTTTTGGAAATAATGAATCCATGCTATTTTTAGACATGAACTTTTGGGTTCTTCATACTGTAATATGGTAGGGGTATGGGCATAAAAAAATATAAATATGTAATATTGTAATAAATCCCAAAATATACAGATAAATATGTAATATTGTAATAAATCCCAAAATACACAGATTACTCGTGGAAACCAAATATTTCAAAATATCTTGAGCACAGCTACCAAGTGGGAACGGTCTGAGATCTGACTACCAAAAATGCAGAATCCATGATGAGGTGGGTGAAAATTACATTGTACTCCTCTAAAACAAATTTAAAAGCATGATACACGCATATGTTAAATAGAAACGACACAAAACACAATATGCACGCTATAGAAGCATAGAAAAACTGAGGGAATGCTGGATCCCTTTTGAACCTGGAACCCCAACCACCAATTTGCATTTCAGCTTAAAAAGTTAACAAATGTTTGGATAGCATTTTGCTGGTCGATCTTTTTCTTATTCAATTTTATCTTACCGGCCGCGAACGTTACTAGAGAATGCTTCGTCTCTGAAAAGAAAAATCACCATGTGATTGTGAGCCTCCTATAAATGTGATGCGCTAGCAGAAATACCTGAGGTTGATGTGGACATATCTTCTCTCACAGCCATGCACATCAAAACATAATGTGCTATATCGAAATATGGATACATTTTAAGTTTAGTCACTTTTGTGGCAATATCCATAAATGTTTGAGGATCCATGTTTCACAAAATAATTCCCGGCTTCGGACTAGATTCGGGACGAAAAATACTTCTGAAGGTCCTGAAGCTGATTGTGCACTGCGCGTGGGTTTAGACGTAAATCTCGAAACAGCGGTATCTGGCGGGATTAGAAGCATCTACGGGAGGTAACTGTAACCAGTCTTTCCGCAAGGTAAACCCGCGTCGGGAAAATGGAAATGTCACGCATCATAGCCAAATTGTTTTTAGAGTCAGAACTGCATTTACATGATAAGAAACATTAGCTCCTTGGAGCTATTTTACTGACTATAAACAATAATGTAACAATTAACTTAAACAATCGGACATACATACTTGCAGATATATACATACATCCATATAATTAGCCTCGAGGAACTACTTTTCGTGCACTTAACGTGAATTTTAACGCGTTCGAATCTATTTTTTTTAAAAAAAAAAAACATACAAAGTGTTCAACTATATCTACTTCATTTAATCATCGTTAAAAAAATTGGCATTCATGTACATTAATTCAGAATTACCGTTATTCCGAGCGTGTGTAATTTTGCTTATTTCTGGAAGAGGGGTCCATGGTTCGTGACGCTAACTAAAACGTCACGTGACATATATGACCGGAATGTGCAAATTAGGTCAAGGTATAGATATTATTAGTTGATAGCGTCTCCATGTTTTTGAAATAAAAAAATAAAATTTAAATATGAAGAAAAAAAAAATCCGTTAATTCTATATGCAGTTTGCGCACTTACATTACTGCTTGCTTGTTCTTTACCATATAAATGCATGACTCAATAGACAGAGACAGACAGAGGGAGAGAGAAATTTAAAAATAGACACTGGTGAATGGATACACATTTTACTATAATAGATTCAATGTCTTTTGATGTAGAATATATGTTCATTATGAAATAATACTGAAACGAAAAAGTCCGTAGTGAATATACATTTCGAGTGTAAAAATTCACAAATTTGGTTTTAATGTTCAAGATATGTAAACAAAGCCATCATGTGATCGGCGGCGCTATCTTTAGCATATAATACAAAATTCAAGGCCAAAAAGTCGGACACAAAAAAGGCATTAATGACAATATAGATTTTCATTATGATTTTTTAAAAATACATGAAATTACCTTTTTGAATCTCATTTGGTCTGATTTTACTATATAATTAAATGCTCTCAATCTTGAGGAACACTGGTGACACAGCTGATGACGTAATTATTTCAAAACAAGCGCGTTAGATCGCGAGAAACATGGCGCACGATGGAAGGGGCCATACGACATCGGGTGGTTGGAAGATAGTGTAACTAGTTATTAAACATCATGTGTATATGCTAAAAATACATACTCGTACAAAACTTATAATTTATTTTTAAAAATAAATTCAATGCAGAGAAATCAATTTACATGAATACTTTCTACGCTACGATTACATGCAGTGCTAAAATATACATGCTCGAAGGCCAACCAATACACACTTAAGATACCATTTTACATGCATACAGATTTTAAATAAACAAGAACAAGGGGTTGGACAAAACTATGTACAAAAGCACACACATATATCACAAGACAGATCAGTTACGAGCAAATCATAGTACATACAGGGAAACACATATGAGAACAGTACACAGGAATAAAAGTAACTGAAAGTTACAAGCAAAACTACAGAAGTAAAAGCAAGTAAAAGGTATAAGTGTTATGTATATCTAATCTATGATGTGTGTTTAAATCTTGTTTATGAAGGTAAGTTGTACTTTAGATTCTGGTCACTTGTAAACAGAATGTTTACAAGCATTTGAGTTCAAGGACAGTCTTGTTTTCCATTTTATTGCTTCACATCCTGTTATGGTATAGGTCAAGAGAAAATGTGTATAAATAGGGATTTTGTAAACAAATAATTCATTCCTGTTTTAGATCAGTCTGTGGGAATCCATTTGAGATTTTATAGTTTGTGCCGTTGAAATCAGACATAATTCGAGAGGAATTATTTATTTAACATATTCATTGGAATTACTAAAGTGCTCATTGATTTTTTAATTAATACATTACTTTGGACTTTTGTGAACTCATTCAAAGACATTCTGGATTGTATCATTGTGTTATATCAGGACATTCAAGACTATTGGAACTCATTCGGAACTTTCTATATTTTTGGACTTGTGATTAGGACATTTAGGATTATTTGAAATTTGATTCACAATAATGTAAGTATCTCTTGAATTTCACTTTGTATTATAGGATAAATATATTGCTTGTTGATATTACTTACATTGTTGGTTTCACTATCTATCTGTTACATATTTTTTAATATCTAGAGTCATAACATAAACAAGACAAAAGGTATAAGCAAGAAAAAAGAGATAAGAACCAAAAAACACTACACATGCGGTAAAGCTACGAAAACAACAACAACAACAACAACAAAAACACCCTAATAAATGCAACATTTAAAATGGGAAAGAAGATCCATCAAAAACTATGTGTACACAACATAAGCCAACACTGAGGGTATCTAAAAGCTATAAACAAATATACAAGAGAGTCAAGACTAGCAACTGAAACACTAAACATGCAGCCGATTATGATAGCAGTGGCAACTTTTTCACTATTGTTTACATACGAATCGTTTACACAGCAGGCTCCCAGACCAGATTTTTTTGAGGGATTTACAATTGTTAAAATCTGAGGTTCCAAAATTATTAGGGAGATAATTCCAGAGTTTAAATGCTACATACCTAAAGGATTGTGGCCCATACCTGGATGTTCTTACATTTGGAATCTCCACGGTGTTTACATACCTAAAAGAGTAAGATTTTTTTTAAAAAAACATTTAAAAAAAAAACAAAAACTACTAGATCATTTAAGTATGTTGGACATTTCTTCTTTAAAATGTTGAAATGAAAACTTCAAATCCCATGACTTCATCCTTCCGATGTGGAGAGTTGATACATTTGCCAAATCCAAGAGTTCAGAGTAAGGTTACTTGTATTCATTAAAGACATATTTCATAGCTCTTTTGAGAAAGAAAGGCGTTAGGTAGCTCCTGAAGATTATTTTTAAATTTGACGTACCCAAAAGGGACTTCCGGCAATTTTCAAACGATGGTATACATGTACACGGTGAAATTTAAAGAGTTCATCTCTTAAGATCCACCAGAGAAAGCAGCTGGTTTCATTACAGATTTATGGGATTCATTATTAAAGACACTGAAACGCAAGTGTGAAGCTAACGATGACGATCATTTAAGACTATCCATTAATCTCGACAGTTTGAAGTCTCTTGACTGGATCGTGTTTAGTACAACGGCAGAATTAACTTCTTCCAAAATTATCGACAAAATTCAACACGTTCAACAATCGAATGGCGCGTTTAACATCACCGATTGAAATACACTATTGCTATACACATGACGCACGTTTCACCTCCAAGAGGTAGCGGACCATGCAAAATTTTATTAAACTATCTGATACACCGCAACAACGGAGAGAAACAAAACTCCTTTTGCAGCAAGCAGGCATTTCTAAAGAGACCGTGTGTGAAGTTCTTAAAATCAGAAACTTTAAGACGTGTTGGCACCTCGTTATACTTTGAAAGTATACATTCAAGTCCTTCACGAAACTCTTGTGTTTCGAGGATCGGATTTCCCAGATAAAAAATACATTCACGTTTATCATCATCAAGATCATTTCGATGCCATAACAGCCATCACAGGATTTCTCAGATACAGTTAATATTGCGAGAAAGGTGACCAAGTATTTAACAATTGGGATCAACATATTCATTGTGGAGAGAGATGTCGTAGGTGTTTATCTTCCAGACCTTGCATTCCTGAAGGAAAAGAAAAAAATCATTGCTCTACTTGCAAGCGAACATTTGTCAGTCGACCCTGTTACGAACAACATTGCATGAAACAATTCCAACAACAGAAAAGTGCTTGCGAATTATTGAGAGTGTGCTCCACTTGTGGACATGTTGTTCAAACGAATAATCAAAAGTCACACGTTTGTCAAGGAAAGAAAAAATGCTGTTTTGTGACCAAATTCTGGACTTCAATCATCAGTGTTACATTCAAAGATATGATAATGAACTCGAGGAAGTATTAAATGACGATTAGAACAAGAATAAATAGAAAGGTATGGATTTTATCTCTTTTGACCGAAATTTCACAAAAGACTGGAATTCACATCCCTAATTTGTGTGTAGCTCATCGTGCTTTATTACAAGTGTATTCAAGAACCTTTATTTTATCACTGTCCAAATTGCAATGTGATTTCAGGAGGACGAGAAAAGATCTGTCGGGGCTCTCGTACTCTTGCTGATTTGCCGAATGGATTTGAGACCCAACCGGCGACACTTGGAGCGAAGAGGAAATCCAGCGTTACGGGAACTGTTATCGATATACGACGGTCATGGTTCACAATTTCTCAGGATAAGACGGACACTTTCTTTTGAAATATTATTCAGAACAAGGAACCGAATTTCCAACAGTAACCATGAATGGAGCCAAAATCATTTACATGAAAGTGGGAAATATACAGTTTAAAGATTCCATAAGCTATTTGGCTATGCCTTTGAGTAGAATGCCTAAAGCGTTTGGAATGACAGAAATAGCTAAAGACTGTTTTCCACAATTTATCTATAACGTGCTCCACATTTGCCTGAAGTTCGCTACTACAACCCCAGTGGTATGCACGTAGAACAACGAGAAGCTTTCTACACTTGGTACCAACTCAACTCTTCAGACCCTTTTAACTTTCAAAAAGAAAAGTTGAAATATTGCCGATTCGATGTATACATTTTACGACGGTGTTGTCGAAAATGTCGACAATTATTTCTGGACCACGGTGATATTGATCCCTTGAAGGAAGTTTCTACCAATGCCAAAGCGCGTGAATTGGTATATTGAAAGAAGTTCATGCCCAAGAACAAACTAACCATCACACTACTTCAAACCCATCTCTCTGTTTGCCGTCAATTCTCCGCCAAAGTTTTGTGCTGGCTCCATTACTTGTGTGAAACTGAAGACAAGCGGATACAACATGCTAGAAACGGCGGAGAAAAAGAAAATTGGAAGCCTTTCCGTGGATGGTTGGAATTTAGAAAAACCACAGGTGTTCTATGAATTTCAGGGATGTTTATTTCATGGATGCCCAACTTGTTTTCCTCAACGAGACCTGAAAAGTCCTTTAGAAAGTCAAGGATACTAAGGTATAGAACTATGGAATCAAGACTACGATCGACGTTTGAAAACCGTTTAAACGTATCGTCGAAGGTTACGACATGGTGGACATTGTATTTTTAAATCCCCGTGATAGTTTGTTTGGAGGACGAACCAATGCGACAGAAGATCAAATCAGATACATCGGTGTGTGTTCTTTGTATCTTTGGGTGTACAAATATGCTCGATTCCCCACAGGGCATCCTGAAATATTGTTTGAACACATCGACGTGGAACACATTCGCTAATATTAAGGTTTGATCAAATGCAAAGTGTTGCCACCAACGAACTTGTACCATCATGTTTTGTCACTTCATTGCTACGGACAACTGAAGTTTTCTTTATGCCGTACGTATGCTAAAACATGTAATCAAGACCAACCTTGTCGCCACAATGAGAACGAACCTTGGCATGAACGTGGGTGAGTATCGAATTGTTTCATGCTCTCGATCACAGATACCAACTGCTAAAAGTATACAAAATTTGGCACTTTCCTACCACAGAGCAAGACCAACAAGATGATGACGACGACTGCAATGAAGGGATTTTCTCAGGCTATCCCAGTGAATTTCTAAAACTAAACCAAGAAGCTAGCAGCTATCCTTCTTGGTATCAGACTCCAGAATACAAAATAACATTCAAAGAACCGTACCGCTCCTTTGAAAGCATCACTTTGAAACGCGTGGAAAAGAACGAAGAAAGACGATCGTTTGCAAAAGCCACGCGGAATTGTTTTTGAGGAAAATTGGCTCAACGTCTGATAATGCCAAAGACGGAGCACTTCGCAGATCCAAGTCGATACGTTCAACTCCTCGACGACAAAGGATAACTCATTAAACACGTGGACATCCTAAGTGAAGATTTGATTTTGGTTAATTACAAAGAAGTCACAGAGTTTGGACCCCTTGCCGAATTTGGAAATGTCATCATTGCAGCGTATGTGACAGCCACTGCCAGTTTAAAAATTGTATTCTGTCTTAGAACCTTTAGGAGATCACGTCCTTTACTATGGCACCAATAATTGCATGTACATTGATCGACCTGGAAGTTATCACCTACGCATCGAAGACGAACGTTTAGGAGCTTGGACCGATGAACGTCATGGAGACACTATTTCGAGTTTTGCCAGTAGTGGACCAAACAATTACAGTTACCAGTGCAGAGACAAACAAGGAAAACTTGATACTAAATTAAAAGTGAAAGGACTGACACTGAACTATCTTTCTAGTCAAATGGTCAACTTTGACGTATTAAAAGACACCTTAAAGTCAGAACAAGATCAAAACTTTCGCGTGGAAAGGTTGAATCCTTGCAAAATTGTACGTTAGCAAAATTGCAAAATTACCAAATCGTCAGTCGACCTTTGGAAAAAGTATATCAGACTGTCCACCAGAAACGAGCGCAACTTCCCGACCACAACACGTTACCTTACGAACATGCCAATCTCTAGTACAAAAAAGGAGAGAGTTCCAAGACAGAAAGATCATTGACAATACAGACGATGAACTAGAAAGATGAATTAAACACAGCAACAGAGTGATGGACCCACTGCAGACTTCAAGTTCAATTAACTCGAGTGTGATGCTGTGCCTTGCGGCCAGAGTGATGCCGTACCATGTGGTATAAGCGATGCAGCACAACCTAGCTGCTCTACTATGGAAAGCGATGTGGCACGACCTAGCTGCTCTACTATGGAAAGCGATGTGGCACGACCTTGCTGCTCTACTATGGAAAGCGATGTGGCACGGCGTTTCTGCTTTACTAGCAAAAGCGAGGCCGTTCGTGTGCCTATCTATGGATATCAGCCATGCACTGGCAAACCACTCTGGATACCACTAGATCATTGATATTTGCAAATCAAAGAAGAATACACATTTCCTGTGGCTTTGCCTGGCTATTGTGACTTTGAAAGTCGAATTCAGACGTGCAGAAAATGGCCTAAAGATCTGCATGGATTAACCACTACCAAAAATTTATCCAGGGCAGGAGTTGTCTACTTGCAAGGAGGAGACCAAATACAGTGTTTTGTGAATATCCACGAATGGGAGTATAAAGATTAATTTTTCCTGGAAAATATCATATGGTCTCCGTGCTGTCACTACCTTCCCTTGATGGGAGATGATTTTTATCCTCATGGATACTTTAGAAGATAGAATTCGTAGTTTACCTCTGGAGCTGCGAGAACGCATTTACAAGAATTTTGTACAGATTCAAATGAAACGCAAAGAACAATTGCATCCTTTACGGCAAAGATGCTGTAACCATTGGTATCTGAATGCTATTAAAAAGCTGATTAGTTTGAATATGTTCAAATGGCCAGGCATTGATGAACGACTACTTGCCTCCTGTAAGATTTTGAATGTCACGACTTCTACCTACAATGTTGCAGTGATACTCTGAATTCCATGGAACGAAGTCCAGGAAAAAGTTAAAAACTTACAGGAATACACAAAAAAAAAAAAAAAAAAAAAAAAAAAAATATCTCCTCAAGACGAAACTCCTTTACGATATGTGATGTGTGGTGAAATAATTACTGACTGTCTTTGCTTTGCTTTCTGTTTGGCAAACGTGTTAATATTTCATCAAAAACGACATTTCTGTAAATGGATAGTTTAGAAGAGTGCGTTCAGAATCTACCACTGGAACTGCCTGAGCGCATTTACAGAGAGTTTGTCAAGATTCAAGTGGAACGCAAAGAACAGTTGCATCCGAAATGCCATACACGTTGTAATTATTTGCATCTGAATGTTTTAAGACTTATTACTTTGAAAATGTTCAAATGGTCAGACATTGATCAACTGCGAAGACATTATAAGACTTACCATGCCACAACTTTTGTAATCAGTGTTGCACCAAATTCCGTGGAAGGATGACAATGACAGTGTTCAAGACGAAACGATTTCATTGAATTTTGGACGACGTGAGGTGTGTGTGTTAGCGACTATTTTTCATCAATTTCATTCACTACCAAATTTGTTGTGGGAAATTTATGAACAGTACATGCAGCAAAAATATGACCACCAAAACTCTGTCTGTGCACGAAAACTCGTTGTGTTAAAAGTGTTGCGAATAGTGATGAAAATTGTGTGTAACTGATCAAAGAAAAGAATTTGAATTAGAGCCAGTCGGAGAAGAGCCAGAAGTGAAAATATAATTAGAGCCTATTTTAATGGAGGAAAATAAATAGTTTTGTTGGAGCCTATAAAGAAACTCGACTTAGAAGCAGTGAGAGAAGAACCAGAAACAGAGAAAGAAGTACTACGAGCCCACGAAAGTATTATTGTACAGATAGAAAAGAATGAGATGACATCCCAGGAGAGGGTTAGGGCAGATTAACTCCAGAGACTAGAACGATGGAGACAGAACGTTTACCTAGATTGCATGTTACGCAGGTAGATTGAGAATGTTGTAATCTTACCTGTTTATATTCAGCTTTGGTGAATTTAATTTGTGCCTTATTTGTGTACGGAACTATTTATGCCTTATTTGTTTTCGTGTTTTAATTGTGTAGACTGACTATGCAAAGGACATTGTGTATCATTAATTAAAGAAAGGAAAAGATAAACATGAGCTTTGTGTGTTTTTGAAAAGTAAATATGTTTTTGATGTTGTTACATTACCATGAAAAGAAAAAATTAAACTTGTATAAAATGTCTTGTGTCGTTGATGGAATCTTAGAATTCTAAACACAATTGTTATAGATGCATCCTCCATTCTTAAATTGATTGACGATAAGTCCGATCACCAAAGTTAGGAGGCACTGTATCTTCGCCACCCCTTTAATATGTTGATTGTGGTACCAATTGATTCAGGCAAACCGATTTTGTCAAACGTGTGATTGAACACAAATAAAAATTGTTTGATCGTCCTCCACAGCGTATTGTGTGGTGTTACAAAGAGTGGCAATCGGCTTACACGTTATTGAAAAAAGTCAAGGAGAACCGATTTCGTTTGTAGAAGGAATTCCTTGCGAAGACGATGGTATCGTGTCTGACTCTAGTCAAACACATCTAGTTGTCTTTGATGACATGTTAGGAGAAGACGAAAAAGAAATTAAACTTGAGTTTACACAAAAAAGTACATTAGCGTAATGCCAGTATTATTTACATTACTCAAAATTTATTTCAACAAAGTAAAGCGCATTGCACCATAAGTTTCAATGTTCATTATGTCGCGTTGTTTAAAAGTCCAAGTGGCAAATGTCAAGCTAAAGTCTTGGCTAAACAGATAGGAACACCTTGGCTGAATTATGTATATGACGATGGCACTCAACTGTCACATGCGTATTTACTTATCTACCACTCCTGATTATTCGACATTGCGTATATATTTGCTTCATGATTGGTGTCAAGAAGGAAGTCCAATTATTTAAACGTCACCTTCCTCGTTTTCATCTCTCTAAAAATATCCTATAAAAACACTATTAAGTTATTTCTTCTGTATCCAACATAACTTCCTTTTCATCTCATCCTCCTGCCAAATTGATTCGTCCAATGTATGCCATCAGTCGCGAAAAAAATGTGCGTTAGAAGCCAGTCTCAAGGTAGTGTTACTATTGTTTACTTTGACAGCACGTCAATTACTACAAAGAATTATAATATTCCACATCAAACGTTTTCTTGAAAAAAAATGAAGTAACTTGACACAAATGGCCGATCCGAGAATCGACGCGCAGACCAAGAAACAAATCATATTAAAACCAGGCTGAAGTGGATCTCTAGCAGATGCCATTATTATTTAATTTCTACGATGGAATCCCAATAACGTAGCTAAAAAAGCAAAACCTACTAAAAAAATCCTTAAGACAGGCGAAAAGAAGAGATGTGGCAATGAGTTCCCTCTCTGAATGAACGTCTACTAGCAAGAAGAAAAACAAGAAGAAAATGACCCCTTCAAGAAAGAGATACTGCAGCTAGTATGAGCACGTACTCGCTAATACCTCGATCTCTGACCGTCCTCTCTTCCTCTTCTCCTACTCTTCCTCCAACGTTATTGATGCTGTCAGCTAAACCTGATTTAAACAAGTGTTTCCCCATCTAATGAAAAAAATGGAAACCCATCTCTAAAGGGACTTCTACTTCATCTCCGTCGAAGTCTTCTTCTTCTACTGCTCTAGCTGCTGTTACTGCAGCCAAAAAGGTGGTACCCCCTAAGAAAAAAAGTGCAAGAAAGAACAGGCATGTTACAAAGTTTACTGGATTTGTTCAAACAAGAACTGGTGCGATTTAGTCCGCTGACAACACCTCATTTTCCAGTAGTGACTAAACTCAAGTTGGTATGACGTCGGGACAATCAGTGGAGACGAATTCCAGAGGAAGAAAAAGCGTTGGTTAAGATTCACTTCAGTTCCTCCGAACAAAGATGTCTTCCTCTCAAAATTCACATCATTGTCGATGTCCAAAAATGTAATAGAAAATTGAGCGGAAAAAAAAGAAAGAAAAAAAACAAAACACAAAAAAAACAGGCTATTCCTTCTCGTTTAGCTAAACATTGTGATGTCTTGTCAGTATTTACCAATTCCGATGCTCCGATGTGAAAACAAATCATTCAAAAAGCACCTGAAGAAATCGTCGATACGATGTGTGAATGTTGCTTGAACGTCTTGAAAGGAATGGTTCCTTTAACCAAGATACAGGAACGGCGATTAGGACGACATCGTCACGTTCTTCCCCAAATGGTGAAAATTAAAATTCCAGTCAGTCGAAAGAAAAAAGTGCTCATTCAAAGAGGAGGATTTCTTCCCATGCTGATAGGTCCGCCGTTAAGAGTCGCGCCTACCTTATCAGGATCGATTGCTGGACCTCTTTTAGGAGGACTGTTGAGGTGAAGATGAAAAAGGACATACTTTTCTGGAAGGACATCACACCTGTGCCTATGGATCTTATAAAAGGAAACAAATTACCTTTAGTTCCTAACAAACGGTGGGTGGAACTCGACCGTTGGTATAACAGCGGATACCTCACTTATCTCCTAATCCTAATTTCACCGAGACCTCACGCTTACAAGATGAATTACAATCGTTGATGGATCGAATACGTTGGTCAGAAACAGAAAACTTGCATTGGTACGGACAATTATTGCAACGTCTTCAACTGTTTCACCGGAAAGTTTTATGACGAGACGGCTAAACCAACTCTGAGAGATTTCAAGAATGTCATGAAAAGCGAAGAAAAACATAAAGCAGCAGCTCTAAAGACGATGTCAGACACGGCCACGGGGATGGAAGAGAAAGAGAAAGGAGAAGACTTCGAAGAGTTCCAAAGCCCATCTGCTAAATTACATAACTTGACAATTATATCAAGAAGTAATGTCAACACCCTCGCCAGCAGAGAAAAAGAAAGAATTGAAGAAAGAAGTCAAACATCCTTTACTCCCTTTGAAAATCGGTGACGTAAAGCATTGCGGTCCACCACCCCACAAAAAAAAAAAAAAAAAAAAAAAAAAAAAAAACGAAGAAAAGAGCATCGGCAGTTGGTTAACTTACTGAGCAGCAACAACATAGATACACTTTCTGTCATGGAATTGTGTGTACGAAAATGCCTATGCATTATATATGAAAGATAATTTAGATGGGTTTCGTTGCCGCGCACAGAGTTACCCGGGGTGTATTAGTTTTATCCTTTGCAATTTAGTAATACTTATTTCTGTTCACTCACTGTTGTACGCACAAAGCGCCGGCAGTGGAGAACCCGCTTTATCTTGAGTTCTTAGGCCGTTGACATGACCATGAGCATAGTACTTATAGTCCAATTTCTCTCGATATCATCACAATACAGATGAGCCTTGTCAGGAAGGTGTCCACTTTACCGAAGAAATCATCAGCTGTAGAGGTATGTGAAAATGAAACCTGTATTCTTTCTTGCTATTCTTTCAATGTGATGAAATCTTCTAGAAAGTCAAACCTTTGTCACATAACGCCATGCTATTTGATTGAATATAGCAGAACAGACAAGTTCAATTAAATTATATGTTGTACGCATTATATAATAAGAAATGTTCAAGTTGCGATTATTCTTGTCGGAGACAGATTCATGTACGAACGTGGCCACTCTAATGGTAGACTCGTACCGTCGTTCTTATGAAAGAATTTTATGTGTAACGAAGTCAGTTCATGTACATGCACACGTAATGTATATCACTTTATTCGCACTTAAACGTGCCTCGTGTATCACACGGCTCAGTCGTTGTATTTTGCTGTTAAGGGGAGTCGTCGAATTCTGTGGCGTTCTGTAACCCGGATATTGAAGTCAATGATGACGGTGGTTCGAGGGACAATACTGGTGTAAGGGAACAAATGTTCTAGACCAACGGGTCTGCAGTACAGAGATGTTATTAGGGGATCCTTCAGCAGGCTGGGAGGAGTGGACTACACGAGATAGATCCTTAACCATTGCTCGGGAGCTGTGGAATCGGAAATGTCTCGTATTCATCGCCTGGATGCCACGAGATAAAGATAAATATCATCTCTCTCTCTCTCTCTCTCTCTCTCTCTATATATATATATATATATATATATATATATATATATATATATATATATATATATATATATATATATATTTAAAGTTTCGAAACTAGAAATCAATGTCAATATATGTGTGACAACAATCTAATACTGCCTCGTACATGTTAATGAACCATAGATTGATCATGCTTGTTGATAATCCCATACAATGATCATGATTTATAATATTTGTTTATAATTCCATACATTGATCATATCTGTTGAGAAATTCCATACATTGATCATATATGTTGTTAAATCCATATATCAGTCATATCTGTGGATAAATTCCATACATTGATCATATCCGTTGACATACGATATCATTTGTGAGTATTTGTTGAAAGCCCATGCTTTGATCGTATCCATTGAGGAACGATACCATTTAGTTATATCTGTTGTTGAACTTACTTTGTGCGCATGAGTAGGGTGTAAGATTCATTCATCATTCATTTGCATTATAAATAAACATCTCATTTACTTGATTGTGTTCAGTGTTTTTGCTAGATCTAATCCCACATAGTTTCATCCTGTCAAAATGGTAACATAAGTGGGATCGGATAAGGTGGAGTGTTAACATTGGATTACATAGATTTTGACTCTAGTACTGTTTATCATTTATCCTTTAAAAAGAAGATACTGTTGCTTTGCGTGTTGTTCCCATAATTGTACGTTTCACGTGGTAGTTCACTTGGGATTGGTGATCTTATCAGCAGTATTAATCATGTTGTCACTTAAAGATCTAGTGGAGATGGGCAATCAGTTTGGTTATGTGGGAGAGTGCCTTAGAAAAATATGTTCAGGAGTAGCAAGCTCGGGAGAGGGAACAGAGATTAAAAGAGAGGTGTACAGAAAAGGAACAATTAGAGATAGAGCGGCAGGCAGAAAGGGAAATAAGAGAATTTGAGACGGATATGATAGAATTAGAAAAACGAGCTGAGGAAAGGAAGATAGAATTTGAAAAGCAGGCAGAGAAGTAAAGAATAGTGTGGGAAAGGAAAGCAGAGAGAGAAATGATTGCATTAGAGAAGCAGACGAAGTTGGAAGCAGAGAGAAGGGTAGAGTTGGAAGACAGGAATATGGAGAGGGTGTACAAAAGGAAAATTGAATTATGAGAGGCTAAGAAAGAGAGTGAACAAGACTCTAACTCGAGCAAATTAAGACGTCTAAATTACCTCCCGTTTGATGAGTATACATATAATATAGACAGCTATTTACATAGATTTGAACGATATCCTGCTGTCCAGAATTGGAGAAAGGATGATTAGTTGCTCCATCTCAGCGCGTTGCTAAAGGGTAAAGCACTGGATGTGCATTCGCATCTTCCCACGAACGAGGAGTTAAATTATGACGCGTAAAGAGATGCATTCCTAAAGAGATATGAGCTAACTGAGCAAGGGTTCCGGGAGAAGTTTAAACATTGTAAACCCGAGAGGGTGGAAACATTCACCCAGTTCGTCAGTAAAACTTGGAATTAATTACAATGATGGGTTGAATGTGGTAAGGTGGAAAAAACGTTCGAGGGTCTGACAGACTTTATATCAGAGACCAGTGGTTAACCACTTGTAGTTGGGAATTATACCTGTTTCTAAAGGAAAAATCCTTTACGAATATCTTTCACAAGGCTACACAAGCAGACTGTTTCGCCGAAGCTCTGGGAGGTACCCAGAGTGTGGTCTCGAAAGACAATAAGTCAGGTAATCAGTCTAAAGACCAGAGACTCCAAGTACCCGAAACAACTGGTGCTAATAAAGGTGGACGTTTTAAGTCTGGAAAGGGTGCTAGTCTTAAGGATAAACACTGTTACAGATGTCAGGAGTGGGACCACATCTCACCCGATTGTCCAAAATGAAAGGGGTTTGTCCAAAGAGTAGAGGCTGCTATCGAAAGCAGAGGGTAGTCAGGAGGAGACAAGCGTGATGATTTTCCGCATGATAATTCCTGAACGAAAAACGCGAGTCCACGGCACGTGCGCAGATCGGCCGTAATGTTATTTAGTCGATCGGGGAAAAGTGGTACCGCCTACGGTGAAGAAGTTGTGGTTTTACGCGACACCGGGTGTACGGGCGTTGTGGTAAAGCGGAGTTTGTTACGGATGACCTAATGCTTGGTTGGAAATCCCCGTGTATCGCGTTCCCGTCGCGAGAATATAAATCACGACATCTTTCCTGACCGGAACTGTCGAAGCGCGGTGCATGGACAATTCGAACTAACAATTGGAAATGTCGAGGGCTCCAGACTCCCAACTATGTCAGATTTTCGTTTTTCCATAGTAGTATAGGCTGACACTTGAGAGACAGTGGGAAATTAACATCAGGCCGCTATTATTCCAGACACCTGAGGGACGAGGCCATGGAAAGCACCACTGTTGGAAGTGGTTATTCTCAAATGGGACCCTTTGGCCTTACACGGGAATTACCATTACGCGGTAGGTTGAACATGAGAACGTCTCTATAGGCTCTAACAGGAACTGTAAGGTTAAAACTACACCTACTATCCAACACGCCATTAAGAGTGACCAGCACCAACTCATCTACTGATCACACATAGTTAGATGAAAAAGAAGAGGTATAAAAATAGAATTTAAATCCCTTGTCTGTTCCAAAGTGTGCGTGCGCGTGTGTGTGTGTCTGTGTGTTTGAATACCTTATCCACACTTTAAAAAAGGCCAATACACAGAGACACTTACGTTGTTTTCTTCTTATATTCTCCTGAATAAGAATCACAATGATATTTTAAAACTCTTCACAAAAATTTCATTTGTCTTCTTGTTCGCAGTCTTTCTTTTTTGAATTTCTTCACTGGCATGGGTTCTACTTCTGTGTCAGTACATGTTCTAATAGAAATCCAAGACTATGTTGATTAAGAAAATACACACTATATTATCCACACACTATTGAAAATTGAATCCTTGAAATCGCACAATATTGAAATGCTGTATTCCTTCTATTTTCCAGTCGTAGATGTAAATGCTCTCACTAAAACTGCTACATACCGTCAGCAAGTTGTATTTCAAACATATTTAGTGTAAAGTCATACAGATTTTCATTCATCACATTTTTTGTGCTCAATGTTACAAATTGGTCAGTCCTGTACTTATTTGACCTTGGCTAACCCAATGCTCAGAATGAAAATATTAATGTTGATTACGTGGAAAAGGTTAAGACAGTAACAGCTAATGTTATCAAGTCCATATTTTATTTCAAAACACGACAATCCTTATCACGGCCACCCAGTTCTCTTAGAAACAGAGATACTATCCAATCATTGCCAACCCAAGTGATTTAACTTTGTGAATGTCTATGTCTTCCACTAAAACTAAAACTTAAACCTCTTACTCTCTTGTGTTATAGTATATAAGTATGTGTGTGGGTGTAGTGTATGTAAACACTCTTACTCCTCGCAGTTTTACAGACAGAGAGAAAATTCTTTTTTTTAGCAAGTACAAACACGCGTAATTCTAATAAATTAATATATACAAGTACGATGCATGACTTCCGTTCTCTCTCTTCTGTCTAACTTCTATAGAAGGCTACTCTAGTTATGCCGTTTCCGATCTCAAACAGAAAATATTACTTTCTCTCTCTGTCCATCTTTGATTTGGCACAAAAAATTATATCCAAAGCAACATCACTACCCTAAAACTGAAAATGAAAAATGAAAATTGAAAAATGAAACTTTAAAATTGAAAATAAAAATTGAAAATGAAATTTTTGTTAAAAAATGAAATTTGAAAACTAAATTTGAAAATTAAATTAAAAATTAAAAGTAAATAAGTTAAATATATGCAAAAAAGATGAAAATGAAAACTGAAAATAAAAAATTTAAAATAAAAATTGAAAAACCAAAATTGCAAATTAAAATTTAAAATGATATATCAAAATTGAAAAATTGAAAAACCAAATTTAAAAATTAAAATTCAACAACTAAAATTGAAAATGAGAATTGAAATAAAACTAAGTTTTAGAACAAAAAAGTAAAAATTAAATCCAAATTTGACAATATTGAAAACGAAAATTAAAAGACTGAAATTTAAAAAATAAATTTAAAAATGAAAATTAAAAGAGAAAAGCAAAAAAAAAAAGAAATCTTAAAACCAAATTTGAAAATGAAAAATTGAAAAACCAAAATTGAAAATGAAAATTAAAACTAGAAAATTAAAAACGAAAACACCATATTTGAAAATGAAAATAAAAAAATGAACAATTTAAAAACCAAATTTGCAAATTAAAAATGATAAACTAAAATTGAAAATGAGAACTGAAAATGTGAATTGAAAAATAAACTACATTTTAAATTCAAAATTCAAAATGACAAATGAAAAATAAAAATATGAAAAATTAAAAATTAAAAATCAAAAGGTATAGTGGGTGATTTCATACCCCTTCTTTTACATCCTACCCTTGGTTAGGTGTGAGGTATTGGCAACTCCAATGGCATGTTGCATAGTAAGTGTGGGGTGTTGGATAGTAGATGACTGAGTGTTGGTCATTCCAACGGCGTGTTGAGATTATAGTGTGTGTGTTGAATAGTAGATCACTGGGTATTAGTCACTCATAAAGGCATGTTGGATAGTAGGTTTGTGGCTTTGGAAAGTAGATCCCAGAATGTTGGTCACTCCAATGGCATGCTGATGGTATAGTGTGGCTCTTTGATAGTAGATAACTGGGTGAACGTCACTTCAAATGGCTGTTGGACAACAGATAACTGGGTGTTGGCTAGTAGATCACTGGGTGCTGCCCACTCCCAATGGCTTGTTGATGGTACAATGTGGGTGCTGGATAGTAGATCACTGGATGCTGTATAGTAGATAAATGGGTCCTGTATAGTAAATAACTGGGTGATGGACACTCCAATTGGCTTGTTGGATAGTAGATAACTGGGTGTTGGATAATAGATCACTGGGTGTTGATCACTCCAAACGGCATGTTGATGGTATAGTGTGGGTGTTGGATGACATAACTGGGTATTGATATTGATCACAATATATGGCATGTTGGATAGTAAATGTGTGGAGTTGGATAGTATATAACTGGGTGGTGGATATCAAGTGTAGTTTTAACGTTACATTTTCCCTTATGCCCCATCAATTTTTTTCGACATGGAGGCATAATGTTAAATTCCCCTTATGCCCAATAAATTATTCAACATGGCCGTCTAATGTTAATTTCCACTGGTCCTTTGGATAGTAGATAACTGGGTGCTGGTCACCCTCACAGCGTGTTGGATAGTATGTGTATGGGTATTGGTCACTCCAAAGGCGTGTTGATGGCATAGTGTGGTCAATGGATAGTAGATCACTGGGTGTTGTTCACTCCTAAGGCATGTTGGATAGTAAGTGTGGGGTATTGGTCACTCCAACGGCATGTTGAAGGTATAGTGTGGGTGATGAATTGTAAATAACTGGTTATTGGTACATTCCAACAGTGTATTGATGGTATAGTGTGGGTGATGGATAGTAGATAACTGGGTATTGTTTACTACAAATGGTTTGTAGGAAAGAGAATGACTGGGTATTTCGATATTATATAACTGGGTTTTTGATTGTAGATTTCTTAGTGTTGGTTACTCCAAAATGGTGTATTGGTTAGTAGGTGTAATTTTAACATTACATTTCCCGTTAGAGGCCATAGAGATCCATATTATTAAATCTATGGACATTTTAAACATTACACTTCACAATGAGGCATTAGTGTGTTTGTTCTTCTCTCCATCCTGTTTAATAAGTATGATGCATCACTTCAATTGTTATGTGCTGAGTAAGTTGGTGTGTTGCACTAGCAATCCAACCTTTGGTACACATGCTTTAAATGATCATTCACTTTAATGAGGTTTAGTGATTTTATAATCTCCATTTATTTTAGTAAGATTTAAACTAGCATGATAGTAGGATATACCTGCATTAGAGCTTGTGTTCAGCATGTTAGTACCAATAACAAAAAGCTTCACGTTTGTGCTGGAAAGAAACGATATAGTTTTTGTGAACAAGTCATTGAGTTGGATAATCAATGTTATATTCCAAGATATGATAACGAACTCAATGAAGTATTAAATGATGACCAGAACAAGAAAAAGAAACAGGACAATCGTGTGAAATTTATCTTTGTTTAACTTTCAATGTTCCCAAGTGACTCCTATACACATTCTTAGCTTTTGTGTAGTTCATTGCACTTGCGATAAGTGCATTCAAGAATCTTTATTTCACCACTGTCAAATTGGCGTGTGATTCCAGAAGGATTTGAAAAGATATTTTGTGGTTCTTGTACTCTTTCTGTTTTTGCCGAGTATATTTTAGAGCCCACCAACGCAGCAACATTAGGGGTGTAGAGGAGTTTAAACCACTTCCACCGTCTTACTACAAAAAGAGACGTTCATACTTAGAAATGATATAAATTGAACAATATTACCATGCAAAACAAAACATGTTTTGAATCATGTGGACTTTGGAAAATCAAAGGGTAACATGTTTGTATATAAAACTGAGGCTATTAGAGTAATCAATGACACAAAAAATGTCAGAGATTCAGTCCTTTATTCACAAGTCTGGGGAAATATTTTTGAAATACAACTTGCATACAGTAGGTATCCGTTTTAGCGAGAGCATTACATCTATGACTTGAAAATAGAAGGAATACAGCTAGTATTACAGCTATCTCGATGCAATTCAATAATGTGCAGTTACAAGAATCAGATTCCCATTAGTGTGTCGATAATATTGCATGTAATAACTTTATCAATGCAGTCTTGTATTCCTATTAGAACATGCACTGACACAAGAGAACCCATTCCCATGAAGAAATTCAAAAAAGAATGTAAAAGAAGAAAAAAAAATGGACTATTGTGCTGTATTTTTGCAATTTCAGTTTTATTCTTATTAACGGTAATATAAAAAAAAAATTATAAAAAAATAATGTAAGTGTCTCTGTATCTTGATGAAATTTTTTTTATAGGTTTGGATAAGATATTCAAACACATGTACACACATACACAAAATTTTATAATGGAGCAATTTGGTTTTTGCTTAAACACTTCCATAATCCTCTCTCTTCATTTATTGATGTTTGAGTTAGAGGGCTTGTTAGAAAAAGTGTTGATTTAGAAAAAAATTATGTTTACTTTCTTTTTTGCTGCATTTGTTACCATCTATCTTTCTGTCTCTCTTTTCTCCCCCCCCCCCCCAACTCTCTCTCTCTCTCTCTCTCTCTCTCTCTCTCTGTAACCTTACAAGAAATCATTTTTATGTAACACACAAACTACTGAAGATTCAAATCTGCCCCAAAAAAGCATTAACAATTCAAAACGTTCTGCCAATATATTTATCAAGCAAACAGAGTATAGTTTGCCAGTGTCCTAACTCAAGGTTGGAAAACTGACTGAAGAAAATGTTGCAACATTACAAGAAAAATCTTGAATTCATCATGCCAAATTCTGCCTTAAATCTGACAATGTAGCAAAATAACAGTAATATTTTCAATCTGCGCATTGGGTACAGTGTAGGGCTGGCCAATTTTGTAACATTTGGCACCAAAACAAATTGATGAATGAAAATTTGCCTGACTTGATACTAAATATGTTTGAAATACAAATTGCTGCCAGTATGTAACAGTTTTAATGCCAGCATTAAAATCTACAACTGGAAAATAGAAGGAATACAGTATTACAGCTGAATCCATGCAATTCAATAATGTCCAATTACAAGGATTGGATCCCCAATATTGTGTGGATAATATAGTGTGTTTTTTCTTCAACAGTCTTGGATTCCTATTAGAACATGTACTGGTGCAAGAAAAGAACCCACAAGTGAAGAAATTAAAAAGAAAACAGAAAACAAGAAAACAAATGGACTTATGTGATGTGTTTTGAATTTTGTTGTGATTCTTATTCAGAAGAATACACAAAGAAAAAAACCTAAGTGTCTCTGTATCTTGATTTTTTTAAAAAAACTTTTTTAAGTATGGATAATATACCCAAACACACATACACTTAGAAACAGACCCCAGTATAGAAATTCTACTAGAGTGCCCCCTGGGTGTAGGAAAAGAAGGAATAGATAAGGTCAACGTGTGTCAAGAGTTACCTTGTGAGTCAGTGTTGACAAATCACGGATATTTCAAATAGGTATCCATATATGTTTACAGACAGACCAGATCATACTGGTGTTTGATGGATGGAAGACAATCAATGAGGAGGCTAGTAAACTGCTAGACCTGGGGGTGATTGAACCCTCAAACTCCCTGTATTCATCCCCCGTGGTGCTAGTCAGAAAGAATGGAACAAATCGATTTTGCATAGAATTTCCTTTATTGAATAAAATTACCGTGTTCAATGCGGAACCGATGCCAGATATGAAGGGTTTGTTTTCAAAAATGGCAGGGCATTAATATACTTCGAAATTATATCTCACCAGAGGATATTGGCAGGTGCCCATTGCCGATGATGCCTGCACGTAAACGGCATTCTCAACCTCTAAAGATCTATACCAATTTTAAGTCATGCCTTTTGGTTTAGAAGCTAGAAATCAATGTCACTATACATGTAACAATCAATCTAATACAACCTTATACTTGTTGAGGACCCATACAGTGATCATACTTGTTGGCAATTCCATACATCGATCATATCTGTTGATAGATCCACATATCAATCATATTTGTTTATAATTCCATACATTTATCATATCTGTTGATAAATTCCATACATTAATCATATCTGTTGATAAATTCCACACATTAATCATATCCGTTGACATACGAGATCATTTGTGATTATTTGTTCATATGCTTTGATTGTATCCACTGAAGAACGATACCATTTTGTTACATCCATTGAACTTTGTGCGCATGAGTAGGGTGTCAGATTTATTCATCATTCATTTACATTATAAATAAACATCTCATTCACATGATTGTGTTCAGTGTTTTTGCTAGATCTAATCCCACCCAGTTTCATCCTGTTACACTTTGAACAGCATTTACTACAATCCTGCCAGTGCAGCATAAGGAGGAATTTAAAAATTGTATCATGCTGCCAAAACCAAACCTAAAAGGTTACACCTGCAACCAAAACCAAACTCAAAAGTCTACGTCTGCAAGATGTAGAACAAAATACACAAACCCATTAGACGAAAATTTTCAATAAGCCAAACCAAAGTAGCAGGAATTGATCATCAATGGCAAGCCGATTTCAAATATCTCTTTTAGCTTCGTATAATCGAGGGGTACAAATGTTTGTTTTTGTGTCATTGATGTGTTTCAAAGTCAGCTTGGGTGGTTCCTTTGACTTATACAACAAGTTCAGATTTAGTGCGAGTTTTAAAAATTGTCTTGAAACAAAGTTGTTGACAGCCTCTGCGATGGCAAACAGACAAAGCACCGAATTTCTTAACCAAGTTTTCAAAAAGAATTGAAAAAACAACATGTTTATTTCTTACCACTGAAAATCCTGAAATGAAAGGCAGTGTCATTGAAGGTTATCAAACCAAATGTACTGACATAACCGATAAGTATGTGCTACCATACGTCGAATCGAAGGAGACTGTGGACCGCTGCTTTGGCATGAACTAGGGAGTAACCAATGACATGCGGTTTAGGCAAACTCAGCTGAACTTTGCAATCTGGTGCGCGACCACCAGTTTTGGCATCAGTGTCTGCAACAATCGGTACGACAGTGAAATGGTGCACAGATTTTACTGTTTTCATGTTTATTACTGGGTGAGAAAGATCCACAACCAGATGCGGTGCACCCTTCTGACAAAACTGGGTGGAATGTATTTTAAAACGACATCAACATGGCCGCCTACAAGCTTTTGCATCGAGTTTGGTACAAAAAATAACTCAGACTTGTGGCAGAAGCACAGAAAAAGCAATGGCCTGTGCACGATATACATCTTTGGCAGTTATTTGGGCTACATACCATTTGCAATCCACTGTATGGGACCCAAGCCGATTTTCGTATACAGAACAGACAATCAACGAGAAGATGCACATTGATTACATCAATCAGGACAGTGAGGCCAGCAACGGCTATGCATATTCTATGCTGGACAAATCGTAAGGCTTCCCAAGAGCTGGCATACAGCGTCTTAACAATAGCATTTGGGTACATGTGTGGGCAATCCTAAGTGCACAAAGTCAAACAAAGACTTCAATAGTAGGAGCTGGGCCAGGTTTGACACCCCAAAACAGCTTCAAAGATATGACCGCCAGCAAAGAAGACCTCCTGAGATGATACAATATTACCAAGACGTGCTCTATTAATGCAGGAGCAAGCAAGATTATGTCCTGAGGGGCGGCCTGTACATGATTCCATGCAACATGGATCATTGCATTGGCACTTATGAGGGTTGCGACAATGAAATTGTTGTGGCAGCTGACAACTTAAATCTGAGCACTAATGACAGTGTTAACACGACAAGGCTACCCAGGTTCTCTTGCATCAGGAGGCTGCCAGTGTCCTCTGATCATAACACAGCGATGAGCTCGGTCTCTGATAGTCTAATTGTGTCGTCCGGTATCATTTCTCGCACTGCGGAAAGCACAATGACAAGTCTCAAGAAGTCTTTCACATATTAAATGAAGGATATGTGAATTCCAGAAGCACCAAACACATTTTGCACATTTGGCGTAAAGGCAGTCCGAAACAACTATGTTGTGAAAAATACCTCAAGTACCATTGACCAGAATCAACCACTGTCAGGTTTCAAGACCTCGTCAAAAGCGTCATTGTGTCCAGTACTGCTAGACTGGCATTCACAATTACTCTGAACTGCAGCTCAACAGTGCCAGACACCAATTGTGCAATCGTTAAAGCTTAAGGGAGCGAAGTGGCATGTATTGATGATACCGATGTTTGGGATGTCTACAAGGATCTCTGGCTATCGAACAAAGAGCAGACTAATGCAGCCTATCAGGGTATACAAAACACCAACACTGCCGTCATATGTGTCGGTGCTGGCAATGCTGTCACTCAAATACAGCCCGACACATCTTTTGCTGCCACATTTGGAAACCACTTCTACAGCATGACTTAGAGCTCCGGAATGATCACATGCCATACTACCAGTCTGGCCTTTCCTTCAAGCTTATGTTTAACGACAGGAGTGTTGGGATGAGCTACACCATCAGCGGTATCTCCCTTGAGTTCAACGTTATTACCCACATAGTACTTGCAAGCATGATCAAACAGCAGTATGCAAAAAAAAGTGTTTATCTTTTACAACCGAGTGCTGCACCATAGCAGGTTGGTTCGGAACAAGAGCGACACCCAGTGGACCATCAGCCTGAACACGTCAGCAAAAAGCATAAAGGTGATAGTGTTGGTATTCGAGGATGCGGTAACGATTGCTTCATTCGCTCTTGATACGGAAAATATCTACAACCCCGTCATTAACAAGGTGTCAGTGACAATTGAGTGTGTTCCAAACAAGATCTATGCCATGTGGCAGCTGAGATACCAGCAATGGAAAGCGGTCAAAAAGGTACTATCTTGGAAGTCTAGCAAAGACATGGAGCATCCGTTGCTAGACATTGGTGCCTTTTACCAAATCCAGCTTTGCCCATGTCCTCAATATGAGGTCAATGGAAGAGGCATCGGAAACATGGGCAGAGGTGTAATGCTGCAGATCGAAAACACGGTTCAGGTGGCATGCGTGTTCAATGTGTACATGCATGTCACCATGGATGCGCAGCTCAATATCCAAAATAGCAAGTTCAGGTTTGCTGACTACTAGCCTGCACAAATGCAACGTGATCTTTGATAACTTACAGCCATGCTGCACCATGATTGTCGGCTGCTGCAGTTACGACAAGAGCAAGTTTCCATGCGACCTGCTCGAATCATCATTTGAAGGTCACTTTGATTTTATCCTTATTGTCTGCCCTACTATTTGCCTGAACTAGGCATACAATCGGCTGTGAGCCCGTGACACAAAAAGACAGGGGAGCATTCTGGTAAACCCTGAGGACTATGATCTGGATGACCTGCCTTGTGTATTCTCTAAAACGTTTGAGGAATCCACCACACTTTTTCTGCTCGACGATTTAGACTTTCTTGCGTCCGGCATAAAGAAACGTCCCTTACTAAGCTCGTATATGTCAGCCATGTGGGTTATAACATAAAAGTACAACGCTGCTTCCTGTGACTTCAGCGAAAAGTCCTCATGGATAGCCCTCATTTACTGCAAAGTCAAAAACTCATTTAGGGACACACTAAGAGGAAACAATAGCACTGAAGTGTGGAGCAGAGGCTTACCAGTTTCTTAGAAAGGAGAGTTTTGGCAAGCTACTCCTGTGCACAGACCCACCAGTGTGCTACCAGTTTGTCCACCCACCCAACAGTGTAATGTGATGGCTTCATATTTTGCATGCTACTAGTCACACTATAACACTTGGGACCTTAACCTATGTTATAAATGTGCTCAACCAACCATATCCAAAACTTCACAAGAACCATGTTGGTTGCAGTAAGTGACGTGGACTTTGATGAGATACTCTACAGGTTGACTTCATAAATGGATAAGCCAGCTAAAGCCACTCACGTGATTCCCGACGCAAGCTGTGTCAAATCAACAACAGTACAGCAGTGTGACCAACTTTACGAATTGGTGACTTCTAGTGCAGCAAAAGAATACACAAGCTGATCTCTTACTTATGTGGGCCTTGCAGCGATGATCGATGAAGCGGTAGGAAAGACCTATGCCCTAAACAAGGCTAAATTGAGGGACTTCATCTTAGTTCGCAGGTCTATGTTTAGCTGTATGTACAGCACCATCCATGTGCTTTGGTCAAACTCTCTGACACGGTACTGCTTGGTGATGCGCAGTCCTGCCCAATGTATAACTGCAGGTTTTCAAAGGTGGGAATGCGTATGCATACAGACGATCCCACTCTAGATTGAAGGTGTCATCTGATCTGGTTCTGGAGACATAAAAGGGGAGCTTGTTGTTCAGTCTTGTTGCAAAAAAGTCCACCAAGGGTCTAACCCACAGTTGGAAAGTTACTCTTCTACTGACTGGTGCAGATACCATTCTGTGAGGACCACATGAACTCCTCTGGACAGACTGTCCGCCATGACAGTGTTCTCCCCAGGGCGTTTAACTGTAGCAGGCCCACTACACTATCGTTTCAACCCCCGATAACCCCCCCAATGCTTTAGAACCTGCCACTACTCCATGCTCTTGTACCACTATGCTTTGATGTTTCCCACTACCCTTATAAAATTAATGTTAAACAAACATCCTGTCACCCAATTCAGAGCCCTATTACACAAATGACACCTGTTCTTACCTCTTCTTGGGTATTTTATTAAGATAATTCAGGATAATTACCCACTCACTTAACCATTATCTTTTGTACCTGGCTTGCACAGCTGCCGGTGCACGACCTTTGGTGCGTGTTTCGTCTACACTGACATAGTCATGTGATGGCCAGCGACGATGGAGTCTACTGGTGGTGTGTTATATATATTTCAGTAATTTTCACTACCAGCCAAAGCAGTTACACATATTACATTAAAATGTTTTGTGAAAAATGAACACAGCACCTTCCAAGAAATGTAAAATTATCCAGCGCCCGGCTAGCCCCATGATGGCCTGATTATGAAAATCAGAAACTGGCATCACCAATAGTGGCAGTGATTCCGATTCCGATAGCGTCAGCATGATTTCCACAAAGAAAGATATCAAGAAACGAAGGACAGGATTTAACAATGAATGGAAGATGTTATACCCTTGGGTGGAAATTGCTGGATTGGATGGCAAGTTTTATTTTGGTTCAGATCTACTGGGGGGGGGGGGGGTTCTAACTGTGTCAACAGCAGGTAAATAAAACAATTTAAACTTTTGAACAACATTTAAACTCTCTGACATTGATTCAGTGAAGAAACTAAACAATACAACAAGGATTCAGGTAGTTTTGTCTCTTTTTGTACATCTATTCATACATGTTATGTTCCATTTTTTTGCAATTGTGTAAGGTCATTCTCCTCAGTGAATCGAATTAAGAGTGTTTTAAGGAACAGGTTGACACAGAGGGTACTGAACAACCTGATGACAAGCAGTACTGAAGGACAATTCTTAAAAGACTTTAATTTTGATGTGGCAGTCAGTATATATGGCGAAAAGAAGAAGAGACGTATATCATTTATTTAAATTAAGAAAAAAATTAGATGGACATTGTCTCGTTATAAACTAGGTAAATAAAGAATACGATGTAAATATATGCACTTCTTTTTTTTTCATTGATCTTAATTTATTTCACTTTTATGACGTTAATGCACGCTTTTTAAAACATTTTATGACCCTAACACACTTACCCCGATGCTATCAAAAATTTCTGGGGAGATCATTGCATGATATTCCTCTTGCCCTGAATATGGCAGCCTTGGATAGTCATCTCCGATGAGGCTTCCCATCAAAGGAGGTTCCAGACTTCCACATAAGGAGAAGAAACATCTGTACCTCCCTGACACTAGAGGTATGCTACTACTGATGTGTTGTTTGAGACACCATAACAATGACACCTTATTAAGCTGACACACCCATGTAAGGCTAGAAACACTGACCGCATTTCTAAGTTGTTTATATGAAGGGTCGCTTTTTCCCGGGATCAAAATCTCTTAAGAACTACCCCCTCTGGTTCCAGGTGAGCACCCCATCCCGAATCTCATGCATCTGCGTACAGAAAGGAATGGGGTTTGGGAGGGGTGGAATGAAATGGGACTCCAGTCAGTATCCCAAACAACAACAATGCTAATAAGAGAACTTGGTAAAAGCTGACAGAGGTTGCTATGCAATCAATATAAAATGACATAAAATGTTGTTTTGTTCACCTTCCAAGAAATTGATTATTCTGTGTTCCTTCGGAAAGGTTCAAACACCATATGAACTCAAGAGCCAAGAATAACCCTGCTCTTTATTATTAAGTTTAATATAGCAAAATAAATATATAAAAAAACAGTAAAACATTCTCTGTGCAGAGATGCTAACCTATGACCATCATTATCAGGAATTATAGCATCAATTTTTCTGAATCTCAGAAGCCTGTCCAGATTGGATAACATGTTCATTAAAAGTAACAAACTTCTATACAATCATACTGCATCTTCCTATGAGCCTTTACATACCTCTACAAAAGTCAGTAAAAGTTAAGGTATAATGGGGAAAAAAACTGTGAATCCATTTCTCAAACTCCAGAATCTTGAATTACTTCAGCATCTCTGGCCAAAAGAACATTAGTTTTCCTCACAAATTATCTGCATCTTTTTTTCCTCTTCAACTCTGTTGCCATTTTTCACCTATTTAAATTTTAACTGACTAGTTCTTTTAGATTACATTGGGTTTTTTTCATTAAAAAATGAAAAACTACATTACTGTACCATTCTATCATACTGTGCTGTACTACTTTTCTCCCTGTATGTGTCTACATAAAAAACTCCTGTTCAAAATGTTATCCCATATAATTATGATTGGTCAAAAAAAAATTATAAACATAATTTGGAATGCAGAATTTTCACTTACTTTTATTTTAATATTGTGCAAATTCTAGACTGGTTAGCATCTCTATATGTGCAGGAAAGCGGTGTGTGTGTGTGTGTGTGTGTGTGTGCGTGCATCACTATACAAAGATAGACAGAAATCCTCATCCACATATAATTATCTGACAATTTCTTTATTTTCTTCATGGGATCACTTATTAACAGTTTCTAGTTAATTCCACCAGTTCTATGAATACACTGTTGAAATTGATTCTCATAGCTAATCAATCTAAATCTTCAATGTTACTCATTATGTGTGTGCATGGTTGTTTTTTTACAATAGATCTATCCAGGATCTCTCATCTGCACATAATTATCTGGGAGTCTCCTGATATTCCTCACACTGCAAGTTTCAGTCCTTTCTGTTGACGAAAAAATACCATTGGTCCTATCTATATTTGCACTGTACAACTGAACAGATTGATTTGTTCCATCAAACTCACTCTCTGCATCCAGCTCTTTTATAGTCAATGAATTACATTTCTTTTGCTTTTTCTGTTCCTCCTGTGCCTTTTCCCTATTCACCTGCTCCTTTTTGTTAATCAAGGAGGAAGCCCAGAGCAGGTCCTCTTCCCACAATTCTTTGTTATCAGGGTGAAGATGAACAGCTTTGGAAAAAGTTCTCAAGGCCTGAAATGGAAGAAACTGAAATCTACAGGTACTTTCTCATCCACAAAAAACATCTTCCCCTCCCCAACCCCATCTTTGCAAGCCATGGGTCATTGATCCACTTCGTCCCACATCAACCCTTGAAATGGTGTTTTGAACAAATGCCCTCTTGCAGATAAGAGTCCCGGCCCATAACAAGTGAAATCAATTAACCAATAAGAAAGCTCATTATGTGACCTGTTAGGTATTGGAAAAGGCAATTTCCATGAAGTCCACAGGCACTAACTCGGAATTAAAAGTTGCTTAAAATGTTTAAATTGGAGAAACTTACGTGCAACATGTGTCATTATGTACGGAGGCTATTTTTTTTATTCCCATCTCCCAATTTAAATGTAACAAGGAATCTGATTGGATCAGTTTCTTTCATCCAATCAGATAGCAGAGCAGCAGATACCATTTCAGCTGGCTAAATATGTCAAGAGTTGATGTGTAATGAAGTGAATCGACGACCCTTGGCTAGAGACGATTCCCAACCCCTAGTTCTATGACATTTAACCTTTGACATTTTTATCAATATATCAATGTATCAGTTTTTTTCTTCCAAGTCTGTATTCTTGACATTTTACAAGCACAAGAAAATCCTATTGTAACCCCCAAACCCTAAATTTAAATACTGCATTAATGCATGTATAGAATGTGCCAGCAGATCAGAGTATATACAGTTCAATCTACATTTCAAGTGAACAGCCCAGACCCCGACCTGGCAATGCATTATTCTGAAAAACTTGAGAATTGAGAAAATATTGCTCAATCCACAAGATGGATAAATTACATCATCAGTGTCGATAATTTCAATATTAGATGAATTCAGCAACAATTTTATGAACATTGTTTTATGGAATATGTGTTGACAAATGAAAATGAAAGGAATAAGTGCCACACACCATAATATACCATGGTTAGTATTTAAGTCTTACCATCCTGACCTCACCCACACTGATCAGTGCCCTCCCCAGTGTTTGATGTGCTACCCACCACAGAGGATTAAGTTCAAGGCTTTTTCTGGCTGCTTGCACTGCTTGAAATGGTTCATTTAGGGCTATCAGAGCCTGAAACATAAACATATCCTATGGATTGAAACTAAATATACATGTACTCCTGTGCATACACTTGACCTGCAGAAAAATACCAAGAAATGGTAGGTCTTAACACAAATATAACATGTATAGGGCTATTCCATAAATACATAGGCCTTAACACTATCATAACACATATAGGACTGTTCCAAAAATACATAGGTCTTAACACTATCATAACACATATAGGACTATTCCAAAAATACATAGGTCTTAACACTATCATAACACGTATAGGACTATTCCAAAAATGCATAGGTCTTAACACTATCATAACATGTATAGGACTATTCCAAAAATGCATAGGTCTTAACACTATCATAACACATATAGGACTATTCCAAAAATACATAGGTCTTAACACTATCATAACACAAATAGGACTATTCCAAAAATACATAGGTCTTAACACTATCATAACACGTATAGGACTATTCCAAAAATGCATAGGTCTTAACACTATCATAACACATATAGGACTATTCCAAAAATACATAGGTCTTAACACTATCATAACACGTATAGGACTGCTCCAAAAATACATAGGTCTTAACACAAATATAACATGTATAGGGCTATTCCATAAATACATAGGCCTTAACACTATCATAATATGTATAGGACTGTTCCAAAAATTCATAGGTCTTAACACAAATATAACACGTATAGGACTATTCCAAAATACAAATAAATGGTAGGTTTTAACACAAATATAACACATATAGGACTATTCCAAAAATACTATCAGTACCATAGTCATAAAAGTGATTAAACAAAACCATGCAATTCATATTGAAATTAACTGGAATAAATGATGACAGAACTCTTCAAATTTTTAATGAGGCAAAAACACTTCAAGAAACTAATTGGAATGAGACCAAAATTACTTACATCTACATGTATTCAGTCACTTATTTTTACAGGAGTTAATTTGGAGATAACAATCTTTGGTTTGAGGATCTGAGGATGTTTGGTGGTTTTACAGTGGTTTAATATTTTTCTATGTGTATCTTTTTTGTGATTATGTACATAAAAAAAAAGACTTTTTGGTGGATGTTTAAATTTATGGATTTGCCTCTGTCAAATACTGCATATTTATAGGTATTTTATTTTGTGGATTAATGTCTACAAATACAAAAAATAAAAAAACACAAAAGAACCAAATTATGCCAACAACAAATGGTGGTGTCTAGAATAGTTAAAACTATACTATTGCTAGTATGAGAACAAATCAAACAACTGTCTTGATCAATCCAACAATACCAAGCCAAGCAGTAACTGTCTTGATCAATCCAAAAATACCAAGCCAAGCAGTAACTGTCTTGATCAATCCAAAAATACCAAGCCAAGCAATAACCGTCTTGATCAATCCCAAAATACCAAGCTATGCAGTAACTGTCTTGATCAATCCAAAAATACCAAGCCAAGCAATAACCATCTTGATCAATCCAAAAATACCAAGTCATGCAGTAACTGTCTTGATCAATCCAAAAATACCAAGCCAAGCAATAACCGTCTTGATCAATCCAAAAATACCAAGCCAAGCAGTAACTGTCATGATCAATCCAACAACACTAAGCCAAGCAGTAACTGTCCTGATCAATCCAACAATACCAAGCCAAGCATTAACTCTCAAGATCCAACAATACCAAGCCAAGCAGTAATTGAAACATATTTACATGATCTTGTACTTAAACCACCATACATAAAGTTGCACCATCAGTATGTTTTGATGATCATGTGGATAATGCCACAGTGTGATGGCCATATTGGATATCAGATCGGCACCATGTTCATTTAAGACCAACTGGACATCATAAGGAATCTTTTGGTGAAAACCCCATGTCAATATAACTTTCTGTTCAGGAGGAGTTGCAATAAGATTTTCAAGACTTCTGTTGTGGTGGTCATATTGGACTTCAGATCGCCACCATTTTTATATAGGACCAACTAGACATCATAAGAAGTCTTTAAGTGAAAACTACATGTTGATATGACCATCCATATAGGAGTAGCTATAACAAGATTATCAAGATGACTGCTGTGGAGGCCATACCAGACCCCAGATCAGCACCATTTTCATTTAGGACTAACAAGACATTAAAAGTAGGCTTTTGGTGAAAACTCCATGGTGATATGGCCAGCCATTCAGGAGTAGTAGCAATAACAAGATTTTCAAGATGGCTGCTGTGGTGACCATATTGGATATCAGATCAGCACCAATTTATTTAGGACCAAGTAGACATCAAAAGAAGTCTTTCAGTGAAAACTCCATGCTGATATGACCATCCATTCAGGAGGAGCAGCAATAAAAAGATGATAAAGATAGCTGCCAGGGTGGCCATATTACATTTCAGATCTACACCATTTTCATTTAGGACAAACTAGACATTGTAAGAAGTCTTTTAGTGAAAACCTCATGTTGATATGACTGTCCATCCATCCAGAAGGAGTAGCAATAAAAAAAATTCAAGATGGCCACTGTGGCTGCCATATTGGATGTGTGAGCAGAACCATTTTCATCTAGGACCAACTAGATCATGGGATGAATGTGTGTGTAAAGTTTCATGGCAATCCTCCAAGTAGTTTAGGAGGAGTAGCGATAACAAACTTGTGCTAACGGATGGACAGACAACAGAACATCTCATAAACTCATCTTGTCTATGATCATTAGAGCTAAAAATGAGTGGATACAATGAGATGTGGTTCCAAGAGGATTTAAATTTTAGGAGGAAAATTTGCTACCTGTAACTAGATTTCATGTTTGCATTTATCTATGCTTTATGTAGATCATTCACTCAGATGATCATGACTTTGATCAATTCTTATATCACAGAGACTTACAGAGAATATGGTGCAATTTTGTTATTACTGTATTTGCAGTATTTATGACAGCAGTATCACTTGAATGAAGGACTGATGTAAACAAGGATTCAGTTTAATTTTCATACATAATTTCAGTATTCTTTCTTTCATTTTCATAATACTAGAACTTAAATACTTAACATTCTTCTTCTTTTCACTCTATCCTTACTGATATCACAAGACAGAGATTTAAGGCAGAGGGTGGAAAGACAGGTACTAGATAATGTATACATACATGTGGACTGAAACAAGATAAATTGCTTTGTAATTATTTTGTTTTCAAAATGGGTTAAAGTAAACAAACACATGTAAAAGATATTTTATTATAATAATGATGTTGAATTATCAAACAGCTAAGCTTTGTAACTTGCTAGGAATGTAACAGTAAGAAAATGAGGTGGGCTTGCTCATTTTTCATTGGGTATTTCAGTTTGTGGTTCAAAGCAACCATGAAAATTGGTATCACACGAAAAATAGTGAAACTACATTATCTGTTGCAAATCAAGTTAGAAAGGGACACTTAAGTAGTACAGGTGAAAACAATCCTTTGCACCAAAAAATCCCACTATTAATATCTTCAAATCCTCAAAAAAAGATCACTACCCTCATGCTAACAAATTTTGAAAAATTTTGTCAAAAATATCAGAAAGTATAATTTTCTATGGCACTAAATCACTGGGTGAGTTTTGACATTACAAAGGCATCAAGATTTCTGACAGTATATTATGACTTTGCTGCAAGTTTTGATGTTTGACCAATCAGAGAGTGCATTACATTTACAGATGTGTTAAAATGTTCATTCAAAAGACCATCTAATCTCAAGGGTATCTCATTCTCAGATGAATATAAAGAACTTCAGTAAACTAGAAACCCCTCAAAAATAAAAATCTCTTTGGTCCTGAAGGATATCAGTCTTGAGAGCTTTTACTGTCATGTTATTAGGCAACAAGATGCCAAAATGGACCTGATATCATGATGTCATGTTATTAGGCAACAAGATGCCAAAATGGGCCTGATATCACTCAGCTGGCATACATTTGTAAATGTAGTAATAAGGCAGGTGCCTTGGGTTAAAAGATATCCATGCCAGGACAATTTCCAGCTATTTGGTAGAAATTGGTAGTATTTGACATGTTGTTTAACTGTATTTCTACTTTGAGTAACTTCAGCTGGACTAGATGATGCACTGGCATGAATGTGAAAGGTGTTCATGCAAGGACTCTATTTATCACATTTGATCTGATAAGGTGCACCAGTTTTGGAGAGAATGTATGAATGATAGTTTATATATATATTAGTAACAACAGCAATACCTGATGGGAGATAAGTATAATTTGCAGGTTTTCCACCTGATTGCTATGAAATCACACCAATGCTAGGGGAACCACCCAAGACACAACTCTGATAGAACACATCCTAAGAAACATTCATACCAAGTTGGATCAAAACTGGTTAGGCTGTTATGAAGAAGTTGAAAATAGGTTTTCGATGTGGTTGCTATCGAAGCCACAATGTTGCTGAGAAGACACCATGGGAAAACTTTTTATGAAGCATGTCTTAAAAAACAATAATACTAAATCTTAATACTAAGTCTGAGAAAAATTGGCTCACCCACTCTAAAGAAGAAGTGGAAAATTGGTTTTCCACCCAGTTGCTAAGGAAACCAGACCATTGCAACAGGAGCCACCCTGGACAAAGCTTTCATAAAGCATGTTCTAACAAACATTCCCACCAAATTTGATAGAAATTGTCTCAGCTATTCTACATAAGTTGAAAATAGGTTTCCCATATGGTTCATATGAAAGCCAAACTATTTCTAAGGTATCTATCCCAGATACATTTTGATAAAGCATATCCTAAGAAGCACTTCTACTAAGTTTCACCAAAATTGTTTAAGCACAGTAGTCAACAATACGTTTTTCCACTCAGTAGCTATGCTATACTATTGTTAAGGGAACCACACCGGGCATAATTTTGCCAAAGCATGTTCTATGCAATAATTCAACCAAGTTTGATCAAAATTGGTTCATCCATTCTGGAGAAGAAGTCAAAATAGGTTTCTATTTTGGTTACTATGGAAACCACTTCATTATTACAGGCACCTTCACAGACATAAATTTGATAGACCAAGTCCTAGCAAACATTCCTACCAAGTTTGACAAAAGTTGGCACAGCAGTTTTTTGAGAAGAAGTTTAAAATAGCATTGCTGATGGATGACAACACATGACACATTCCAGGCACAAGGCCATACCATAAGCTCACTTGGCCTTATGGCCAGGTGAGCTAAAAATGTGTAACTTAAAAGGATAGACTATTTATGATATCAGTGGAAAGGCGAAGACCTTAATCTCCTGAAATATTGTGCCATGACAGGTCTGGGGCTATGCTGTTAGCAGTTGAGTGTGTGTGTTCTACACAGGTAGATATCGTAGACAACATACATAATTGAAAAAGTTGTTCAATTCTGTTGTTAAGCTATGCTATTGGTAACGTGTGGATGGACACACAGACAAACAGATAAATGGACCATGGTCAAAGTAATAACGTTATTGCCCCTACATGTTAGCAAATGGTTTTTTAAGGTGTAGAGGTTGTGATTTCAAAATTTTTGATCATATTTATAAGCATAAATGATGATAATATTTCAGAGACTTTTAGTAAAAAGCCATGTTAATTGAAGAACCTGAGCTTTCATTTCATAGATCCTTTCATCTGATGGGGTATACTGGATAGCCTCGTCCCATTTCTTGATTGCTTCCCAGTATCTGAAATTGAAAATTATTTTTATATTTTACTTGATTTCTTAATGGGCTGACAAGATAAAACATTTTCTTAAAAAATAAAAAAATAAATTCACTTCTTTACTTGAGAACTGACCATTTAATTTTCTTGGGGTTGGGGTGTAGGGGAACTGGGTTGGTAATGGGATTTTCTTACCAACCAGGACATTTTTTTTCTTTTATCTCAAGGTAATTTTTTTTCAACTAATATGATGGATGTAATCAGTTCTTCCTTCTACAAATTAGGAGCTAGAGTATTTTTTCTCAAGCTATTTGTGGGTTGAATGAAATTGTTTTCCCCAAAATCCAAGCCCCGACCCCCGCCCTGCAAAAATTAAATGGCTGGTCCCTTACTACTACACTGGAAGATTGTGGGTGAAGTTTATACTGATCACCCATCTGGACATGTTTGTTCTCTTCCCTTTTGTTTCCATTTCAATAAGGTTTTTAGATTGATGAATGACTCTAAAGAATACAATATTTACCTATATTAACACACATTCAGCTATGAACAGTACAGACCCAGCCTGCCATCACATAATGTGCTAGAAAATCTAGTAAAGTCTTAAGCCGAAGGGGACAGGCCACAGGGATCTTCCAAGTTAAAAATATCAATATACCCTCGTGATGGGTCAATGAGCCATTTCCCTATTCAGGGTTCATACAGCTTTTAGTAAAACAAATTCCAGACCTTTTCCAGACTTTTTCCAGACTGGTTTGAAATTTTTTCCAGACCCCTCTAGCACATGTATTTGAAATCTGTGTCACTATAAATGAGCATGTGGTATCCGCATAATATAAAATAGTATCCACCAATCACAAGTGGGTGATAGGTCATATGCCTCACCAACTGCACTGAATCAGCAGGGCTGTCCTTAGACCAAATGGTGCCCCAGGCAACACGTCTTCAGCAAAATAAAACACAGCAACCCAAAATTCCATACTTTTTCCAAACCTTTAGGGCAAAATCTTTATTTTCCATACTTTTTCCAGATCTGGAAAAAGCACTCTTTTTTTCCCCATACTTTTTCCATACTTTCCAGACTTTGTATGAACCCTGCTATTTTAGTAACTCAAATTTTAAACAAGAGTCCCTCAAAGGGACTGATGCTCTACTGGCTCAAAAGAATTTCCAAGAATTCAAAATAAGACCATTTCTTCCTTTTAACTGTGGCGTGTTGAAACCATCTTTGATATTCTTCAGTGATAACAAGATTTTCAAATTAGCTGCTGTGGTGGACATATTGGATGTCAACTTGGCACCATTTTCGTTTAGGATCAACAAGGCACCATAAAGAAGTCTTCTGGTGAAAAACCACATGTTGATATGACTTTCCATTTTTGAGGTGCAATGATAAGATTTTCAAGATGGACGCAATGGTGGCCATATTCGATATCAGATTGGCACCATTTCTATTTAGTACCAACATGACATCATAAGAAGTCTTTTGGTGAAAGCACAATGTTGATATGAACAGATGTCTAGAAAAATTAGTGATAACAAGATTTTCAAGATGGCCATTGTGGCAGTTATATTAGAAGTTGGACTGGCACCATTTTCATTCAGGACAAACTAGACCATGGGATAAATGTCAGTGTAAGGTTTCATGGCAATCATCTAAGTAGTTTAGGAGGAGTAGCGATAACAAACTTGTGCTAACAGACAGATGGATAACAGACCATACCATAAGCTCTTCTGGTCTATGAACAGTAGAACTAAAAAATCAATAGGCTAAATGACAGTTTTAAGGGCCATCAACAGAAAATTTATGGGCCTACTGTCTCTTTAATACATCTTTGCCAGACAAGAATTGTTGATCCACTTTGTTCTACATCAACCCTTGGCATATGTAGCTAGTGGAACCAGTGTTTTGAACAAGTGCCCTCTCGCAGATAAAAGAGTTACTGCTTGTAGCAAGCGAAATCAATTAATCAATGAGAGAGCTTGTTACATGACCTGATATGTATTCAATAAGGCAACTTCAATGATGTCCACAAGTACTGATAAATTTTAATACTAGTGTAAAATGTTTAAATTGGAGAAACTTACATTCAGTGTGTGTCATTGTCTATGGTAGCCACTATGATTATTCCTAACAATCATCCTAGGTAAATGTATCAAGGGATCTGATTGGATCAGTTTATTTCAGCTACATCCAATGAGATAGCATTTTGACTAGTTACATATGCCAAGGGTTGATGTGTTAGTGGATCAATGACCCCTGGCTAGTGAAGATGCTCTTGGAGCAAAGAAAAACCCTAATGCCATATCTGAAACAGTCATACAAGGGAGAAATTCAAAAATGAATTAAGTTTAACTAAATCTGTGATATTCTTTTGGCTAACTGACACTGGTCCATCTCAGGAATATCCCTGTCAGGGTCTATACTGTTTACATGAAATCACAAGAAGAACTGCCAGTACAAACCCTGATTTTCCAGTACATTTTGCAATTGTTAGCAGTCATGTATGTGTTATTCATGGAAATACTTAGCAATAGAGGAAATGTACTTAGATATTATCATTCAGATTCCAAGAAATTCAGAAACAGCCAGATTAATGATGCCTTACTGTGCATGGTATATCAAATTACAGGAATATCACAACTGATTTTCTATTTTTGGGCCAATGAAGTCTAGCATGCAGCAATATTTGACATAAATGAACTTAAATATATGACAATTAATGGATCAATCTTTTGTGACTGTATATTACAACATATGACAAATAATAGATCAATCTGACATGACTGTATATTACAAAATATGACAATTAATAGATCAATGTACTGATTAAACTGAAACATCTGAATCTTATACACAGTGAAATGGTCATGCACAGCAGGTCTGACAGCTGAACTCAAACATTACTGACAAGCTGCTGTTTCAATGTAAATATTTCCTCATTCTGACACAACAGTAGTTACATAAAAGATGTCAAAAGCATTGGAAATAAAATTACAAAGATTTTTTCATCATAGCTATATTGCAAAGCACAATTGTTAACCTGCCAACTCCATGAGTAACAATAGCAGTAAAACTACCTCAAATCCTAAAATTTGGGCAGTTATGCAGGATATTTATTTCTTTGTAGAATAGATTTTCATCATACATGGCATAAATAAAAAAAGATACTGTAAAATGTGGAAAATTAAGCATACACACTTATTTGTTAAATACTGTGGTATCCTTTATTTTCATGGGTCTCAATTTTTTGCGGTTTTACACCAAAAATAAAGATATTTCGTGGGTTCCTAAATTTGTGTTTTTGTCTGTCATAGTTTGCATATTTGTAAGTATTTAATTTCATCAATTAACCTCTACAAATACCCAAAATGAAGAATGCAAAAGAACAAAACTATGCAGAGCAAACTGCGGTCATTTCAATGGTTAAAACAGTACTACCGCCTGTATGAGCACAAATCAAACACCTGTCAAACACTTATGAAGATCAATCACTTACACTCAGCATCAAGGGGAGCCAATACAGCCAACAACACTAAGCTAATCAGTTAATAAAGTGCATGTGTATGATCTCTTCCTTAAAACATTGTCCATAAAGTTGCACTATATATACTTTCTGATGACAATGGCGCCAATACAGTAGCTTAAAAGTGGTAAAATTCAACTTAGATCCCCTTTGGTGGATAATGTCACCATTCCACATGTGAACCAAACTCGTGACCAGCTGCCCCTTGCTCAATGCAATTAGCAAGCAGTGTCAATATTTGATGTGTTCTGAGCACATTAAAATGCAAACATGATACGAACTAAATTGAAAAAAATGGAATTTTTTAGCCTGCCTCACGTACAAAGCAACTTCAACCACTATACTTTACAACACATAAAGACTACAAAGAAGAATCAAAATCACTTTTCCACAACTGGTATGCTAAACAGGTCATGGAGATGTTACAACCTGATCAATCAAGCCAATTCATGCTGAATGGATAATTGCAGCTCACACGAAAATGTGTGAAAGATCGGACCTAATTATCTGTGGCTTTTAGAATACTGGACTTATTTAATTCCACAATTTCAGAATCATTTACCTGATAAATACATGTACCAGTGTTTACCAGCAGACTTAATTGACATGATGTTGTCCAACAATTAGTAAAGTGTGAGCTTCAATACTCTGCTGTAATTAGTGTATATACCTGGTGTTTCATTATTAATTGTACTTCAGGCAATAGTTCTAGTATTTTAAAGTCATGCTGCTCATTGGGATTAAGCATGCATGGATAAAATGAGATGTGCTTATACAAGGATTTAAATTTTTTGACAATAGTTTAACTTGAATGAAGAATCAATTTGAATAATCAAACTTTCATATACTAGTAACATTATTATTCTTTATTTCATTTTCAGTAATACTAGTGTTTGAATACCTTATGCTTTTTTTCTATCCTTACCTATCTCACAACATATTATTGATTTAAGGCAGTGAGTGGAAATTAACACTACTGGATACTGTAGAGATACTTGTGCATTGAAACAATATACAATATTTTATAATTCTTTTTTCAAATGGATAAAATAAAGTGAACACATGTAAAAGCAAACATTTGATTACCAGATTACATAAGTGATGTTGATTTATAAAACAGCTTTGTTAATTTCTAGGAATGAGGCACAGAAAGAAAATGGGGGGCGGGGGGGCTTCTTCATCATATATGGCCAATTTTTTGTTGGGTCTTTAAATTCATGGTTCGGGGAACAACAAAATCTATGAAAATTGGGGCCCCATGAAAATTAGCAATACTACAGTATATGAATGTTGTATGAGCTCATTATTTGTTATATGTGCTTATTGACAACTAACATACATACTCACTTACAAGTTGAGTCCAACTGCAAACAACGTAGACCCAGATCTTTCATTGCATAATGCACCAGCAGATCAGGGTCTATGTTGTGTATTCTACTGATTATTCCTAGCAAACTGAATAGACCCAGATCTGTCGATGCATTATGTGATGGCATATCTGGGTCTGTGCAGTTTGCAGTTATACTCGACTTATAAGCGAGTATATATAGTATTTCTATGTGTAAAGTTTCTGTATTTAGGCCTATTCACTGTAACAATACATTACAAACAGAACGTTAATAAAAAATAAATAGTAAAAGATAAAAGCACAATCAAGATCAGGTTCATAGATAAATAGTCATGATAATAATCAGAAGAGAAAATTTTATACATTGTCTTTAATTCACACATATGTGTGTTTATATTTGGTATGAAATACCAGACGGCCCTTGTATGTTTATTTTCCATATATGCTTATTTTCTTGTATGCGCATATTATCTAGATGTTACAATAATTCTTTTTTGGCATTCAAAAATGTAGAGATGGTACTTTTTCTTTGATAATGGATTCCTACAGACTTGCCCCTTTTAAGTTTTAAAATGGTATCATTCAAAAGACACTGCCATGGGTGACCAAGAGCTGAAGGAGATAACCAATATGAATATACCACCACATTTTTGTTGACATCTTTGAGAAGTAATGAAATGGTGTGAGAGAATACTGAAAATTAAAATCAATAAATTAAAACTTATTTAGGATCCTGTTCATATAAACTTTATAATATGATTGAAAACCATTAAAATCAAACAGTTCAAACAGTTGATAAATTACTTAGTAGTGGGACACAGACATTGCTAATAAACTCACACTTTGATATGCTTAATTCTTTAAAGAATTGTAAAAACTTATAATTTTTTAAAGACTGAAATATATTTTCCCATATTTAAAAAAGAAAAAAAAATGCTCTGCCTCTCTGCATCTGCTAATATAGTTCCTTCATTGGTAAGTCTCTTGGCTTTAAGACTGGTATCCTCAAGTTGAACAGCTCTGCGTTTTGGCATAGCTGTACGCCAGTCAATGTCACCATTGGCAACAGCTGGGTCCTCATCATCTTTGGATTCATTTTCAAAGGCTTTGGAAGAGTTCTTGGACACGCTGGCCCCAATTTTTCTCTTCCAGCCAAATTTCCAGTTCCCCTGGGTAGTCATAATGCCATAAACATGACCTAATCCTTGTACATATTTCTGCAAATAAAAATGTGATTAAGATTCCATGAAAATGTTAATGGGCGCAAATGTAAAGTTTCCCTGACTGAGCCCGGGACACTAACTGTGCCATTATGTACCTTACATATCTTACAGCACATATTTAAGCCAAAGATGAAAGGTGGGTACTGCAATGGGATTTTGTCCTAGTGTGTCTATGATTCTCTGAATTCATTCATTATCATAGACACCTATTTTCATGGATTGTGGAAAAACAATACATTTTCATCATTACCGTATATACTCGTGTATAACCCGGGTCCAAATGCAAACAAGATAGACCCTGATCATAATGTGCCGGCAGATCAGGGTCTATGTTGTTCTACTGATTAGTCCTCACAAACAGCATAGACCCAGATCTGCCGGTGCATTATGCACTGGCAGATCTGGGTCTATGCAGCTTGCAGTTGGTATCAGCTTATACATGAGTATATATGATACTTAAATTCATGGATTGGAGAAGGCATCCTATTGTTTCCATAAAGGAATCATCATACATCTGGTCTTTAAATCTTTGGTTTGTAGCAACCACAAAATAAACAAATATTTGCTACCGTTAAAAAATAGTGACTTTACTGCAGACTAAAAACTCTGGATTGAATATTACCTGAGGGTAACACACAATAATGCACACATTCCACATGCAAAGAAATTTCATGTGCAAGTAATGCAACTTGCTAAAAAAATATCCCAACATGGAACTTTCCAACATTTTATTTGAGTGGGACTCAAGTGGACTATAGCCTCATATGTGGGTCAACTTTAAATATGTTATGCATACATGACACTCACTAACATTAAGCTGATGATAATGACATTTGTTTTTAGTACCGTCTATACTCGCGTATAATCTAGGTCCAAATGCAAACAACATAGACCCAGATCTACCGTTGCATAATGCACTGGCAGATCAGGGTCTATCTTGTTTGTTCTACTGATTGGTCCTTACAAACTGCATAGACCCAGATCTGCCGGCATATTATGCGACAGCAGATCTGGGTCTATGCAGTTTGCAGTTGGTATTGGCTTATACACAAGTATATACGGTAAGTGTATGTGTATATTATTTTTCAATGTTCAATTTTCACATCATGTACAAAATATAGCAGAGTTATTTGTAGGTGTTACAAAAATATTTGCATTGCATAAACATTTTTCTGTTTTAATGGTAATGACTGAGAAATTATAGCTGAATGAAGGTTCACACATTCTGCCCTCATTTACTAAAATTAAAATTGTTGAACCACTTCTAACAAAAAGAAAACACAATTCTCTTTCTATACCACAAGATCTACCAATCAGAGACACAAAATTATTTGATGTTGCTGTAATAAGCAATATAAAGGATAAGCACATGTGCAACAAGAGGCCCAAGTGAGGCTTATATTGCTCACCTGACTCACATAACTTAATAGTTGACCATTTCACTAAGCAGGCTTATGTAGGATTTGTAAAAACACATGCTTAACAAACTTTATATCATGTTGATTTTCTCTATTTTACTATATCCACTTTACTTAATATGCACAGTTTCTAGCTCATAATCAAAGTCATCTATGATGTTGATGATAATAAACGCAAGAGATCAAATATACAATATGGCTTCAAGAGTGGTAAGAAGCCCAGTGAATCAGATGCCTTTTAAAAATAAGTTATTTTTAAGTTTTTCTATTTTTAGCAATGGTGATCACATTTAATGGTAGACTGGCATCATTTGTACAATTTTAAAAGTCTTCATGTCAGAATGGATTCTCTCAAATTTGGTCAAAATCTGTTCAGCAGTTTGTTAGAAGCCATTTATTGTTAGTAACATCAGCCATATTTGATGGTGGATTGGCATAATTTGTATAAATCTGCAAGGCCTTCATGCAAGGATACTCTCTGCAAGTTTGTTTGAAATTGGTCCAGTGGTTTTTGAAAAGAAGTTGAAATTAGCAATTGTTGATGGAGAACAGCTGACACACAATGTACATCTGATGCAAATCAATACTATGAGTTCACTTTATCTTATGATTAGGTGAGCTACAAATGTATTCATTTTGCTTTTTATTCTAACACATCTTGGATTCCATTTCAACTTGAGTTCTGAAACTGTCTGGTACCACAGCCAACAGGTTAAATTGGAATCCAGCCAGTAAGTTCCTCGTGGAACACTTGCACATGCCATATGATGTAATGTGATATATTTCTAAAACATCATACAATGTCAGTCAGTAAACAAGGATTGAATCATCGGTTTTGGGTAATTTCATCCCAATTCCACTTTACACTTTGTGTTGTTTTGCCATGAAATCAGTTTGCCCTGGGTCATTTTGTCGTAATATAATTTGCCCTATGCCATTTCATCCTATACAAAAATGTTCATTGAGCTGTAATCATTACAGTTCAAAAGAACTGAGCTCAAAATGATGCCCTCCTGCATACAAATTTTGGTGCTATAATAGCTGCATCCATCCACCTGTTAATTTGATCCTGGTTGGGTAAACAATGAATGGAAATTTAAATATTAATAATAACTGTTGTTCGTACTGGAAATATATCTACTTCATATTAAAAATGCTTTCAATCTACATAACATTTGTGAGTCTTTATCATTTATTTATATAAGGTGAAGAAAAAAAAATACTTGTCATGTCTTTTCTTGTAACCTGATTGTGTCACAAGTTTAAGAAATTCAAATTAAACACAAAAAGTACAATATTAATGCAGATAAAAGATACAATATGAAATGAGGAGACAACACTGAGACAGGTTTTTATACCATCATAATTATCTCTTAATTTGGAATTTTTTTTATTTTGGTCAATTTCTATCACCTGTTCTTTATGGATCCTTGTATGGACAATTGTTATTCTGGTCAATTTCTATCATCTATTCTTCATAGACCATTTTATTAATTTTTTTCAGTTCACACTAAGGCAATAAATACAGTTACTGTATTTTGACTTTTATGCGCCTCTGCCCTTATAAGCACCCCATCAATTTCTGGGAAATTTTTCTAGCCATTTGCATAACTTCATTTTCAAAGGATTTGTAAAATACATTTATAAGAATTACATTTTACCTTGAGTATTTACCCAGCTTGGGGGGGGGGGGGGGAGGCACACATAAGAATAACATTTTACCTTGAGGACTTATCCCAAAATTTAAATTTCCAAATGTCCTGGACACTTGTATGGTCAAATACAGCATTCCAAATTAAATACCTTTTCTTGTCATTTGCTGTGATTCAGCTTTTGAAATATGTATATGAATGTGATAAATTTCATACAGCGATAAATATGCTAGTCACTGATGTTGCTGATTTTAGTCATTGGCAAATAGTCTAATCCAGGGGTGTCAAACTCATTTGCTATGGCAGGCTGGATTTGATATAAATAATAATAAATAATAAGTCTGGCGGGCCGTATGTTTGACAACCCTGGTCTAATGGTAGAATTGATGTTGTCTGAGATCGTTAACATAAAGTATGAAGAGTAGTGATCCAAGAACAGTTCCTTGTGAAACTCCCGATTCAACACTGGTGTCATTCGACAGTTTGCTATCAACCATAACATGGTGCTGCATGCTGGAATGAAAGGACTGAATCCAAGCATAATTTCCTCCCTCACCCCTTCCAATACCATAATAGTCTAATTTCATGATTAGTCTTTTCTGTGGAATCCTATCAAATGCTTTACAGGAATCCAATATTATTAGGTCAAGCTTTTTCTTGTTTCCAATCATTTAGCATATGTATCAATTACTGATATTATCTGAGTTACACAAGATATCTTTTAGTAATACAATGTAAGATGTCCACCCTGATATTTATGAGGTGGGGGGTGCAACGTCTTACTTCCAGCAAAAACAGTACTGTGTAGCGTGTTCCCCCGTCGACTAACTGGGAAACTAGAGGCCAAATTTTAAAGAATATCTCACACACTTGGCAGCCTATATTGACATTGTTTCACAGATTAAAATCTAATTGATTTAGTCAGACTATACATACTCGATGTCTTTTTCCTAATGGATTAAAATCCTGATGCAAGCAAGTGGAGGAATGCCGAAGTCGGTTGAAGTAGGGGTAACTTTATTTAATGAAACGAAGCTGTCTAATTACTTTCATCAACATTAGTGTGCTTTTCTTTGTTTTGTTAAATAAACTTATTGCTACTTCAACTGACTTCTGCATTCCTCGGCTACCATTGCATTTCAAACAACTGAAATGTATGTCAACGGAACTTGAAAATGCATCCACTTGCTTGTGTCAGGATTTTATAACATCAGGAAAAAGATATCTGAGTATATATAGTCAGTCGACCGGGGAACACACTACACAACACCATTTGTGCTGGAAGTTAGACGTCACCCCCCACGTCCCTTCATAACTATCAGGGAGGGCGTCTTACATTGTAGGACTTTCTATAAGCAAAATCAATGCCGATTTTCAATTAGTATCATATATTATGTATGCCTACGTGTGCCAGTATGTTACAGACTAGTATATGTTCAAGTAGTCTGCATGTCAAGGAAACTAGGCGGTAGACTCAGGCTTTGTGTTGCACACCATGTTTAAAGACAGGTGTATAATGCTCGACATTAGTCAATCATTCAACATCTGTCTCTGTGTGTGTGTGTGTGTGTTTTGTACAACCAATTTAGTTAATAACAGAAAATATTGGGGCGAGGGGGGGGGGGGGGGCGGAACTTTGGGCGAAACGACCCAGTGCAAAACGACACCCGGCGAACAGAAATCAGGGCGAAACTACCCGTTACCGAATCATCATTTTATGATTGTTTAAATTTTCATACAACGGTTCGGATTGTGATCTAAATGTGTCTCAAAACATGTGTCCAATGCAGATGAACTTTTAAAGACAGAACCAACAAACTTACTCTGGAAACGGTGGAAAAAGTTACTGTAATCTGCAGTTCTTCAGCTGGAAGAAACCATATTTGTTTACACTTTGTAAGAAAAATTGTGATTGGTTGGGATTTGTCCGCAAAAACTTACACGCTTTTTCATTTGCTGATTCTGATAGCCTCGTTTTAGTAATGGCCCGATGTTTAAAACTTGCATTGTGAAGCCGAAAATACCAGGTCTATAAGAAGGAAACTGAACATTGTTGAACAATTTTCATTTATTTGTTGGTGTTGATGGTATATACATTTATTTTTAGCTACTAGTTACTTATACAGTTTTGGTTCAAGTGTAATAAAGTTACATTTATTGCCGTATATATAACAATATATATATATATGCAAGTGGATGCATTTTCCAGTTCCGTTGACATACATTTCAGTTGTTATATTATATTGTTACAGGTTGGATCCCCCCAGCCCACTATCCATTGACAAATACTCCAAATTTGGTTTGTAACGAGCCCCTGTGGCTTCGACTGGAAATATAAAATACAGGAAAAGTTAACGACGAAATACTTTGTATAGGATAAGTAAATCTCGTGGACTTGAGGTAGAGGATGAACTTTCATTTTATTTTAACAAAATGCCCGCTCCTCATCAAACAAAGATAGGTCGTATATAACAAACGTAAAAAGGTATACAGTGGGTTTCATAAGTTCAATGATTTTTAAAAACTCTTCTTTTTAATTGTCCGGTATTTCTTGGAGAATTTGGAAGTGAGATGTTTTGTATATATGGTGACTGGATATCTCGGCCCATAACGGAGTCGGCCCATAATTACTGAAGCGAATGTCTCATTGCACAAAATTTAAATAAATACAATATTTAATTATGGTTAGTATTGAGAGAAGGAATTTCGAAGCCATACAAGATCAAAGGTAAGGCCGACAAACAGTTGAAGGCAGCACGTGTCTACTACTTGTGATTGTAAACATGTGTTGACACTTGTGAATCTGATTATGGTCGCACTTCCCATCTGTATACCATACATTTTTTATCAACAGTTAAATAGATATATTTTTTAAAAAATTAAAATAAGCACAGAGACAAAACAAATATATCTAATTCTTATGTGTTTATTTTTTTTTAGTACGACATTTTTTATCTTTGCCCTGTCTTATTCATTCTCTCAATACTAACCGTAATTAATATAGGGGAACAGCAGCACACTTATGCCTTTGCTCAGAGGCAACTTTCTTGCACCAATAATCCTAGTCTGATAAATCAGCCAGCAGATATCTATTGTTGTGTGGTTTGTGGTCTGATTTCAACTTAGACTAATTCTACAGTGTAAAACACCCACCCTGATATTTATTATGTGGTGGATGGGGGTGCGACGTCTTACTTCCAGCACAAACGATGTGTAGTGTGTTCCTTGTTGGACTGAATGAGGAACTAGAGGCCAAATTGTCAAGAATATAACATTTACTTCGCAGCCCATATTAACACTGTTCCACAGATTAAAGTCAGACTACTGAGTATACTTACTCTGATGTCTTTTTCCTGATGGCATACAATCCTAACACAAGCAAGTGGATGTGTTTTCAAGTTCCTTTGACATATTTTTGAGTTGATTGAAATGCAGTGCTGAGCAAATCCAATAGCCTGACGTCCCAGACTATTAATTTTCGAAGTTAGGCAAGTAAAAAAATTTAAGTCACTTGTCCAGGACAAGTGCTTTTTTCCTATTTTAACAAAAGTCGGGCAAGTGCTTATTTTTATGCCGTAATCACTTTATCTGGCCCTCCAAGCATACTGAATGCTTGATTCTACCCCTCTTCATGTATTTATTTACATCCTGTATCACACTTGCTGGTGGTCATTGATAACTGTTGCATGACATGCGCACATTCTATTACTGCTTGACCGCATATTGGGCTAAGTGACCAAATTATTGGCCAATCAAAAATATGATACAAAACGAAGCCATATGATTAATTAGCAGTGTTTTAAATCGCATTGTTATGTTGTGTTTACTCAAACCAGATCCTTATGAATGACTCACCATTTGATTTTAATCCAGTGACTCAATCCAATTCAAATTAATGAAAGGCACTTTACAGACATTAGTGTTAGTTCCCTTTATGAACTGATTGAATGGCAGTGATGATTTTTAAAATTTTAATTGATTATACAGATGATTAACTTTAACATCAGATATTGCGGTTGAAGTGAAACAATTACACTAATTAAGAAACTGTCTTTGTTCATATTTAAAGGATAAAAATGTATGTTATGATAACTTTACAAGTAATTGTCAAGCAAAGTGATATTTGCTATGTGGATAGAGCGAGTTTACTAAAAAAAATATGGCAAGGAATTTAATAAGGAAGATTCGGAAAAGGAAAATTCATGTGAAAAAGTGGAAGGGAAAACTAAGAACAACATTGAGTGTGAGGTAGCTATTTTTCCAAAGAGACGTAAGCCAGAATCTGTGGCAACAAAACATGTAAAATATGACACTTCTAAGAGACTGAGAAATATTCAGACACATTGGGTTGATAGTTATTCCTGGCTTGAATTCATTGATGCAGAAGGAACAATGTTTTGCATTTATTGCAAACAATATCCCAAACTGGCAATGGTTGGAAAAGCAACCAGTGTATTTGTCAATGGAATTGACAAATTCAGTATTGAACCAGTCTGATGACACTTCTGGACCTCACAAGGTCTGTGCAGCACAGTATATGTATGACACTAGCCAGCATATGCAGAAAATCCCTGAAGTTTGATTTGCTGACACTCCACTAGGAAAGACCCTTTCAAAATTAAATGAGACTGAAATTTTAAAAATTATAGCTCTCTTTAACACAACCTACAGCCTAGTCCATTATCAAAAACCATTTTTTTTAATGGAAATGTGGTGTGCACTCCAGTAGTAGAACGGTGTTGAACTTTGTGCTAATTATAAGAACAGATTCTGGGCAAGAGACTTCATTCTACCAATTGATCGAGTCATGAGACAAGTAGTTAGGGAATGTCTGATTTTCAGTAAATTCCTTTCCATTCTTGCTGATGAAAGTACTGATGCTACCGTATCGGAGCAAGAAATAGTGCATATAAGATACATGGACAATAGAAAACTCAAAACTTTGATGTAACAAGATGTATAATATCAACCTATGTTTTTGAAAAATTAAATTCTTTTAAGAAATATGTTGTACATTATTTTGTTTGTTCTTTATATGGATTAAAGTGCATACATCTCATCAAATCTTGAAAAGTGATTTAAATTTTGGAACAAGTGAAAAGGTAGGTGGGACAAGTGAATTTTCTGAAACCACTTGTTCTGGACAAGTGGATGAAAAGCAAATTTTCCCAGCCCTGAAATGTGATGGTAGCAGAGGAATGCCGAAGTTGGTTGAATTAGGGATAAGTTTCTTTAATGAAACAAACAAAAGCACACTAATGTTGATGAAAGCCATTAGATAGCTTCCAGTGCTCAAGGAACTGAGCTTCTGGGTCAAATACATTAAAGTATAAGAGGATGCACCATTTCTCTGTGTAATGCCTCCCTGTGACATGCGTCATTTTCCACCATGATGCTCCCCTTTTAATATTTTTGGTCAGCCATGGCCGATCTGGGGAAAAGCTAATATTTAGGTAATCAGGCATGAAGCTCGTGTGATTAATTAACTGTTAATCCTTCTCTGATGTGATGACTTCAAAGAAACAGATCTTCTATTGAATGCGTTTGTAAGCACCTGTGATTGTTCAGCAAATAAAAGATGCCCACTGTTGTTGTAACGGTGTTTAAATTGGTGACGATGCGTATAATGAAAGTAATCAGAGTTTGAGTTGGACAATAGTGTCCAATCATTAATAGACAATAATAATAATAATAATAATAATAAGTGCTACTTCAGTATGTGTGATTTAGACTAGGACACTACATTATCAGTAGACACTTTTTTAAAGAGTGCAGAAAAGTACTTTGACTTGTAAAAATGAAACAGCAAAATCTGTTTTCATTTTTCGGGAAATGGACTTGTGATGAAAATGACATTAATGCTAACAAAAGGCAAAAAATTGATTAAAGTGAGAGCACAAGTGAAGACGACAAAGAGAACTCAAACTTGGAATGTATATTTAATACTGACTCCATCTCGACTACAGTGAAGGATGCTGATAAAACTGGCGGCACAACTGCAAACATGAGAACTAGAGATCTGAGCAGGAGAAGCAGTTCTCATGGTTGAAAAAAGTGGAATCATATGGTACATTAAAAGCAATTTGTGAGCGGTTCAAGACTGCTGGAAAGCAAAATATTCTCACTCGAAAATGGAAATACCAACTTAGCCATCACAAATTTAACCTGGATAGTTTAATTGTTGAGGTTTGCTGTGTTACACAAAAAAGACAGACAATACTGTAAGCTGTTGAGAAAACTCTCAAAATTAGTGTGAAAAATGATGACTGCAAGCAGCACAATTCTGTACAATTAAACCGTGAATAGTTTCTCTCTAATATGATCTTATGAGGATGAGAATTTAATCCAGATATGTAATAAAATAATGATCATGCAATGTGGCACATTGAGCGCAGGCTCGTGGGTTTCCCGCAACTTTTTGTCATAAGAAAAAAATCTAAAAGTATGTCTACAACTTTTGGATGTCCTCCCATGTCTCTGTTGGCCCTAGCAATGGCCAAAATCAGAAAAGGTGATAAAACTGTAAGATGGCAGTGAATATCTTTTTTAAAACTGTGTATCTGGCAATGGAAACATTCAAAGTTTGTGGTAGTCAGCCGAGTTGCAATGTAAAGTGTTTGGTTTGAAAGCCGTTAGTGTAATGTATTTTCGAGGTTAAAGTCACCCCTACAGCAAGGAAGATTTAATTTATTTTGAGGTTAAAATAATGACAAAAGAGTATCAATTTATGCAAATACACATTTTTGCCATTTTATTAATGATTTGTTAGTTTGGAAAGAAAAGTAGTTCTGAAAATATAGGTATTGATTTTATGCTAGGCCGTGAATTATGTGATTTTCCAAGAGAAATAAGTTTGATAATTCACTGGAGTAATACCAGAAATATTTTTTCACTGCCCTGTCAATAGACATTGATAACATTATGACCAATAAATCTGAGATAATTTTAGCAGCTTGCTTGGTCTAGTGTTAAGTATGGCCTCCTCGCATGCAGACCAACAAAGTTCAAATCCCACAATGTGCATATAATTTTTTTTTACAAAACACAGCAGAACTTAAACTGTGAATATCTGACATTATCACATGGGATGCGGTAAGAAATCTGCAACTTCAGTCTGTTATACAAATTGCTAGCCAATATGTTTGAGCATAAAATGAAAAGAAATTTTGCTTGCTCAGAATGAATAGTGGATATATTTCACCCACTCGATGAAATATATCCATTATTCACTCGTTTCAAGCAAATATCCTCTATTTATTATAACAAATGCTGGTAAATAATGAGTGTACACAAAAGTTAAATGAAAGCGAGATCCGGAATGGAAAATTCCATGGTGCAGCTCATTTCAGGTTAACCAGATATTCAAACATGTTAATGTTTTCATGAGTTACTTGAGCACATGATCAAACTTTTATTGCAATAAAGTAAGTTTCCAAGGAAAATATGTTCAAGCAAACAAGATTATCTCATATTTACGGCACTATTAGACTGCATTATGTACTATTATTTTCATTTGTCCCTCTAAAATGTTGTTTGTCCCCTTGCCTTGGGATCCTATGTGCAACACTGATCATGTACTTTTTCAATTTCCTTTCTATCCTTATGAAAGCAGGGGACTAATGAGTTTATGCCAGGGACTCTTAAGAAATAGGCTGGGGACTCCTGAGTTCCATGAGTAAAGAGTCCAGGACTCCTAATCCTGAAACTCTGTTGAGAGCCCAGTGTAATACATTTGCTAAATCAAAGAACAGTATAAAGTTAAGAAACTAACTGATTTTAAAAACTGGTTTGCAGATGGTAGAGTGCAATATGATATAAAGTTTTTGGGACAATTACTGACAAATAGTTGTATTGTGATCAAATGAGACTGAGAATTTAATCCAAATATGTAATAAAATAATGATCATGTACTTTTTCATTTTCTTTTCTATCTTTTTTTTTGTAAGTGAGGTACTCGTGAGTGTATGCCAGAGACACTCAGACATAGGCTGGGAACTCCTGAGTACCATGATTGAAGAGTGGACTCTTGAGATCCCTGGCTTAGTTTCATTTAATAAACTAATCCCTATTCAAACATACTTAGGCATTCCTCTGCTACCATTGCATTTCAACCAACTGAAATCAATGGAACTTGAAATTGCGTCCACTTGTGTCATGATTTTATTTCATCAGGAAAAAGACATCTGAGTAAGTATAGTCAAACTAAAGCAATTACACTTTAATCAATTGAATAATGTCAGTATGGGCTGCTAAGTGTGAGATATTCTCGAAAATTTGTCCTCTAGTTCCTTGGTCAGTTGTCTGGGAAACAAGCTAAACAACACCATTTGTACTGGAAGTAAGACGTGCATTTTGTAGGTACATGTATTTAATTTTGTGGATTAACCGCTACATATACCCCAAATAAAGAATACAAAAGTACAAAATTAAGCTGACAACAAACTGTGGTCATGTCAATGGTTAAAACAATACTACCACCTGTATGAGCACAAATCAAACACCTGTCAAGATCAATCATTTACACTCAACATCAATGGGACCCAACACAACCAGCAACACTAAGCTAAATTATTAAAGTACATTTGTATGATCTCTTCCTAAAATACGGTCCATAAAGTTGCACAATCAATTACTTTCTGATGACTATGGCATTAACACAGTGGCTTAAGAGTGGTAAAATTCAACTTTGATCCCCGTCAGTTCTGATAATGTCGTCATCCAGATGTGACCAGCTGCCCCTTGCTCAATGCAGTTAGCAAGTAGTGTCAACATTTGATATGTTCAGAGTCCATCAAAGTGTGAAGATGCTAACTAAATTGAAAAACAATGGAATCACTCATTTGTTTTGAGCCTGCCTCGTGTACAAACCAACTGCTAGACTTTACTTAAAACTTCATCAGTTAAGTTGATTCATGCTGAATGAATAATTGCAGCTCACATGAAAATTGTGAAAGATCTGCCCTAATTATTCGTCACTTTGAGAATGTTGGAGTTGTTTAATTCAACTGTTTCAGGATTATTTACCTGACAAACATTTGTGCATACCTGCAGACTTTATTAACACAATGTTGATTCAGTGGTTTTGTCCAAAAATCAGTGAAGTGTTAGCTTCAGTACTCAGCAGTAGTTAGTGTTGATACCTGGTGTTTTATTAGTAATTGTGCTTCAAGCAATAGTTCTAGTATTTGAAAGTCATGTTGTTCAGAGTGGTTACGCATTCATGGATAAAATGAGACATGCTTCACAAGGATTTAAATTTTTTGACAACAGTTTCACTTGAATGAAGAATCGATTTGAATAAGTATTAAATCTATATACTAATATCATTTATTTTTCTTTCTTTCATTTTCAGTTATACTAGTGTTTGAATACCTTGTGCTTTTTCTCATTTCTCTCTATCCTTATATCACAACATATCGATTTATAATATCTTGGTAAGCATGTTCTCAGATTGTCAGTAAGTACTTGAGGCCAAGTTGAGTCTACCACTTCGAGTACTAAAGTCCTAAATTTGGTAACTGTTACAGCCTTACCTACCAAGGCTAGCTTTTCCAACTTATTACATTGTGAATAAATTGTACAGCTGATTTTAGCAGGTATCTCATGCTTGTTACTGAAGCAATAGCTAATGAAAAAGATTATTGTGGAAAAATGTTGGCATTGGATTATTTGCTATCAACTAACTGTACAATGCAAGACATTGGCCATGATAGTTATGATGTGTGTGTGTGTGAGGGTCATCTTACTGCCTTCTAATACAATGTCCCATACCTCTGTTTTGCCAGCTTTGCGGGTTAATTTTCAAGAATATTTCATACAGTTGGCAGCCCATATTGACACTGTTGCATAGCTGCGAGTCAAATCATAATATACTTTGATGCCTCTTTCCTGATTGAAATAAATCCCTGTACAATCAAACAATTGTGGTTTCAGCATGTTTCTTTGAGCAGTTTCTGGTAAAAGTTTATGGAATTGTACTTTGTATTCACATAATTGCAATATAATGGGTCTTTCAACTTTTCTTTATTTCTTGACTAGGTTCATACAAATTTTAATATCTTACATAATATCAGCCATATAATGCATAATTTTATTATACCGTATATACTCGCGTATAAGCCGGGTCCAAATGCAAACAACATAGACCCTGATCTGCTGTCACATAATGGGACACTAACTGTGCCATTATGTACCTTACATATCTTACAGCACATATTTAAGCCAAAGATGAAAGGTAGGTACTGCAATGGGATTTTGTCCTAGTGTGTCTATGATTCTCTGAATTCATTCATTATCATAGACATCTATTTTCATGGATTGTGGAAAAACAATACATTTTCATCATTACCGTATATACTCGTGTATAATCTGGGTCCAAATGCAAACAAGATAGACCCTGATCATAATGTGCCGGCAGATCAGGGTCTATGTTGTTCTACTGATTAGTCCTTACAAACTGCATAGACGTAGATCTGCCGGTGCATTATGTACCGGCAGATCTGGGTCTATGTAGTTTGCAGTTGGTATCTGCTTATACATGAGTATATACGGTATTATGCATGCACATGTTTTTGCTTTTATGTGCTTGCATAACCTCTGTAGGTTTGTTTTAGATTACTCCTGCTAATTTAATACTTATATTTAGTCTTATGAGCTTCTTTTATCTTGAGGTTATGTCTGAGCTTTTAATCTTGGTCTAATGTGAGTGTAGTGCTTTCCCTTCATTAGAATGATGGGGTGGCATGTTCTGCTCCTTTTGATGCCAGCTCTTTTGCTCTCTATCTGCTGCCTCTTTGCCCCTCTGCTTGCACCTGTCTGACCTTTATTTATTGCCCCTTTGTCCTTCTGACTGTGCCCCTGAACCCAATATTCCTTTGCTTTTGTTTGTTACTTCTCTGGCTGCTTTTATCACTGAGATTTTTATTATTGAATGTATTGGGCCAATTACAGTCCTGATCCTCAAACTGCAATCGAGCACAGCCTGTTTTTAGGTCTACTTTTTGCCCTTCTTCTTTCATTAACACAAGGATATTCACCAGGGCTTTACAAATCCACTTGCCTGATGCCTTGGACAAGCTCAAGTTTTCAAGGTGCTTGTCCGCAGGCAAGTCCACAAATTTGAGAGAGAGAGGGAGGAGAGAGGAGTCATGTAGTTTGTAATGCTTTATGTTCTCCAAGTTTTATATTCAGCAATCTTGCCACAGTAGATATGACACCGCCTTTTTTTAACATTTATATGTAGTGCATTCTTCTATTACATAGCTGTCCAGTTTCTTTCATCTATCAATCCTATATTTAACGTGATATACTGTCAATGACTGTCATTTCCAGTTTGTAGTCAGTGTGTCAAGGTTGGTCTATCATTTTCTTCCACAGACATATTTACTATTTCAAGCAAGTTTTGACAAATGGTGAATCAGTTTTGATATTTTAATTTATCAATTACATGTTTTACGTGTACGGGATTCACTGACTTTCAAGTCCTAACTGTGCAATGGGCATTTTGTGAGCTTAGATATGTGCCAAGCTAAAAAAAAAATCAGCTTGTAAGAGATTGTTTTGATGCAGGTCACCGATTTCAAGGTGACTAGGTGATAATTTTTAATAATATAATTCATGAGATTTCTTTGACAGGTGTGTTCGGAAATAAAAGCACCAGGATTTCTTTAAAAGCATGTTAGATGTACTGAAAGTCTATCACCCCCAAACGGTGTTTATTGTCTATTGAGATCATTACAGGAGACCCATACATACGTACTGTTTGTCTGCAGAAAACTGTTGACAAAACTTTGAAAACCAAGCCCAGGAGCAGAAACTGAAACGACCTGCTGGTAAAAACTGGTCTTGAAAAAGACAGTTGTAAATAACATGCTAGTTTCTCATTCCAAGGTCTGATGTAGGTAAGCTGGTAAATTTACTTGTAAGATCAATCTATTTCTGCTCTCTCTCAAAACAACAAAAACAATACACGAATTGATCAGTGATATAGTTCGTTATTATACCTCTTACTAATAGTACCAGTTTTCCTGTGTAATTCAGTGGTTCTTAACCTCTTTTTCAGTTTATTTTACATGTGCAGTGCTACCTTCTTATAAGGCCACTCCATCAGTGATGAAAAGTTGGCCTTCGGTGAGGGGGACAAAGTGGAAAAAATCCACTATCTTTATGCATGATACAGTGGCCTCTGAACAGGGAGTGGAATTTCTATGAAGGAATCTTATAAGAGGGGGTCTAGTGTATTTAATACATGATATAATTTATATCTGAAAAACATGTTTGATCTTTTTATAATTTTTTCAGAAGGATGGAACTCAATAGCCTAGTCTGCACCACCTCAGTTGAAGAAATAACATCTTCAGGCAATGTTATGAAGAAAACGGTTCACCGTGATGCATCATTTTCTCTTGCAAGAAATGAATTCAATGATGTTATTTTGCGATTAAATGTCGGAAAGAAAGAACTGAGATATACCCTGAGAGAATTAAAGATTCACAAGAAATTCGTCCGGGATGGTAAAGCCACCATCAATTTACCAGATCAAAATGTACAGTTCATGCTTTCAAATTGTCCTCCAGACAATCTAATAATGTTTTTGAAAACTGTGCACACAAAGCTAGAATGTTTAAAAAAGAAAGGTTTTGTAAGTGAGAGACAAAAATTAAAATCTGAATTACCTCGCATGATCCAAGAAATTAGTCCCCTGACTATAAGAGATTTGCAGACTGTCCATGAAACGAGAGCAAAAGAAAGTGAAAAGTCTAACTTGTTCACACCCAAAGGGAAAAGGAAAAGGAAAGAAATGGATTCTGATGACAAAGAGAATGTGGCACCAAAAGAAGTTAAATTGGCCCGAAAACTCCTTGTCCCTGCTGGTCCTTCCAAACCAGTGTTGACTCCAGTAAGCCTGAATAAAGAACAGAATGAGGTCCTCAAAGCTGTCATGCAGGGGAAAAATGTCTTCTTCACAGGAAGTGCTGGAACAGGGAAATCCTTTCTGCTTAGGAGAATCATAGGTAAGATGCATGAGTTTATTGTTTATATTTTTTCAGGATCATACTCTGGATATAATAAAGACAAGGGCAGATAGCCACCATCTTTGCTTTCCCTCTGTAGAATCATATTGGTAGATAATTCTCCATTATAGAGTGTTGTTTTCACATTTTTCCATAGACTCCATGCAGTATTACACATGTTCCTAGGCACTCTAAGTAATCTCTGTTTTTCTAGTACCTTTCAGCACAATTTCCATCAAAGGTATCCATTTCTGTGTTGCATTTTACATTTTCTCCCCAGTCCTTGAGTTGTCTACATTTATCTATGTCCCCTTTTGTTTATTTCGAGGATTTTGGTGCACCCACTAGCTAAGCAGTGTTTTTGTAATTTTATCCTTTTGTTGGTACCAGTTTTAGGGTAAGTATAAGCCCCTACAAAACTGTTCTGGTTGTTTGTTGTATTTTTCCTTCAGCCTTTCATCATGCCACAGGGACTTGGCGAATGCGGTCATAAAAAAGCTGCTTGGGACAATTGCCTCACCTGCTTGGCATGTGCAAAGTGCACCTGCACTTTTGGATGAGGGGCATTCATTAAAAAAAAAGTTTGGTTTGCTGTAAGACTAGATGTTTAACCAGTGGGTAGGTAGGTCGATTTTTCTTTGTTTCTTTTTTTTTAGTATACTAGACAAATAGTCCAATACCATAGAGAATTATAGCAAAAATGAATCCATAATGACTCACTGATATATATGATACAGGACTAATCTCAGGCTAATAAAACACACAAATCAATCCAGTGTTTAAAAGTGGGTTTATTGTGTATTCAGGAGGTTGTGTAGCATGGAATATAAATTACAAGGAATTTTTACCCTGAAAGTGCAAATGAAATACATTCAGTACAAATATACATCACAATTCTGTCATTAGCATATTACTTTTTCTTGCACATACTTGTCAATCCATTTGCCAGTACACTGAATTAAAAATGAATTAATATCTCTCACATTAACTGTTCAGATAGAGAGATAAGGAAAAAATTAAAGCTAATACACAAGGGTACAGATACAAATTACAGGTGTATGAGCAGTCAGTGTGGTAGGATAAGAGAGGTAGAGTGCAGACAGACAGACAGGCACATCTCATCAAGAAATATATAAGGTACATAAAAAATGATATATCAAACATGCCTAATATGTTCATATCATGTAAATCTGGATATCTTATCATATGGGACAAAAGGTCACATTTCAAACAGCACCATCAAAATCACCAAACTTGCATCTGGGAATGCCAAGAAATTACAATAATTACCATATATCTTAATATATTTAATATACAAGTACACTTGCAACTTATGAACATGACTATTGAAAGAGTGATCAACTATAGGAAAACAATGGCATTTTGCCTGCCACTATTCCTGTACTGCACAAATACACGACATAGATTTTAAGATTGCAAATTATTTACATTGAAATGGAAAATATGTATATTTGAATTCTATCTTGTTCATTAGGTCAAATTCTCCACAAGTTGCTATCCTGTAGTGAGCAATATCACCAAAAAATCAAAAGTAGCAATTTAAAATGATCATACATTTCATACTTAAAGACCTCCCCAGCTGGTAAGGCTGCAGCTCCAATTTTAGCAAGCTTCTGAAAATGGTCAACCACATGATCAGAAAGTTCCTTGTCTGATACAAAATCTATAACATGATTGAACAAATCAGCCCAGGAGTCTGATTTTGCAATCCTTCTAATTACGATCTTTACCAACATTGTCTGTTTTTTTTTTTGTTTTACTTTGATTTGATCGACCAAAAATGTCACCTTGCTCGACAAATTCTTAGCCAATGCCATGATGGATTATCTATCATGTCCAAGTGCTTTACATCACTATGCTTCAGTTAGTTACTATTTAATAAAGTGCTTACATAATCAGGATCAGGGTATGTTTCAAGTGTGGATCGAATAATAAATATGCAGTTAGCATTTTTTTCATGAAAAAAAATCTGGGGACTAAATGGTGAAAAAAATTTGGGAGTAGAGCATTTTTTAGTGAGTCAGTTGAGTTACAGCAAACTAAAGATTTTTTATTATTAGCTTGACCTTTCTGTGCACCGTGTGATCAGATGAGGTGTGGGATCTGACTGAAAGCCACCGTGGCAGTTGACCCTAGGGAGTCAAACTCCCCCTTTTCTCAACATCTCAGGAGGTGCCAGACTAGGAATTTTTTCCGAGGCCTGGTTGGACCCAACAGACGATGCATGGGTCCTCTCCACAACAAGAGAGGGTTACCAGCTTTGCTTCCGGTACCCTCCACCTCTATCAAGGACCCCATTTGGTTTCACCAAACCAAATTTGCATTCCTAAGGGAAGAGGTATGCACCCTTCTAAAGAGAGGGTAATAAGGACTCCAAGTCTGGTATTCTGTTCCAAGATATGCCTAGTTTGAAAAAAGGGGTACAATTTCGCCTAATCTTCAATTTGTCCCTATTAAACAAATTTGTTCAGCAAGAGCACTTCCGGATGGGGATGACTTTCTGGTTTAGAATCAGCTATCTTCGTTAGCCACTGAACCAATTGAAATCCCTTGTCTCAATTGCATCTGTTCTAGATAGTCTTCTTTGTCCAGTTTGAACCTTATGTTTTTATTTGACTAAAACAGACAAGAAATGATCAAATCATCTTTTTCTCGCTCTCAAAGGTACCTCTGATATTTAGGCAGCCACCATCTCAAGGTGGATTGTTCTATCAAAAGAGCTAATCAGAATCTCACTCAGAGAGATCTTGCCTACATGAGAATCAAAGCCCATGAATTTAGGGCTATTGCTGCATCTTGGGCCTTTCATAATCATTCTTTGGACAATGTCTTGAAAGCTGCCTTCTTTTCGGCTCACTCCTTCTTCTCTTCATGCTACCTTCATTGAATGTGATGAGAGAGAGAAGACATCAATGCATTAGGCCTGATTGTCTTAGCGCAGCAAGTTATCAAGCCATCCTCCAGTCTGCAATAGAGCACCCTACTGACAGCAGTGGTATATTTGCTCAGACATCTAGACATGGTGCCATCAGCCTCCATCCCAGCTGGAAAACTTAGCAGTATAATAATAAGGTAAAGTATTACTGCTATTAAAATGTAATTTTTCAGGGTAAAACTAATTTTAGTAATGTAATAATTACCTGTTATTATCAGGAGATTCACTCCTCACTCCCAGTTCTGATGTCCTTTCAGTTTTGGTCCAAGTAAAAGCAGGATGATATTCCAAATGATGGAACTAAGTTATCAGACAGGGAGTATGTTTATTTTTGTTCTAGACCTCCAATTACCAGATGGAGGAGGGCATTTACTGTGGACTGGGTACTAACACCAGGAAAAGATATAGGAATGTAATAATAACAAGTAAATATTGCATAATTAAAATTAGATTTACACCCCCCACCACAACCCCACCCCCAAAAAGCTACATGTTTGTTCAATCAGGTGGGATCTAGCTTAGTGAAGATGATTATTGCCCTTTGGCATTTATGATTTAATCAGACTTAGTATATACATGTTAGATTAACACTGGAAATCAAAGATTCCTAGTTATGATGATTCTGAGATCAAAGATCATAGATAAAAGAATGATTTGTCACAGGCACGGTAATACATTTCAAATTATGATACTGTTTGCAGGTGCGCTTCCACCACAGCATACCGCAGCAACAGCCAGTACAGGAATAGCAGCCTGCCATATTGGGGGAACAACACTTCATTCATTTGCAGGTAATATTGTAACAGCATACTGCTGTGAGGACTCTTGGCTGTATCTTGTGGGGAATTTTGGAAATTGGAACATTTTCTCTTTTCTTCTACTTGTATTTTATCATCCATGGATGGTAACAATTAACAATACTTACCTGCCACTCTGAGCATATTTCTTCCAAATTATCCCAAAGACCTTACCAATCAATTTTGAATTCTGAATATATTTTTTGTCATACCAAGATTCATAGGATGTGTCCTTGTTGTAAAAAAAAGCTATATTTTAAGGATTGTATATTTTTTAGATACATCTTATATTTTATATACCTTTTATAGTGTCTAAACATCTTTCCTTTTATCTTATATCATGTTTACACCTATTTGGAAAGGTTTACCTTCTTAAACATGTTTTTGGGAGTTCTGTATCTTTTCATTTTATTGCTTGGTTTTAATACACACCATATAGCCTGTATTGCACTGATGTGCTTGTAGTCCCAATACATACATACATACATACATACATACATACATACATACATACATACATACATACATACATACATACATACGTACATACGTACATAAATACATACGTGATCCAGGTATTTGGAAGTAGAGAGGAATCCTCCCCTCTGCTTTCAGTGCCCTCCCCTCTGCCCTTAGCACCCTACTTGTCATTTATGCCCTATACCTCTCTCCAGATCTCTAAAACACCTTCTGAAATCTGTGTTGTTTTCTATTTATTTCACTTATTTTTCTGTTTATATAATGTAGAGAAAAAATATATTTTATTTTTGTCTTTTTCTAATTCCAAAAAGATAAATTACTGTCATTTTTTACAGTCTTTTTATTGCAAAAAATGCCCTTTGTTACAAAAGTACTGCTTCCTTCAGCAAAAATGTCCCATTTTCCCTGCACTCCATAAGAAATTCCTAGCTGGAACACTGTACATAAGTGCATACATATATATTGTTTTTAAAAAAAACTAATATCATCTTGATTGATGTTTTACATTGTAGTAAACTTTGTTTCCAAAGCAACAGTTCTAAAATTAATTTTCAGACTTTATCATTCTTTCTATATGTCTGTGTGTCTGTCTATTTATTAAGGCTGCCATGTTTACACCTGTGAATGGCTTTGTTTATTTTACTGGCTGTAAATGTTTCCAATATCAGTAACCATGTAAATGAACATGCACATGTTAATCTTGTGTTAGCCAATGCACATGTCCAGGCAGTTGTACAGTTGCATTAGTCAGGTACAGCATGCACATTGTAATATGGCTTTCATATATATATAGCTGTCAACTTGTCAGTTGTAAGCCTAACATGCAGTTTTGAATCAGTTTGAATAAACTGAATCGTTTTGGTTATTTATACTGTGTACACATTTAGAAATTTTAGTGAACATTGCAGCCGTAGTATTGTCTATCTGTCTTTCATGTACATGCTGTGGAATATTCAGGTGTACAAAGTGAAAATTGCCTGCATTTGTGCACTTGCACCCATGAATTTCAAATGTTGCGTGTAAAATTGTAAAAATCATCGATTTGACAGGATAAAGAGATGAATTACCTAATTTTTATTGTTACCATATATACTCACATATAAGCCGTGTCCAAATGCAAACAACATAGCTCCTGATCTGCTGTTGGTATAGGGTGATATGCGAGTATAGACGGTATGTTGCCTAACATTGACCTTTTCAATTCAGGATGGGTTTTTTTTATTCTTTTTCTTGTTTGTACCCAAATATTTCATATGTGGAAATGTGCTGTTATTTTACAGGCATAGGTTCAGGTAAAGCTCATCTGGAACAATGCATAGAGTTAGCATCTCGCCCTCAGGTTACCCAGCAATGGAAAAGATGTCATCATTTAGTTATTGATGAGATATCCATGGTGGATGGGGACTTTTTTGACAAACTGGAGACAGTAGCCAGGTACAGTACATTTTTTTAGACCTCACATTTTTTGGCTGGATTACAAAGCATTTAGCTTGTGTATTGATGATGTTTGTCCGTCTGACTGGTGTCAACACTCATTATAGGGTTTACATTTAGGCCATTTTTTTCAGACACTTGTTCGTAGTCACATAAGTTGGTATTTAGATGCATTATGTGGGGTAATATACCTTACAGTGAAAATTAGGTTATTGTAACCTGTTTTTCATGGTCCAGTGACTTTGGTTATCCTTTGCATTTAGCACATTTTCTAAGGTGATATTACCTATGCAATCACATAACATAGGATCTAATTGTATCAGGAGAAGTACTTCAGCCATCAGTGGAAACTTCATCACTGTGACATGTATTTCATGGTTCTTTGATTTGTGCTAAACTTTATGTTTAGCTCACTTTCTCTTGGTTAGGGTTTTTGCTTACTGTGGTTTCATTTATTTTCATGGGTATCAATTTATGGTTTTGTGAAAAAATACATTAATGTGGGTACTTAAATTAATGGATTTGCATCTATCAAGAGTTTGGATAATTATAGGTATTTAATTTTGTGAATTAACCAACAGAGGATGATCGCATGAATGGTGGTTAAAATAACACTACTTTCAGTATAAGCACAAAATCAAACACCTGCCAAGACCAATCACTTACAAGTGCTCCATATCAAATGGAGTTGATAGATCCAAAAATATCAAGTCAAGCGGCTTTTGAAGCACATCTGTATGATTTTGTACTTAAAACACTGTCCATATATTTGCACCATCAATATGGTCCAACAATCATGGCATGAGCACCTTGTTTTTAAGAGTGGCAATATTCAAGTTGCTGTGGTTTCATTTATTTTTTAATGTATCAATGTTTATGATTTTGTGTATATAAAAAAGATATTTTCATGTGTATTTAAATTCATGCACTTCCTTGTCAAAGTTTGCATATTTATAGGTTTTTAATTTCATAGGTAATTTTTTAAAATAATCAAATTAAAGGATGCAAAAGAACAAACATGTTGAGAACAAAGGACAGCCGCTTGAATTGTTAAAACAGTATACGCACAAATCAAACACCTGTCAAGATAAATCCTATTCACTGTTTTCATCTGAGTGCTCAGCATCAGACAGAGCTGGCAGCCAATAACACCAAACCAAGTGGTTATTGAAGCACATCTGTATATGGTCTTTTACTTAAACTACTGTCCATAAAGTTGCACAATCAATATGTTGCAGTGATTATGGTTTTAAAAGGGGTAACACTCAAGCTAGATCACCCACAAGAAAATGTCCAAAATCAGACCTAATATGTATCTGTGACTTTGATCAGACCTAATTATCTGTGACTTTGATAAGCTGGACCTGTGCAATTCAGCAGTTTTGGGAGTATCTATGTGGCAGAAGTTAGCACGTACCAGGAGACCTGATTAACGATGTTTATTTAGTGGTTTTGTCTGAAAACCAGTGACATGTAAGCTTTAGTATTGGGCTTTAATTAGTGTGCGTGTCTTCTTTTTTTCTTCTGTTGTTTATCCTTTGTTTGTTTATTTTCCCATCATTGAAATGTGTAGGAGTCAAGAATTTCTCTTGGCTTTTGTGTTTAGTGTTTGTTTTGTGGATGTAAACTGTTTCTTTCCCTGATGAAGAGCTTGTTTAGCTCGAAACATTGGGAAACTTTTGTATTTGCACTGTTATCAATTACATACACAAAGTATTTAATCAGTATTTGTGCTTCAGGCAAAAGTTTTAGTATTTTACAGTCTTATTGTTCCTTTTTGTTAAAATTTTTTGAATAAAATGAGATGTACTTTCAGGAGGATTTAAATTTGAACGGGAAAGTTGCCTATTCATAAGGGCCATTCCAGAAATGATGGTGTGGGAGGGTCAGACGGCACTACAATTAAAATATTATACCTGGTGGTTTATTTTAAATTTATAAAATATGCACGATGGGGTAAAAAATGATTTTTAATTTATGCCTGGTGGTGATTTTTGGCATATGAAACAATTGAACTGAAATCGATATAAAAGGGCAACATGATGACAAATAAACTTGCATGTTCGACCAAGTTTCTTCTGGTCTTTCCCACCCCATTTTAGATATTTTGGGCATTTATGTTGGGATTGTGTGGTCAGAACGCATTGCCTGTCGAAAAGTTGGAATTCGCTGACACAGCGCTGTGTCGGCATAGGATTAGCCGCTTACTAGCTGGCCTAGCAAACATAAACGACTTTACATCGAGCCATACCTGCATCAGATCGATAGGAGGAGGATTTATTTGCTCCGAAATTGTGATTATAGCATGCGTTATGTGATTAATCTGATGACATGAGATGAAACTACAGTGTTGGTGAAATTTGACCTGGTAGTCATCTGCATTGCTAGTCTTGTGCTGTTATTAGTATATATACATAGTGCTTAATTAGTACTTGTGCTTCAAGGAATAGTTCTAGTATTTTACCATCTTGTTGTTCCTTTGGATTAAAAATGCATGGATAAATGAGATATGCTTTCAGGAGAATTTAAATTTTAACAGGAAAGTTTGCTCCCTGTAATTAGAATAAAAAGTGTTTGCATTTATCTATGCTTTATGTAGATTTTTAATTCAGATGATTACGACTGTGGTAAAATCTTAATTGACAGAACTGTAGAGAATTAAGTGCAGTTATTTCATACAGGTATTTTTGACAACAGTTTTATTTGCAGGAACGATGTGAGCATTAAATCTAATTTTTGTATATCATTTCATTGTTCATTCTTTCATTTTCAACAATACTAGTACTTAAATACACTATACTCTTTCTCTTTTCTCTCCAAGCCAAATTTAAACAATATGTGTGATTCTGGTTACCCGACCGACCGTAGAAAAAAAAAATGAACAAAGGGATGTAACTATGATTTAAGTTACATTCAGGATGCAAATGACACTTTTCTAGTTTGTGCTTCATTTAAATCAGTCCGGAAACCTATCTACCCTACCGGTAGTTGTTTTTTTTCTTCTCAGTGTGTCCAGAACCACGCATATTTTTTTATTTGCCCATCCTTACTGATCCCACAATTATAAATTTAGACAGCAAGTTAAACTTACACTTACCAGATATTGTATACTTACATGTGAATTGGAACAATATAATATGCTTTATAATTCTTTTATAATTTCTTTTTCACAAGTGTTAAAATGAAAGAAATGCATATAGAAGATAATATCTTCTTACAGTAATACAGTTTAATTAACAAAAAGCAGAGCTTTTTTGATTCTTAGGAATGTATAGTTAAAAATGGGGGGAGGCCTTTCTGCATCACATGTGGCTTATTTTTTGTTTTGTCTTTATATTTGTGGTTCAAAGCATCCACAAAATCCACGAAAATTGGTACCCATGAAACAATAGTGAAACAACAGTATGTCATTTTTTTCAGACACTGTTGTTCATTATGCAACGGCAGATCAGGGTATATGTTATTTGCATTTTGACCCGGCTTATACGCGAGTATATACGGTATTTCTTTTTCCATTGCCAGCATCAGTTTTAAGATTATATGTTTTGTGTTAAGATTTTGCAAGTCAGAAATAAGGTGGTAATGCATCATTGCACATGTTTTATATCAGTCCAAGGTTTCCGATCTACATGTATATTATATTGATCATCTGGGTTTTATGGTCTAGCATGCATAACTTTGCAAGATATATGTTTTAATCAGTTCATTCTAGCAGAAACAGCAACAAAGGCAAAATCTTTTGTGTTGTATAATTTCTACTTAAATTGATGTATTCAACTGAAACTTAGGAACAGTATCTGTATGCTTAAAGTATGCATGCTGCTTTGACAGGATTTATGTCTGGCCTGCTCAAGCGGATATGGGCATTGTCATAGTACTGTTTGCTGGCAGGATGTTGGTATTTTAGTACTAGAGTATTGTGTTACATTAACTATGTAGTGGAAAATTTTAAGGTGTAAACCTCATTAAATCAAAATCCACTTTAAATGTAATCATGTTTTAGGTCCAAAAACATTTCCTTTAATTTCAAGAAACTTTGATTCAGTAAACTGAAACAACTCTACATTGAAAACCAAAGAAATTTTCATTTCTGAATGTGAATTTTGCACTAGAATGGACCTTGTAAAACTGAAGCTTAATTAGAGCATGTTTCCAGCCTATGGTCTCTAAACAGCCTAAAGCTTAGTTAGAGCATGTTTCCAGTCTATGATCTCTAAACAGCCTAAAGCTTAATTAGAACATGTTTCCAGCATATTTTCTCTAAAAAGCCTAAAGCTTAATTAGAGCATGTTTCCAGCCTATGGTCTCTAAACAGCCTAAAGCTTAGTTAGAGCATGTTTCCAGTCTATGATCTCTAAACAGCCTAAAGCTTAATTAGAACATGTTTCCAGCATATTTTCTCTAAAAAGCCTAAAGCTTAATTAGAGCATGTTTCCAGTCTATGGTCTCTAAACAGCCTAAAGCTTAATTAGAACATGTTTCCAGCATATTTTCTCTAAACAGCCTAAAGCTTAATTAGAGCATGTTTCCAGCATATTTTCTCTAAAAAGCCTAAAGCTTAATTAGAGCATGTTTCCAGCCTATGGTCTCTAAACAGCCTAAAGCTTAATTAGAGCATTTTTCCAGCCTTTGGTCTCTAAACAGCCTAAAGTTTAATTATAGCATGTTTCCAGTCTATGATCTCTAAACAGCCTAAAGCTTAATTAGAACATGTTTCCAGCCTTTGGTCTCTAAACAGCCTAAGGCTTAATTAGAGCATTTTTCCAGTCTATGATCTCTAAACAGCCTAAAGCTTAATTATAGCATGTTTCCAGTCTATGATCTCTAAACAGCCTAAAGCTTAATTAGAGCATTTTTCCAGCCTATGATCTTGAAACTGCCTAAAGCTTAAATAGGGCTGTTCCATTTAAACATACATAGTACCCAGGGAAATCACTTTTTAAAAAAAATATGCCAGGGTACTCTGATTAATCAAACAGTTAATATGAAAATGATACGAACTTCTAAATTACATCTATACCTCAAATTAAAAGTGCCTTCCCTGAGTCCCAAATATATTTTACTGAACAGCCCTTAGTGCATGTTTCCAGCCTATGGTCTCTAAACAGCCTAAAGCTTAATTAGGGCATGTTTCCAGTCTTTGGTCTCTAAACAGCCTAAAGCTTAATTAGGGCATGTTTCCAGTCTATGGTCTCTAAACAGCCTAAAGCTTAATTAGGGCATGTTTCCAGTCTATGGTCTCTAAACAGCCTAAAGCTTAATTAAGCATGTTTCCAGCCTATGGTCTCTAAACAGCCTAAAGCTATTAAAGTAAAATAAAAGCAAAGATGCAAACACATGTGGATGCAATGAAATCCTATTTATAAGAGATATCTATTTTGAAATGTTTCTTGCTATAGGTGTTTTGTCAAAACATATAAACATTTACTTGTATGTGAGAAGATACTTGTTTTGCATTTACTGCATCTTTTTTGGGGGGGGGGATATAAAATATTGGTACTCCATACATAGCATTTGCAAAGACATAAAGATTTCCACATTTTAGTTATTTTTGTCCTGCTATAAATAATTTGCTTAAAGATACCAGTTACAATGTTTATCCTATATTCTTAGTACAGTATCATTTTGCTGAGTACACAGATTCTCTGTAAAACATGAAAAATCCAGCAGTAAGTTCTCAGAAGGTCAATGACATGGTAAAGGAGAGACAGTAATTATAGGCAAAACTACAATTTTCTTTATTGTTGGGAAACATTTTGAAACATGTTCTACATATTTATCTTGCCAAAAGCTGTGCAACCAGTGGTGCAAAAAAGCAAGTTAGAACTGTGACATTTTTCATTTGTTATTTTGCTGTCAATCATTAATTGAATGTAAACTAAATGGCCACATTTTTTTGTAATTGCCAGAATTTACACATAAATTCTCTGACATACATGAAAAATTTAAGATGATCAAAAGGTCAAGGGTGGATGGACATGCTTGATGCAGATGAAATTATAATGAATTTCGGTATTTTTTGTGTGGCTTTTCTCAATCTAGAGAATGTAAAGATGTATGTACCGTATATACTTGCTTATACATTGAGTACAACTGCAAACAGCATAGACCCTGATCTGCCATCTCATAATGTTGTTGGTTCTACTGATTATTCCTAACAAATTGCATAGACCCAGATCTGCCAGCACATTATGCGATGGTGGTGAAATGGATTCTGTGCAGAATGTGTGGTTGGACTTGACTTATAAACGAGTATATACAGTGTGTTGATGATTTTTGTCAGTGATGTTTTTTAAATGTGTTTTTAAAACCTTGTCATGATTGCTTTCATGGAGTATTTTTTCGAGGATTTCATCTTTTTAATTTGCATGGGAAGCACATGATCTCCATGATTATCAGAATGTTTCCATTAAAAAAAGGCTGTTTTGACTGACATAATTATTGGGGTTTTTTTTAATTATTTTATACAGGGTTATTCGACAGAATGACAAACCATTTGGAGGAATTCAGCTCATTGTTTGTGGAGACTTTCTTCAACTGCCTCCTGTTGCCAAAGGCAATGAGAAGAGAAAGTTCTGCTTCCAGGTACTTCATTTCTACTTAGATTTTCAGCAGCCCAAACAGGATTAGGTGTTGTCTCTAGCCTGTTTTAGCATGGCACTCTGCCCTCACCAGGTGGCACCTTATCCGCTATGTGCTGCTTCTGTGCAATTATATGCAGTTTGGCAACAACTTAATTTTAATAATCTCAGTATGTTCAGTTTGACATCAGCGTGATCTCTCTCTATCTGTTTTTTCATTGTGTGGCTGAAAACTATGTTTTCTAAACATGACCATATCGGAGGGGGGGGGTTCAGAAATCTTGTTTTTTTGCATGATATATCATGTTATGGCAGATATGTATTATACTTGGTCTGTAGATTCAGAGGGTTCAGCCCTTTCATATCTATGCACAGTTAACTCTTGTCCTTATCCTCCTGCAAGGTCACCGTTATTTGAAAATCTTGTTTTTGGTTAAAGTTTTTATGAATAGTCATAGGTTCCATGTAGAATGCAGACTTTATATGTTCTGTCCTTTCATATCCATGCACCCCTACCCACCTGCTGACCCTCGTGCACAGTCAAGGTCATTTTCAAATCTTTGTTAAGTTTTTAGTTGAAGTTTTCAGTGTGGTTGAAAGTATCAAACAGTGGGAGGGGTAGCTATTATACTTAGGAAGCTCAGTACCCGTTCATATTCTTGCACCATTACCCCCCCTCCGACCTTCATGCAAGGTTAAGGTCATTTGAAAGTGAAATCATATCTGTATCAAGCAGACAAAATATTATTCCATGGAATTTCTTGTTACTGAAATAGAGGTTTAATAGGTCCAAAATGTATTTGTTGGACCGAGGCTATACAAAATCCCTAGTGCCACTCCAGGACCTTTGTCTACCCAGCTATTGTTGTATTGTGACATTTAAGAATTCAGTGCTGTCTGCAAGTACTTCCTATGTATAATAAATCCTCTAATAGATGTCATGGACCCCAATTTTCTAAAACCACATATCCTATGGATTGATTGATTGATTAACAGATAATTTTTAGGTAAAACAAAGTTGCTTGGTTGGTCACACATTATTGGCTATATCATGCTGAGGATAAGTCTTAAAGATGGATATTTGGATAAAGATTGTGCAAACAGAGCATGTGATGTGTTTTTATGAGAAGTTAATTAAAAAAATTTCACTTGTTTCAAAAGATGTGTATAATGTTGACCATATCGGATGGATGTTGACTGAGGTGATAATTTGTGGATGCATGGTGTGATAAAAATTGCTGCCACATTTTAATACCAGTGTTCTTATCTGATGGCAGCTGGTTTAAAAAAGCTTCTACATTTACAAATTGTAACATTGTGGCCATCTCCTTTAACAACACTGTAACATTTTTTTAACATCATTGCATAAACCCAGCCTTATACTTTTGAATTTTGAGCAGCTACTTCTAAAGATAATGAAAAGGCTGAATATACACTAAAACATCAATTAGTCAACCGCAGTCACTTGAATACACTGTATTAATTGAAGAACTGACTCAGTCCTGGCATAACTACTTTGTCTTGTCTATGCAATGTTTTTGCTCAAGAAATGTGTGTGATTCCAAGTATTCCTGTCCCACAAATACCAAAGATGTGAAAAAGATATCTGAAGTTTTACACCATATGAAGAATACACCTGTCAAACAATCACCATATGTTTGTCAAACTTCAAACTATAACATTTGCCAATACCTAAGGACTGCCGACTAATTCTATGGTGGACAACATTGTAAAGACTAATCATTGACACACTGAAAGCTTGTTGGACATTCATGTCTGATGTTCATCACCTAGCAAGCTGTCACTATTCAGATGATCATAACTTCAACATTTTTCAATGATCTTTGTGGAGCCCACCTCAGTGGGAGCTTGACATGAAATAAAGTTGAGAAAATGACAAAAAACAATTGAAGGACTTTATCTCTAAAGTAAAAGCATCACTGATTTTGGTGCTGTTCATTTTTGTATTTGTATCTGTCTGCTACACATTAGTTATCAGACTGGTTCCCCTACTCCAGAAGAGAGACCACTAGTCTCTGTGTGGCAAAATATCAGAATTGTTGTTTTTTTTAGACGGATTCGGTTATATAAAATAATAAATAGATCATGTGTTGAACATTTCTATTTTTAATACAAATTCGCATGTGAAAGATAATTTGTTGATTAATGTCAATAGGAAAAAAATTTCTGATCCCATAATGCTTTGCTATGACCAAAAGGGCAGACAAAGTGTTAAATGTAAATCCCTCAGCTGTATTTAAGGCTCCTGTTTGGAAATATTTTGGGTTTCATGGGTTAAATAATCACAAAGGCATTGTACTGTTAGCGGTATGATCTATTCAGGTTGAATATCTATCTATTCACTAGTAACTTTGATGCATGCTTACTGTGTCAAACAGCAACATAGACATTACATGCAGTACAATGGACAAGGTAGGAATCTGTAGTATGGTATGTATTTTATCATCATTTCTGTATTACAACATGTATTGTATTGCCTGCTAACTGTATGACATTATGTGGTATGTATTTGATCACTACCCAGCTCACGATATATATTCTATCATGACCAAGCAGGCGATGCACAGCTCTAATCATCACTTTGGGATTTGTGTCCGTATGTCTCTTTGTACAGGTATAGTCTGTCCACACCCTAAATTATGTTCAGTGGTAAAGATTTTTTTAGATTAAGCTGAATGTTAACTTTTGTTTCTTTATAGCTAAAAAATAAAGTTTGGCTCAACAAAATGCTGGTCTCTTCGGAGCTCAGAAAAAACACTTGTCCTGACTGGTAAAAATTGGCCAAGCAGAGTAATACTTTACTACATACTTGTCCCTGGGTTGAGTAGATTTAGATTTGCACCTTGAGAATAAATTTTGAGTGCATTTTCTACCCTTAACAAGTGCCAAAGTTCAATTTTGCTTAACATTTGGCATGTGTCAGTTGTAACGAAGCTATGCCTAATTTGCCTACTTGTTGTCAGTCTAGACCATGTTGCACTGGAAACAACATGGGTTGGGGGGGGGGTTACACATGTACCTGATGTAAGCTTGATACTAAAATGGGTAAATATTATAAACATATTATGTTGCAGTTTCACACTTAACCCTCAGTTTTTTAATTATGTTTGCATTTAAAGTGACACTTGTCAGTAATTTAGTCATCATTTTGGTGTTGAGAAAGAATTCCTTTCAATGAGATAATCAACATCTTTATGGGTCAGACCTCTGAGAAGTTAAGAGACAAAGAATGTCAACATTTGTGTTATTTCTTATCTGCTCAGGCATTGTTACAGTTGCCCCAGGACACCGGTATTTTCAAGACTGAAGCATTGTTGTTATATTGTGATTCCAAAGGGAAGATTCCAGCAGATATTTCTACAAGCATGTAATTACTTTTCACAAGAAAAATGTTGCCAACTTACATTCAAAATTAGTATTTTACTTGTCTCTGCCAAGTCACAAAAACTTTCACACAATGCATGATGTTGTAATCAGTTTATAAAGCAAATAATGTCAAGACAACAACCGATTGGTCGAAATCTAATTAGGGTAATGACCTAGAAATGTTCCAGTTCTTTTGGAAAATCAACAATTAATCACTTTCCAGATGATATAAATGAATTTGGACAGGTTGCTGTAAATAGACAAATATTGGCATCATTAAATTTTCATCAGTTCAGTAAATTGAAGTTTTGCACATTTATTGGCTTTACTAAATTTGCAAAACTTGTCTGCTTGTGAAAGTTTCATCACTTGCAGTGTATCGCTGATTCTTCTGATCTGTTTCAGTCCAAGGCTTGGCACAAGGTCATTGAAATCAATATGGAGCTGAAGGAAGTGCGGCGTCAGTCTGACAAACATTTTGTCAACATTCTCCAGAACATACGCCTGGGAAGGTAAGAGTTGCAATTGAAATCTTATGAATTATGTGTAATCCAAGACAAATTGAGCATTATACAAAGTAGGGAGGGTCCAACAAAGCAAAATGCTGGGTCTGGATTTCTATATTGTAAATTCGGGTATCCCTTCAGCTTTCTTTATGATACAATGACTCTTTCTCCATTTTTTCATAGCACAGTTAGAAAATAAATGTCATAAAAGAGACTATTACATGATTCCTGAGCTTATTTTGGATTGCTTGAGATGGTCATGAGTTTTGCAATATTTCATCATATTGGCACTGTCGTGACCATATTGTATATTACGGCATTGTATGACATTGTTTATTATGGCATGTCATGATAGTGTTTGTGGCATCATTCAGCTGAACTAAAATAAATGTGCACAGTAAACAATCTTAGACCTTTGTTGAGGTGCAGATGAGGGTTTTTTGACAATAAACCTTCACATTGGCCACTATGCAGAAATGTATGTTTTCTGGATTTTGCCAGATTTTCGGTTTTCAAACATCGCTGGCCCGGTTTTCTGTAATTTTCAGATTAGTTCTTGTATTATTTGCACTAATTCCATTATTTGTTTTCAGCATTTGGGTTTTACATTAGACATAACCATTATGATTGCTGTATTTGTAAACATTGTTTTGATTGGTCCATCGGAAAAATGACTGGCAGTTTTGAATGGTTTGAACCAATGAAAAGTGACATAGTGAACAACTTGTCACATGTGTGTGTCATGGAATATTGGAGAAAATCAGCTGTAAAATAACTTAAAAAATGAGTGAGTTAGATCACAGTGCAGATTTCAGATCACTTAAAAAAAGAAATAAAAAACAAGTTGAAATGGGAATGGTTGCAGGTAAAGGACTGTAATGGGGTATTTATGTCAGACTACTTTTGAAAAATGAACATCCCTGGATGCATGATGTGCACCATATACAATAAAAGAAATATATATTCATTTAGTATCTGCAGAAGTGAAAAAAGAACAATGATAATTAGAAATCATGTTCACAAAAAGAGGAAAAAAAGAGAATATCTTATAATGCAACAGTGCTATGTTTCAAGGTAATGCCACAATGTGTATGTATCATTGCAAATCAGTTCTTTATTTTGCCTACATTGTTATTAAATGTTTTAATTTTAATCAACGGTTTCATCTTGGTAACAAGCATTATTTTCCTGCAGTAAATAAAATATTTCCCCCCTCAAATTAGTTTCTCAGTAGTCTCTAAAAACAAGCCAGAAAATTACTAGAATCACTCTCAGTCCATCTAGACCCAAATAGCTTCTGGGGTGATATGATTTTCTTACGGGCTTTTTCAGTTAAGGCCACTTTAATTTCTGTATTAGATGTTTACTGGTTCATAAAACTTCATATTAACCTAATCAAAGGTCTATAATTTTATAGTAAATATTAATGACTCGTGATAAGGAAAAAAAGGGAAGTCATGAAGCTAACAATTACCGTATATACTCGCGTATAAGCTGATACCAACTGCAAACTGCATAGACCCAGATCTGCCATCGCATAATGTGCCAGCAGATCTGGGTCTATGCAGTTTGTAAGAACTAATCAGTAGAACAAATTATGCATTATGCGACAGCAGATCAGGGTCTATGTTGTTTGCATTTGGACCCAGTTTATATGCGAGTATATGCGGTACACAATCAAGTGCCTTCTCGGGGTGACTAAATTTAGGCTTAGTTACCTGATCATTTTCTGGGTATCCTGCTTACATGGTCAAAAAAGAGAGTGTAGTGGATTTTCAACAAATACAGCATAGTGGATTTTTATTCATGGCTTGGGACAATTTTCAGCTTGCTACTATCTTATATTTAAATTTGTTGGACTGCAATGCCATGCAACTGTGCTGCATTATTTTTGAAAGGCAGTTTTCTTTGCAATTGCTATATGATAGCAGAATTTAATGTCCAAAAATACATGTTACATCTCAAAGTTTTCCAAAACTTTCATAGCCATTATAAGATTTTGATGGTACTTAATTTTAATACATGGGCTGCCATGCTGCTTTGTTGAGGTCAAATGGACTCGGGCTCTTCAGGCTCGATAGTGCTAAGTCAGGCAAATTCATTTTCATCTTCTTTTTTTATTTTTTTATGTTGTTGCCCACACTCAGCCAAACGACTTTGCCTCTGCTTTCCTCTTCTTTTCTTCTGCTTTCCACACAAGCACCTCATGTTTTTCAATCACTGCATAGGCTTCCCACACTTTGCCAAGTTACTCCTCCAGTAACCTCAGCACTTTGCCAGTCATGGGGTAAGGAGGTCTGGTTCCTGTGAATGCTTCATACTGTCTGCGTATCACTCTTGCCTTGTTGGCATGTGCCATGTATTGTTGATGGGTATACTTAGCTGTTATACTTTTCTAAATAAAAAATAATTATCCATAAAATGGTACCACTTGACATAAGCCAGGCGCTGAAATTAATTGTTAATAATTTCTTTCTTCTTTAATTTCTGTCTGTATATTCACACTTACACAGTTCCACCCATGCAGCACACACAGCAGGCATACTTCACCTTCACTCCTAACCCACACCCAATGCAAGCATACGTGTCTCCTCCTCTGCAAAGTCTCTGTGCATGAACTTTACAAAATTAGTTTATGCAGCTTTTTTTTTTGCACTTTTCAACACTTCCCAGTAGTATTCAAGAACATGTGTTGGTGCCCACAAGCATGTTTTGACAAATCTTGTCTGGTCAAAATAATCGTTTAATGACCCACCAGAGTGGGTGGGTGGGTGTTTTAGCTGCCCTCATGGATGGCCGAGCAACCCGAAAACCAGGTTTTAAACAGTTGTTTCTCCAAAACTTGTGGTATGCTTGCATAATCTGCTGCTGCTTTAGTCATTTATCCATCCTGGAGTATTGGAGCAAAGAGTGTATACCATTTTGTAATGTTCCTGGGCTTTGTCAGGTTGTTTACTGCCACTTTTTATCTTCATTTGATACATGTTCCAGTGTCAATTTTTGGTCATTTGGCTAGTTTTGGCAGCTTGGGTTCATAGTCACTATCCTTTGATTCCATGGTTGACTAAATTCACTCAACCACAGGCCTGAAACATTAAAAAGATATGGTAAGATTATGTATCCACACTCCTGAACCTTCAAATCGTAATATGTATACAGATGAAAAAGTCAAATGCATGTAAATTGATAAAACAGCTCATTTGGAATGTCCAGCATGCATTTCTGGCATTGGTTTACCATCCTTCTTCACAGGTATGAATGTCATTCGGTACCACCTACCCTGTGTGGCCCATGGACTATTATGTGAAATCTGTTTTTATGCATGTATTAGGGAGACAGCTAGAGGAAATTTGTATAAACCAGCGACCAGAGGGACTAAAATATTAGGTTGAATGGTCATTTAGCCAGTGGATACTCCATGATAAGGAGGTTACAGTGAACTCATTATTTTGGCCACAATCATCAAGGATCAAAATTACTCCGGTGTTAGACTTTACAGAGTCAACTTTCTTGCAAGGGGCTGAAAAAAAAAGGACAAGGACCAGTGGGTTATAGTTAGTGGCAAGTCCTGGACTTTTGTGGTCTTGTATCTATTTTTGATCACCTATTTTAAGACACATGTATTAAGTGAAATGTATCTGCATATCATTATGCATTGTAGTTTTTCAAATTCTAATATATAAATAAAAATAAAATGAACAATAACCTGTCAGCAAATGGCAAATTTTAGATATGGAAAAACCGAACTTGAATAGAATCATGATGAGACATTCACCTGGCAACCTTTCCAAGTTTATGTAACCTCTCGCTGCATATCAGGCTGCACAGTACAATTAAAGCAGACTGGTTGCTCAAATATTACAATCCTATAAAACATGTTCAAGTGCTTTATTTTGGAAACTGGTTTACCATGCATTTGTTCAGCATGTGATAGTTTATATGTTGCCAAATAGTGACTAATTTATTGGAACCCTGAAAGACTAACATAATTTTCGGTTAGAGATATATTGGAGGATGTTATGCCAGAAATGTTCCAAATTGTCTGTTCTGACACTACAGGCTGGAAAAATCAGCAGGTCCGCATTGGAAATTGTTTGGTCCCAGACCTCCATTTTCAGCCTGTGCACTTTAATGTGAATGTTTGCAAAAGATACTATAAAGCAAAAATGAAGTTTTATTTTGTGTTTCATATCTGAGAATGTTTTATCACAAACACTTTGTAGTACATGTACATCTTTTAATTTCCTACCACTAGATAGAACAAAAATGATATTTTATTCTGTGGTACTGTGAGCTTTGGTACATGTTACATCTTGGCTGTCTAATATGAAATCAACAGGATGTTGCTACTTAAGTTGATTAAACATGACAGCCATCTTTTTTAATTTTCCTGTAATAATTACTTTTATGAAAGGATCCCCAAACCGATGGCTAAGAATGCTATTTACATTGAAAATCTGATGTAGATGTAATAATAGACACAATACTAATCATTGTGAACATGTTAAATCTTGGCTACTGAAAATGCTCTTAACAGAATCTATTAACTTGTATTGATTGCAAGTGACAGCTATCTTTTTTTCCTGACAAAATTACTGTTGTGAAATTATCCTCAGTCCAGTATCAACAAGTGTTATTTACACTTGAAATCTAACAAGTACATAACAATGGACATGAACAGAAACTGGTTATCCAACATGAACAGTGGCTGGAAAATCTCAAATTCTTGAAAATGAGTTACAACACTCAAACTGTTTCCACATGAATTTCAAGAAAAATACAGTGTAAATTGAAATCATTCACCAGTTGATAACTATATTATATTTTCCATCTTTACTGGGCAAAACTTCATTTAGGTTGTTTACACCAATGTAACTGTGGCAAGAAAATATAAATACATCCCTTTTGTCTGCCAATGAACAAAACCATGTGCTTTGTATAACATCAGGCTATCATAAATAGGTATTGTGTACATGTCATAAATAGGTAGTGTATACATGTCATAAATAGGTAATGTGTAAATGTCATAAATAGGTAATGTGTACATGTCATAAAAAAATCGCTGCTTGATGATGATAATGTCTGCTGATTTCCAGCTGAGTTGCTGCCAGTATTTCACAAGATTCATAGACATGACATTCTAACACCAAACAGATTTACAGAATTAGGAGAACTGTGTTGGAATATCTATTGGTGCTCTCTTTTTATGACATGTATCATGAAATAGGTCAACAAATGTTCTTTCTGCACAAGAACAAACTCAGTTGGGAACTTATGAGATTGGAATAAAATTAGTCCGATTTTAGGACATAACACTTACAATGTGAATTTTATATCCTAGACATGGTGAAAAATAATTGTATGTTCTAGACATGGTGAAATATAATTTGAGAATTTCTTATTTATTTCATTCTGAGAATCTCAGCAAGATTTTGAATTTGTATCGATATGCTTTTATCAGTAACTTTAAAATCAATGACCATTATTTTAATGAAAGTTTGGGCATTATCACGGCAATTAATCATGACATCCTCAATGCGGACATGATATAACTTAGAAATGTCCATAACATTTTTCATTAAATTTACAGTTTTTTAAATTATTTTTCTTATGATTCAAGTTAAAAGATAGCAATATTATCTCTCATGTTAACTGTAAATGACATAAGCTTCAGGTTTTGTTTATTGTTTCTTGAAATACTAACATTTTTTTGCAGATGTAACACATATTTCATGATATCAAATTCTGTATCATATTTCCTCAAGGCAGCAGCAAATTGTAATCAAAACTATTTGCGTTGTAACGATTGATTGATATATATTGCATCATGATATTTTCTGCAATGATACACTGCACCGATGTCTGTACTACAGCCAGAATATCCCAATTAATATTGCATGGCAAGTGTAACCAGACATCGATATAGTAACATTTGACAGTGATGTATCCTGATATACATGAATTAAAGTTGAGGAAAGACAGTAAATTGAAGAGCTTTATGTCATGTTAGTAAAAGTAATAAAGGTGACAGCATTGTTCATTTTATTATTATCCGCTAGCCATTATTTATCAGACTAGTTCCCCATCTCAGCAAGAGAAACCATCAGTCTCAGTGTCAAAACATCAGAAAAAGTTTTGGTTGGATATTGTTGTGTGAGAAACAAATCATATGTTGAACATTTCTCTTTTTTATTACAAATTCAGGTATGAAACATAATTTTGTAGATTTAATGTCTCCATGAAAAAGTAAATTCCATTCCCATAATGCTTTGCTAAGACCAAAATGGCATACAGAATCTTAAATGTAAATCCTTTAGCTGTATTTAAGGCTGACATTTTAAAATATTTTGGGTTTCAGGGTCAAATAATTACAAAAACATTGTAACACTTAGTAACAAAACCAGATGCAGAATCTGCAAAATGGTCATGAGATAGGTCATGAAATAATACTAGAAACCTTGCCGCTCACTTAAAATGCTAACACAGCAACATAGACATTACATGCAAAGACACAACACAGCAACATAGACATTACATGCAAAGACACAATACAGCAACATAGACACTACATGCAAAGACAAAAAGACAAGGCAGGAGTCTGTATGGTGATATTTATTGTATCACCACTTCTGTACCATAATATGTATAGTATTACGAGCTAAATGTATGATACATTGTGTCAGGTATTGTATCGTCACCCAAGTATTGTAATATGCATTATACTGGAACCAATCAGGCAGTGCACAGCTTTAGACCTTGGTTTGCTGAGAGACATTGAAGATCATAATGCATAGCATTTCAAAAGTTTAAATTTCAGAGTTCAAATGCACGGCAAGTCACATCAGTCGTACGCAGTAATGTTAATTGTATTTAATTTATTTGTTGGCAGATTGAATGACACAAAGGTTTTTCCAAAAATGAGAGTCAAAAATTTGGTTTTATGATAAAGTAGAGCAGATTTTGTGACTAATAACGGATGATAGTTAAAGTAGAGCAGACTGTGACAAATAACAGATGGTAACACATTGTCAGACTGTTTCGTACAAGAACAAAATATAAGTTGACAATTGTGAATATTTTTATTTATTATATACCTACCAATTTCCTACACAAGAAAGAGCCAGAATTTTACCATCATTTTCATCAAGCAGGAAAATTATACTATCGTTTTCTATTTCCGTATTACCATACTCTCAAACGAGGCTGGAAACTACTTTATTCTAGAGGTTTCCTGGTGACAATAGCAGTGCCCCTAGTGATGGAATTCCAACACTAGCAGTAAACAAAGCTCTCACAGTGATGTTAGTTAAGAAACTTTGTGTTATATGTAAAATATCTGAAAGGTCTAAACCATGTTTTTGTCACAACAGCAATAAAAAAAACATTTATCCCTTTATTTTGAAGTAAAATATAGCCAAAAGGTCTGTCTGAAACAAGATCACATTCGGAAATTGCATATCAAAACATTACAGTTGTACAGTACAACCTATTTATGGTAGTTTACAATTGGTAATGTTAGTGAGTTTCCCCCATATTGGATGAATTTGAAATTATAAATGAGTAGCATTCTCTGCTACAATTCTGTATCATCAAGTTCCAACAATTTGTCCAATCCTGCTGTAAATAACTGTCAAAATAATGTTGTCATTCCCATGTCAAGTCCCCATTGGAGCCTCTCATTGTCAGCATAAAAAATCTGGATCATGACTCGACGCTTCGCATCTCGCAATGATCCAGATTTTCAAATGCTGACAACTCGACGTGATCTAGCAATCAAGATCGCAGTACTGTCATAATAATATATATACATGTATATATGTACAAAAATTCGTATGGCCCAAGTCTCTGCCTGAATATGATTTCCAAATATGCATTAAAGTAGGGGCGTAACTATTTGTTAATTCTGGTGCACTTCAAAAATTCAAGTGAGTTCAGGCCATCATGATACTTCACACACATGTATGAAGAAAAATCATTATAACTCAAGGCTAAACTTTGACTTCAGATGACTGACATTAAAGTAAACAGGACACCAAGCAAATAATGAATAATGTACGTGAAGCATTCAGTTCCTGAAATGAATATGAACAAAAAAGTCATAAACCCAGAACATTAGTTATACAAGGAGTACAATTTTACCATACATACACTAAAAACAATAAAAAAATTTCAGGTGTCCTGACTTTGTGTACAACACCCTGAAAGCCACAGCTCAGAACAACATTCAGAAAAATGATATCCTAGCAACCAGACTATGTACCCACAAGGAAGATGTGGATCATATCAACCAGTTCCATCTCAGCAAGCTTCCAGGTTAGTAGTGGAAAGGGTTCATTCATCAGTCACATATATAAACACTAAGAGCTTCGCACAGTCATTATACCTGCACTTTCAATATGTGTTAAAAAGAAAAATTGAATGTTTAACCATGTATGATGATCTCATCTGTGTATTTAAGTTAATCTTAGTTTCATCAAGTGTTCTAGTTTTATGAATAATTTCAACGTATACTGCTATTCTTCCAGCCCAGACTAGGTGTTCACTTGGGATGCCCTATTTCTTTCTCCATGAGATCACATTAGTGCAGACATAAAGTTATTATCTGAGAAGCAGTTTGAATCCCTGTAATCTGTACTGGGCAAAATGAAGTTTAGACTGGTGGGTTTTTATCCCCCTGCTAAATGAAGTCAGGGGTGGGGATATAGGAACCAGTTCCATCCATTCATTACACTTTCATTTCCTTCATTTCCAGAGCATAACTCCAAAACCATTAAAGATATTATATTAGTTGTGCCTTTTGCTATTAACAGTTCAATATTTATAATGTTTTTGTCCATCCCTCCATCTTTTATCCACTTTCATTTCTGGGGCAAAACTCCCAAACTGCTTAAGATATTTATTTAATTAGTCCAGATATCAGGGTTCCCATGCTACTGGGAAATCAGAAAGAAAGTCGGGAGTAAGAATAGGTTTGTTCACAACCGGGAAAAACCCTTGAAGTTTGCAATATTGATCAAAGTCGGGGGAATAAGTGGGAATTTTCAGCGGTCACTTGATCAATTGAGTCGTAACTGAACAGATCAGAAGTTAAATTTATTGAGTTCTTACCGAAATTTTTGGAGGTTGCAGAACTCTTCACTCGGTTGAGATACAATTGTTGTATGGATCATTTGGATGCTTGCCCTAAACATATTTGTATAGTCAATCCAAATGCTCAGGCGATTGGATTTGTGAAGTAGACTTGCTACCTTTTAGTCCACGCCATATTGGTATCATTTTTGTTTTTATATGTAGAAGTTATGAAGATCAATCAAGCAGCACCTGTGTCAACATGGCTGTGACGTGTGATAGTAGTGAGTGTGAGAGAAATATAATAAAGCTTTTCTTCCTCAGTTCCCGTTTTGATATGTAAAGTTAATGAAAATGTATTGTGATAAATCGTTGCTTATTACTTAGCAGTTCACACTGGGAACACAGTGTTAAGCATTATTTTCAGAAGTAACTTTCGCCTCCCCCAACTCGCCTTTGCAGTCAATTTTCTCTCAGACCTTGCTAACTACTTCTGGAATGGTTCCAACAATAAAATTTCGGGGACCCCATCCCTTCAGTTGGGAATTTTTTTTATCACGAAACAAGTATTTTGGGAAATTTTTAACTCTTGGTCTTATGGTTTCTAACCTCCTATCCCTCATCACTTGTAATTTTTGTTGCAATTTATTTTCAGATGTCCCTTTATAGCAGAATAAAAAAATTAATATTATAAGGGTTTGTGTATGGTGTAAACCAAAATTAGGTATATAAGTTTGTTCTTGTTTTGTAGAGAAGTTGCCTTCTTAAATAGCAGCGGTTGTAGAAGTTGTTGTGTTCTTGGCATAAGAATAGCTTTTTTGATAACAAGTCCTTAATATGAAACAAATGTATATGTTTATTCATTTAACATAATGTTTCATAATTTAAATTTAGGCTGCATAATAATAATTTTGTTTGTTACTTACATGTGTTACTGGAATAAAGGTGCCCCATAATCATATGGCACCATAAGTTTCACATCAAATTAAAATGAAGTTCTGTTTTAAAGGATATGAATCTTTGCAGCATATTTACCAAGCAGACACATGTCAAGAACCTGGAATACTGAACACTTAAAAACAATATTCCCTTTACAATGCAAAAGGATGATACAGAATGTCATTAAAAAAACACGCAAAAAAACATGGTTTGGTTCATTAGAAGTAAAGTAGTCGAAATAGTCAGTTAACATTTCATGCAAGATCACATGACTCTAAGCATATCTTGGCAAACAAATCTCAGGCTATGTGTTGAATTTAAGTAATTCAGTGCACAAATTGTGTGTATTGATCATTACCAATATGTATTGTCAACCATCAAAATGTGTGTATTGATCATTACCAATATGTATTGTCAACTATCAAAATGTGTGTATTGATCATTACCAATATGTATTGTCTACTATCAAAACAGATGGTCACAAAAAATTATAATTAAGGAAGGAACACATATCTTTCAATTTGAAAATGAAGGAGCTTCTAGCTTGTCAGCTTTTTGACAATGCAGATATTTTTGTAAATCTTCCCTTCTAAGAGGAAGGTGGAAATATAGAAAAACAAGTTTTATGTACTGTGGTCAATTTTGGTGGTAATTTGATGATTATAAATACCAGAAATCACTTTGCTTTCTACGGAATACCTGCTGAAAATTCACACATGTTCCATGAAAAACAAGTGAAAAATTGAATTTGTGTTGCCCAGTCTAAAGCAAATTATGATGTATCCAGATTCGTTACTAATAAAAATTATCATTGTATCCAATATTTCATCATACAGACATAAAAAGAGGCCCTTTAAAAAAAATTTAAAAAATAAATAATCTCCTTTTTTTTATCCAATGGTATATAATTGTTAAGGGCTTTTTGTCCCGATTTAAAACAACCCTTGCCTAAAAGACTTTCTTCATACCAACATATGCAGTTCAGCAGAGTAAAGTTAACATTTTATATTCTGTAAATTTAAATGAGTTGCATGCAAATTTATATGAATTTCAGTTGTCATATTTGTTTCTGGTTATACGTCCTGTGTTTTGATACATGATAACATTTTTGTAGTGGCTGTACACCTTGCAAATACTTCCACGTTTACAACTATCACTACACAATGCATTGAATGTTTATCAGCAATGATATAAATATTAAAACACATTGTTCAGTATAATTCTGGATTATTCATTGAGTCGGCAAATGTGACCTTTTCTGATTGGTCAATACCTGAGACCCTATACTTTTATTATTATTACTAATGAAATCATGGTTTGAGGACAGTACACCAGGCTAGTTCCACATGCACGAAGACTGTTTTGACAATAATCACACTAATTTACTTGATGAGTGGGTGAGTGGTTGAAAACCTGTAAGTTTGTGCCGCGAGCATTTATTGTACCTCGTCAAGTGCAGAATGTTGGTAGGTACTCAGTTAACACAATAAACAGATCAATTAACCATTAAAGGAAATGACGACTCACAACCGCTTCTTTACTGTTCTGATATTGACCAGCGGCACTTTTCACTGCTCCAGTGGATTAGTGAATGCTGGGTTTTATTGATCCGTCAGCGAAATCACTAACCACGGGATAGCGGATTAGCATTAATTTCAAACCCTACCCCTTAGACTGGATGTTTGTCAGTTCAATCTTTCACTTGCAACTTTGCACAGTACCTTTGAAGATTCCATCAAAATTTGTGTTTAATTTTCACCATCCACCATTTATTTTCATTGGTATAGTAAGTTAAAATCTTTATATTACTGATATAATCAACATTTTTGTGAATTTATTTTTATTTCTGCATTTTCAGTCCGGTCGTTACAGTCCATGTGATATCAATTGGTAACACTCAATTTCTCAATGCAGAGCTCAGGAAAACCACTCGGCCTTCTCATCCTGACAGGGTAGAAATTGTCTGGGCCAAGGAAAACTTTACTATGTATTCGTCCCTAGAATAGTTAGATGAAGATCTGCATCTTGAGAATTAATCTGAGATCATTTTCTACCCTTAACAAGTGCCAAAGTTCCACATTGCTTAACATTTGGCATGCATCAATTATAAATAACCTTTGCCTACTCATTGTCAGTCTTGAACATGTTACAAAGGAAGCGTCTGTTTTACACAGGTACCCGATGTTAGCTTGATACTAAAATGGGTAAATATTATGAACATATTATGTTGCAGTTTAACACCTAGCCCTAGATTTCTTAATGGTGTTCGCATTTGAGTGACACTTTTCAGTAATGTAGGTGTTATTTTGATGTGGAGAAGTTTTCCCTTGTAACAAGCTATCACACATCCTTATGAGTGAGACCTCTGTGAAGTTAAGAGACTGAGAATGTCAGTTTATATTTTTCATCTGGTCAGGCAATGTTACAGTTTCCACAGGCAACCGATATTTTCAAGACTGAAGCTTTATTTACAATCTGACGTGCCAAAGGGAAAATGCCAGCAGATATTTCTCTAAGTATGTAATTACTTTTCACAAGAAAAATGTTGCCAACTTACATTTGAAATGAGTATTTTAAGTGTCTCAGACAATTCCCACAAACTTTCACACAATCCATGCTGTTGTAATCTATTTATAAAGCAGACAATGTCAAGACAACAGCTGATTGGTAAAAATACAGTTGAGCTAATGAACTAGAAATGTTTGAGTTCTTTATGCCAATCAACAAACTTCCTTTTTATGGTGCCCATGTGTAGCTTTCTTGAATGGAGGTTTGACCAAAATGGACCATTTATAAGTACAAAAGTTAGTGGAAATTGAGATGGGTTGAAATTCTTCTTTCAGACTTAAGTTACAGTCATTTTTCTTGCAATAAGTAATTACATCTTTATATAAATATCTGCAGGTGTCTTTACTTTGCTGTGACAATGTAGTAATAAAGCTGCTCACTCTTAAAAATACTGGTGATCACGGGCAAGCATAACAGTGTCTGAGCAGACAAAAATCATAAAATGTTGACATTCTCTGCCTCGTAACTTCTCCCATATCTAACTCATAAAGGTGTGTGATAGCTCATTGAAAAGGAAAATTATGGCATCTAGATTACTGAAAGGTTTCACTGTAAACACAAATACTGCTAAGAAATCAAGCACAATGTGTGGAACTGAAATTTCTCAAGTTACAAACAATGTCTCTTATTATATGTTTATCTATGGAGCCATGTATTAGAAAACAATATTTTCATGGTTTTTACCCATTTTAGTATCAAGCTTGCATGTGGTTCTTTAGTAAAAACGTAAGCAGTGTAGCGGAGATGTGTACTGTGTTGAGTATAACGAGGACAGGGACAAGTAACTCTTGCACATCACTCATCCCAAGGATGAGTGCTTGTGAAATTGTTTCCTGAACCCTGTCACTGGTGTATTTGCATTGCGCTATTAAGTCCGGTATTTACATGCTTATCAGGCTGTCTCATTATCGTGAGTTTGCCTATTTGATCACTTTATTGTTATTTCTTTATTCTCTCTTACATTACAGAGATGTCAGTCAAGTGCAAAAAGTGTCAACATTTCAGAGTAGTGGAGGACAGTCATGACACCTGCATTGCATGTACAAAAGGCTGATCCTCTCATGTGTAGTGTGTGCTCAACATGGTCAGAAGAGGTATGGAGCATTGTTCTAAAAAGACAATTAAAAGGTGGTGAAAACAAGGGTACGATCAAAATCTTCTGAACATGAGGTGTTGAGTATTCAACTGAATTCGGAATCATTGACTAGTTTCATGGGGGGCGTTGACATTCCAGCCCACCACCCACCAAAATACTGAAAACAACACTAACAGTGACAATCACTTAGGCGCAAGTTCAAGCCACTATAGCACTTGCTTTCAAGATGCACTAAAATTGTGTATTATATGGATCATACAGAAAGCTCTATTATCAAGAATGTCGATGAGTGAGTTGGACAAAAGGAGTTCCATTTCTAACATTTGGCAGCCCACTGGGAATAAGTCCTTTCCCCCATCCAGGCATGGAATTAGTGATGTCAAAGCCAGGCATGTGGGATTAACGTCCAACCTTGCTGTCAGGACTGACCTGCAAGCTACATACACGCTGCCATATGCCATTCCAGCTGCTGATCAGCCAGTCCAGCCATCCGAACAATCTATCTATGTTTTTGGCAGTCATGAATCGTTCTACCTGGACTGGAGAACATCATGCTGTGTGTCTCTTCCAACAGCTAAGGTACCATACACTCAACAGACCGATATGCCTAGCTGTACCGACTGTGTCCATGGCACCAGCACATGGCAATCTGGCATCACATTTGAAGCTGTCCGTCCAACTGTCTGGCCTGGCCCAGCCAACCACGCTGGACCAGCATTCCTCAGCAGGACCACACTCCATATTAGATAAGAGTCGGCCAGTATTATTTGCATATGACGGGTACCTCTCTGGCCACACATGGGGATAATTCTGCATCCTCACTTTCGTACAGAATGACATACCCTTGGACACAAGGCATACAGGAGGAGGACAATCCCCCTTCCAATGAGGTGGATGATGCAGACTTGCCTGACCATTTGGACCCTATGATAGAAAGAACAGAATTCAGTTTCATGGCTGCAATTGAAGAAATATACTGAATTTTTCCTCTGACAGTAAATATGACATACAAAGTTAAATCTTCAGTAGGTGCTGATGACAATGACAAACATCTGTCCTTCTGAATATTACCATAATCGTCAAAGATTGCAGAGATTACTGGGCGTCTCTCGGATAAAATTCTTGGTAATTCTATGGCCTTCGTTTTGGTGAGTCAATTTCATGGTACTGAGCATCATTAAGGACATTACAGTCATAAATATGTCTTCTCCACTTTGCTATAAAGTGGACAGAGAGGTGTTCAACACCATGTACAAACTAGTTAGGAACATTGTTTTAACTTCCTTTCTACTTGACTGTCATCTCTGGCGATTTTTGCCTACCTGAGAAGTCCAGAAGTGACTATGCCTGGGAATCAGTATGTCGTACTGAAAGGGTGGTCAGTAGGGCTGCTCACTATACTATGGCCCTAAAGGCCACTTCTAAACTTGACATGATAAAAAGAGATGCACTTTTATGTTCTTCTTCCCTCAAGCGCCATCATGTGGCAATACTGCACTCACTTCGATTTGATTCCCAACTCCTGTTTGGGTGCCAGATTGAGGAAGTCCAAAAAGCAGGCAGCACAGGAACTACCTCTCCAGCTTTGCAAGCAAAGCACTTGGTTAGCACGACCCCATCAAGGGGTATACCAGAGAAGGGATGATAGGCATCAGAATGGGCATAGAGGGGACACTTTGCAACAGCAATCTTTTCGCAGCCAGGCAAATGTTAGGCAGCTATATGCCCCTAACTCCTGTAGGCAGGTGGGGAGAGGAGTGGGAAAACAAGGTTTCTCATTTGCCAAGCCTCCTGCCAATTGTCCATGACTTGCTGTTCCTCCTGTCTGCTGGCGACCCTCCTGTGGGCACTAGACTCCTGTTTTGCCAGACCTGGCTAAAGCTTTTTTCTACAACGATTGGGTCATCCAGCTTGTTTCAGAGGGGCTTCGAATTTCCTTCATCCAATTCCCTCCACTTTCATCGTTCCCCATCATGATGGAGTCACCAAGTGATCCCATGAAGGTGAATATCTTACAGAAGGAGATGGAGCTATTGATCATAAAGTGGGCGGTAGAGGTTGTCTGAAAACTGGAATTCCCTGGTTTGTCCTTAGGACTATTTCTGACAAAGAAAGCCAACGGAAAATTGAGACCAGTTATTGACCTGTGTAGAGAATTGGCTTGATGCAGGGTTCTTGCTGATATTTAAAATTTGTCTATATATATATATATATATATATATATATATATATATATATATATATATATATATATATATATATATAGTCCAAATTGTGTTTCTTCTTTTATTTTCTTCTACATTCTTGTTGTTAGCATTTTTCCTACTGAAGAGTTTTCCCAAGGAGGTCACTACAAACCAGACACATAATTGATAAGGGAAACAACTCAGTATGGTTGAATCAAAACCATTAAATTGAGTGATCTCCCTTCACCTATAACTCTTTCTGAATGAGGGACATAAACTCAATATTATAATATCACGCCCCAAAATTTAAATTGTTACTACAATTTTACCTATGTCTCATGAGGAAAGTTTACAAAAGAAAGAAATCTTTTAGCTAATAACTATGAACCAATCAGAAAATTGCAGATATTATGTTTGCAAATCAATCAGTGATAATTATGTGATACAAGTACATATGGGAAATTTACATTGAAATGAAAATCCTTGACTGCTACCAAATGGCAACATACACACACTAACATAATTATTTATCTCTGGCCAGTAGAAAATATCTATTCCCAAGTATGAGTCAAATACATGGGAAAAGGTACAAGTAAGAGCAATGACATCAAGAAATGTGAATTCTGAATTTTCCATTGAAATAGTACTACATATATCATAAAACATTATCACTGCTTTTATATGAACAGAATATATAACTAAGCTTTTTTTAAAAAGAGATTACTATGAATAATGCAAACTGTAGCAGTTACTACTGTACATAAGATGGCTATCTTTACATCATCAAGAAGACGATCATTAATCCCTATTTCACTGACATTTTGTTTATCTGAAAGAAAAGGTGATAGCTGTGTCTAACTTGACAAAGTACAGCTAAAAAACAATTACTAAATATTTGCTAACCAAAACATGGTAAATCAGTACAATCATGTGAATAATACAAGTTTGGCTACATCAAAACCATATCTTGAATGTCGCTGAGTACCCATATATTATAATTAAAGGTTCTACTGGACTTTACGACCATCAGCAGCAAGTGGTCATGGCAAGTGAGGGCTTTTCATGTCACCGTCATGGAGATGAATGCCATTCTCAATGCCTCCCATGCTTTGGGTGAAACACATCCAAAGCAAAGCCAGTTTTGATAATGTTGGACAATTATCTAGTGGTGAATTACCTCCTCAAGCAAGAGGGGATGAAATCACTGGACCTTTGCATTATGGTATGGGAATATATTTGGTGGTGTATGCAACACCATAGAAATATATACGTTCAATACATCCCAGGCAGGCTGAATGTCCTGGTCTACTCATTATCAAGGAGAGGCCATCTGATTCATACAGAGTGGTCACTCCTTCTGTCCATTTTCCATCGAGTCAGTGCTCTGTGGGGCTGACCAATGATGGACCTATTTGTGACATGGTGGAACAACAAATTGCCCACCTTCATCTTGCAATTCCTGGATCTACAGGTGTGGGCCATCAACGCCCTTGCAATCAGCAGGTATTAAATATGGGCATATGCCTTCCCTCCAGAGCTTCTTATACCAAAGATAATTCAGAAAACGAGGGGCAAGACTTGCAAAATAGTTCTGATTGCCCCTCTTCAATGGGACATATCATGTATCAACAATCTGCTTGACTTAGTGACAGACGTTCCCAGGAAAATCATGGCAATCCCCACCCTGCTGAAGCAACCAAGGTCACTTTTATTCCATCCTTGTCCATTGAAACTCCTTTGGTTGTGGAGAGAAACGCAATGGCTAGACAGTCCTCCACTTTGTAGGCATATTAGGGGAAGTGTCGCATTTTCAACAACTGGTGTCAAGAGAACAATGTCACACCACTCTTAGCATCCATTCTCCATCTAACTAACTTCTTTTTTTTCCTCTTTGAAGACAAGAAGTTAGCCCCTATCACAATCAAAGGATACAATTTCATAATCTCAGACACGTTCGAACATCATGGAAGAGACAATGTAAGCCACAACAAGGACCTTTCTGACTTGTTGGCAAATTTTGACATTTTTAGACCACGCAGTGTTTCTAAAATGGAATATTTCCTGGGTATTGATGTAACTCACCTCATCCAAGTTCAAACCACTGTCGTCAACCTCACTGAAGCAGTTATCATACAAGACCTGCTTCATGATAGCACTAATCTTGGCTTGTAGGATGAATGAGCTACATGCATGTCCATGGATCTGAACTACATGCAGTTCCATTCTGACGGCTCAGTTATACTAGTGATGCAATCTGGTTTCATTTATAAAAACAGGTTACTGTCAGTTAGCAACCAACAAATAACTATCTGTTCTCTCTCCATGATCAATCTGTCGAGAGAGGTGAAGCTGCAGGACCACGAAAGTTGTCAAATGCTTTTCTTATTGATTAAGACTGGAAAGCAAGACATAACCCCACAGGCTCTGGCCTGTTGGCTTAAGGGGGTCATTAGATCAGCATCAGCGTACTCGGACCTCTCACATGATCAGGTTCAAATTATGAAGATTTTGGGTCATAAAATACGAGCAATTTACATGAACCTGACCTTCGAACATAATATTTCAATTTGAGACATAGTGGAATCAGTTGGCTGGCATGCTGAGTCTACTTTTTTATCCAGCTTCTACTTGCGTGACATGGCCGTGCAAAAGAAGAGAACTGAACCTTATTGGGCCACTGGTAGCTATCCAGACAGTTACCATGCCCCATTCACGACAGCACAACCTCAACCCTTGCACACGTGTAAACGTATAATCTTCAGTTGTGCTAATCTTACATTAGGAGAACTTCACTCTTCAGTTGAGCAACAGTCATGCCTCTATGGGGTGACATAGGTAGAGGCTGGATGCTCAATAGGACTGTACATCATATGACAGCTTATGCCTTTATGGCTTCCTGCAATTGGATTTTGTGAGATTGGATATCCTCTTGCAGTCTTCTTCATTTAAGTCATATAACACAGCAGTTTTGAGCTTTCTGCCTTTAGGCTCACCACTTAGGCTGTGGGTGTACATTGAGGAGATCAGGATGCATGCAGCACAGGAGTTACCACTTCAGTTACTACCCCTTCATTTCCTTTGCATCAAGTGCAGTATCAGATAAGGGACAGTCATCAGTCTTTTTGTAAATCTTGTTTCTCTTCCCCCAAGTCTCCTGGTACTTGACAATAACACACTTTCCATCCCACCTGCTGGTAACCTCTTTGTGGGCACCAAGCTCCATCTGTTTTGGCAGGCTTAGATCAGCCTATTCCCAAACAAAGATTAGGTGATCCAATTCATTTCGGTGGAGCTGCAGATCTTGTTTGTCTAGCCCCCCCCCCCCCCTCTTTTATGATCCCCTTTCATGATGGATGTCCCAAATGATCCCATTAAGGTGGAATACTTACAGAAGGAAATAGAGCTTCTGCTTTTGTAGCTGGCGTTGGAGATAGTTCGGAACTGAACTCCCTGAGCTTTACTCCAGACACTTTCTGGTCCCAAAAGCCAATGGGGAACTGAGACAGGTTATAGACCTAAATCAGCGTAACCAGTTTATTGCTGCTCCAAAGTTCAAAATGGAGACTGCAAGGTGAAAAACAATTAAACGCTTCAATCATGGAGAAGATCTTGACAGCAAGAAGACCCTCCACTTTGAAAGCATTAGAGGAAAAGTAGAATGTTTTCATTGGCTGTTTCAGGACAATGGTGTCACTCTCACCCCCCACCCCTCCCTTTCCACCTAGCTTAAATTCCTCAATTGGCTAAATTCTTTCTTTTCCTCTCTTTACAGGTGAGCCTCGTTTCTTTTTCAGTACCGATACAGATCCAGTCTATGAGAAGCAGATTGATTTCCTGTCTCCTGTACCAGGAAAATTAGAACTCAGATTGGGTGCTCAAGTTATGCTGGCCAAAAACCTGGATGTTCAACAGGGACTTGTCAGTGGAGCCCGTGGTGTGGTATTAGGCTTTGACAAAGGAAATGAAGGTATGTTAACCAAATATATATACAGTAAAGCTTCAATAACCGAAACGTCAATCACTCAAATAATTGGCATCACACGAATGAATCACTCAGTCCTGGTCCTGAAGTCACAAAACTGTCTGAGCACAAGAATTGAACTAGGACTAAAATCTTCAAAATTAGAAATCATACTTAGAATGATTCTAACCTCATTTGTGACAAAACTATGAAAGATCTCTGTTTTTGACATTAGAGCATGAATTCAGTCTTGGTGCTCAAAACATTCATGACTACCGGACCTGGTGTGGAGCTGACTCTTGCCTGCAAACCTCACAAACTTGAAACATTTGAACAGAAAATTAGGTCCTACAGCACTTTGAGTTTTGAAAGATTTGCTGTATTTATACTGTGGATTCATTTCTATTTGTGGGATAAATTTTGTCATGGGTTTTGTACTTACTACAAACACATTAAAAGACCCAGTGGAAAATGATTACTTGGTGAATAAAATAGGAAACACTCCATCCCAAAAGTCAGTGGCATATCCATAAATCTGGTACTGTCCAGAAAAAACCCCCACCTGTCTGTATTTATTGGGCAACATTTCCCAATGCCTACCAAACATTTACAGTTGTTTCATTAATGTGTTAAGTGCCCACCTCTCAACAGTGACCACAATTTTCAGACCAAAAAATCCACTTTATTGTGCTTTAAGTGACTACCATTGTTGTTGTTGTTTCATGACTCATGCCAGTACTTAATCAGAGCACCAGAGTAGTTGTATACTTAGACAAAACACATTCAGCTGATTGGTAAAACAAAAGAATGGTTTGAGTGAAGAAAGTGCACAAAGCTTTGTCACTGAATCATGGAGTGCAATTTATCGGACTAAAAGAAGCACAAAAATTGCAACCATGTGACCATTGAATTTAGAGCTGGGGAAACTCAAGTTCAGTCAATATTAGGAGAAAAATCTGAAGATTTGGAGGACTATAAAAATAACATATGGAGAAAGAATGTGTATCTGTGTGTGTGTGTGTATATATATATATATATACATGAGAGCAGTAGAAGTACTTACATGTATAGAAATGTTTCTTTCTATCCATGAGTTAAAAGACCACCTTTCTTAAGAGACTACTTTTTTCATTTTGAAAAGACTAAATTCCAATTTTAAACCCTTGCAAGCAATTATCACTTTTTAATGATATTCATGATGCAGTTTTAAATATGGTGGATTTTACAGGTCTTCCTCTGGTAAAGTTCCTGTCTGGTACAGAAGTGGTTATAAAGCCTATTAGATGGACATTCAAAGTGAACAATGGTCTACATCTGACAAGAAAACAGGTGCCCCTTAAATTGGCTTGGGCCATCTCCATTCATAAGAGCCAGGTAATGTTCTTGATGATTACAGCTACGTTCTTTCAGAAAGCATATAATCATGAGTGTTCAACTTGAGATTCTTACAATGACTGATATTCACATTGTGTATGTCTATCACAGTTGTCCAGTTTGATACATTTATTGTTATTTTGGCAGCAGTACTGTAAATTATGGATAATACATGCATATGTGAAAATAATTATATGTGGAAAGTAAGTTCACATAGACCTTCCAGTATTTATATGCCCCTCCATGATAGTGATAGGCACATATTGTATACACTTGTCCATCCATCTGTCTGTCTCATACACTTGGATTAAGGTTTGAATTTGTCATTTGAGGCATGGTAATGGGGCAATAGTGTTCTTTGAACACATTTTGAGTTTCAGCAAAAATAAGTTCATATATGTGTGCAAAACAAAAACAAACCTGCTTTTCTGACACTATTTTTGTTCCTAATTAGAAGATTTATATGACTATTTATCTAAACTGACTTTTTACAAACAATCCTTTCTTTAATCAACCATATTTATATAGAATTCTGTTATATTTTATTGCTAAGTGTAAATATGGAGACTTCTGACATACTTCTATAGGACTCAATTCTACTTTATTATAAACAAGCTTGACTAATTTCCAAATAAAATGTATATGCTTATTATCCAGATTTTACAGTTTACTGCATATGCATACAGAATTACATGGACGTTTTCACCCAGTCTTCTTTAACAGAGAGTAATAAGGAGATCCCAAGGAAAATTGATTACCCAATAAATGCAAGGCCTGTATAGCAGTGTTGGGAAAAATGCATTACCCAGATACATGGGACAGGTTGAAATTTTTTTATATGCTTTCTTGCTGAATAACATCTGATACAGTCAGTGTCAATACTCCTGGTATTTCAGTCAGATGTTATGATCCCAGCAATTGTCATAAACAGTATAGTGCATGTGGTCCAGTATTGTGTGTAATTACAATCTCAGTGTATCATGTTGATACTGAAAATATTGATGTATATTTCTTTACACCATGTAATCTTGAAATACCTTTTCATCAGTGGGATATTAGATGAATCAATCTTTAATTTGGTAAAAAACGCATTTCAATCATGTAAACTTTTGTAGTCTTTTTCTTCAACTCTAGGTCCTATGAAAGTGGTCAGTGCACTGGTTGCAGACAAATGAAGAACAGTTTGCTGAGATCTTTTTTCGTATATAATTTTTTTTTTCTTCAGAATCTATGACATAAGTCTATATTTTGTATTTATTTTACATATCTTAAATATAAAGACAGTGAGATATGAATCTTTGAGTGATTTGGTTGGTATCAATTTTAGTACTGTTGTACTGGATGATCAAACATGGGATTGGTTGATGTCAATTTCAGTACTAGATGATCTAACATGGGATTGGTTGATGTCAATTTCAGTAATGGATGATCTAACATGGGATTGGTTGATGTCAATTTCAGTACTGGATGATCAAACATGTGACTGGTTGATATCAGTTTCAATACTGGATCATCTAACATGGGATTGGTTGATATCAATTTTAGTACTGGATGATCAAACATGGGATTGGTTGATGTCAATTTTAGTACTGGATGATCAAACATGGGATTGGTTGATGTCAATTTCAGTACTGAATGATCTAACATGGGATTGGTTGATATTAGTTTCAATACTGGATGATCTAACATGGGAATGGTTCATTAGTTATGGTCAGCAATATTTTGGTTTACCTAAAACTTGTGCTTTTTAAAAAGCATGTTGTTGCAAATGGAAAGTAATGCTGTAGTGACCCACTGTTCTGCGTAGCTGCTGGAGTCAAAAGATAACTTTTCATCTGATGACTTTTTATTTTCCTTACAATTTACTAATTTTATATACTAAAACCATGCATATTTAAAAGCTATAACTACCTTCAGTGTGATTTTTCTATCTATATTACTTCAAACATAATCTAGTCGTAATTTGTGGATTATTGGGTATCTGGAAAGGCCACGTAGATCACCAAGCTAAGGTATCTGTCAGAAGAACCTAGAAAGGTCAACATTTTTTCAAGAGTTGTGGGTTTCCAATAATAATAATAATAATAATAATAACAACAACAACTACCATATGTGTGACCAAAGTCATAGCTAGTAATCATTTATTCATACTATTAAGAACAAAGTAATATGTGTGTATATGAATGTATGTATGTGTGTGTATATATATATATATATATATATATATATATATATATATATATATATATATATAGTCCTCTTGTTTATTACACCTAAACAATTGCACAATTTTTAGCATCTTATATTGAAATCATGTGATGTTGGTGCCTCCAAGATGAAGCCTTAAAAATTTACATTACAAAGGTATGCCCAGATTTGAAATTGGCATTTTTAATCAAAGGGGACAATATAAGGATAAAACAGTGTTAAAAAGCTTTTGTATACAAAGAGATGTTTTGCTGGGCAAATTAATTTTAATAATGGGCAAGTAAAATGTATTTTTATTTCTCCAGTGGGCAAGTGGGAAAAAATAAAATGTTTCAGCCCTGTAAGGGGACAATAATTTAGATGAGACATAAAACTTTCAGAAACTACTCTTCTCTGTTATAGTGGCTTTTGGCACGTCATTAAAAGGGCCTAAAGAAGTATGGCAGCAGGGGCCTAAACAAGTATGGCAGTAGTTGACAAATATTGTATACTTTACATTAATGCTGTTTTGTGGATATCAATTTTCTGGGTTTCCAAAAATTATGTTTTTGACGCTAATTGTATCATAATTTTCTGTGGGCCTCTGCGACTTGTACACCTATCAACATCTGACTGCATAAAAGAACATTTTCTAGATATGACTAAATTAAAGCAAAATATAGCTAATGTTTACCTGAAAATGATTCAATTCTTTCAAATATTTTTAATTTTTTAAACCAACCTTCCATCTTTAGATGCAAACACTATCATATCTGTTTCTACTCCAAGTGAATGGCTTGGCTAATGTTAATCCTGTGACATCTTAGTTCAGGTGACTTGGATGTTTGTTGATTGCAATGATCCCTCATACACTTCTCTTTTCAGGCAAATAAATCAGTTTCTGCTTAAAGAAATGTGCAGTTTCGTACAGTTATTTAGGCTTCTGATATGTCTCTAATCGACCGTTTAGCAGATTTGTTCATTCCTATGGTGTTCAACCCATCTCATAAATAGACTCACCCAGCATCCCATTATGCATTTGGATGGAACTAGTCATGATCACCAAGAGGTATTTTGGGTTCCAAATTCATGGCACGGGATTAACATTAGCCAAGCTGTTCAATTGGAATGGAAACAGGTGTGATAGTGTTTGGATGGAGGTACAGAAGCTTGGTTTAAAAATTCCAAATATTTGAAAGAATGGAATCATTTTCAGGTAAACGTTAGCAATATTTTGCTTTTATTTAGTCATATCTGAATAATTGTAGAAAAATAAAATTGATATGCTTTTTTTCACACATGGATCAATGTTTATTGAGTTATAAAACTTGTTTGTAGCAACCATGGAATGTACAGAAATTGTATGGTACCCCACAAAAATAAATTACTTTAGAGTTAGTGCAATTTTATCATTTTTCCTTCTTGTAGGGCATGACATTGGACTGTGTGGAGATTTCCTTGTCACGAGTGTTTGAGTCTGGGCAATCATATGTGGCCTTGTCAAGAGCAAAGAGCCTGGAAGGTCTGCGTGTACTAGACTTTGACCATAAGTGTGTTCGGGCAAACCCTGAAGTTCTACGTTTCTATTATAAACTTCAGCTGCATCAGAGAATGCAGCAAACAAACATGGTGGATTTTTCAAAAGAGTTGTGATAAGTTCACCACAGATAGATGTATGGATGAATATTTGAAATTGAACTTTTGGTATAAGTGTGGATGAATATTTTTTTTATGCCCCACCATGAATGTAGTTTATAGTGTTGCCCTTGTCCATCTGTGTTGTAAAGGTTTGTGTCTAGGTCTGTTTCCAGGCACTATGGTTGGGCATATGTGTTCCATGAACACATTTGTATTTGTATTTAATATCTTTTTTGATTCTTGAATTATGTCAGATTTTTGGAGTGGATGAATATATTTCAGTTGAACATTGTTTTGAACATCACTAATAATATAAATGAGTGAATATCAGGTATTGAACATCACTACTGATAGAAATGTGAGTGAATATCTGGTATTGAACATCACTACTGATAGAAATGTGAGTGAATATCTGGTATTGAACATCACTACTGATAGAAATGTGAGTGAATATCAGATATTGAACATCACTACTGATAGAAATGTGAGTGAATATCTGGTATTGAACATCACTAATAATATAAATGTGAGTGAATATCAGGTATTGAACATCACTAATAATATAAATGTGAGTAAATATCAGGTATTGAACATCACTAGTAATGTAAATGTGATTGAATATCTGGTATTGAACATCACTAATAATATAAATGTGAGTGAATATGAGGTATTGAACATCACTACAGATATAAATGTGAGTGAATATCAGGTATTGAATATCACTACTGATAGAATTGCGAGTGAATATCTGGTATTGAACATCACTACTGATAGAATTGTGAGTGAATATGAGGTATTGAACATCACAACTGATAGAATTGTGAGTGAATATGAGGTACTGAACATCACTACTGATAGAAATGTGAGTGAATATGAGGTATTGAACATCACTACTGATAGAAATGTGAGTGAATATCTGGTATTGAACATCACTACTGATAGAATTGGGGATAAATACCATAAATGTGGCTTTTTATATTATTGTACTGTTTTTCCAAAAGCAATAAAATTGAAAGCACAGAAATATGACTTTAAAAAAATATTCTGCCAAAATACTCATGCCTTCTTTCTGATAGCATATACCAGTACACTCACTTGTAACACTGTCCAGAATTTGTATGCCCACCACAACATTGGTAGGGCATATAGTATTACTCTTGTTTGTATTTCTATCTGTCCATCCATCACACCTTGTTAGGTTTTGCATTACGGTCAGTTTTAGATACTATGGTGGGGAATTCATGTACTAGGAAAAAATTTCTGGTTTCTCCATCAATGATTTAAATGATTAGAAGGAACCATAAAGCTGGAAATTCATTTTGTGTGTGTGTATGTTTTTGTGTTTGTGTGCAATTTTATACACATATTTCTTCACTAGCATTTATGCCACGACTTTTAGCTGAAATGTTTTATTTTCCAACATGAATCATGTTGCATGGGTTTTAGTCTGTCCCTAAGTCACAATTGTTCAAACCTGAAAATAAGAACATTATAGCTGCACAGAAATAAAAAAAAGTATGTAAAATAGCAAAACCATTCCATGCCTGAATACCTAAAAAAATAACAAACAAGGAAGTAGGTATACTACAGGTTAATCCTAATCAACAAAAAATACATGCAAGTACATGGAAGAATCCACAGATGTACAATATCTGAATTAGAACATCACATCTGATTGTAGTTGAATATATTTAGAACTGAACATCACTTTTGATAGAAGCATGGATGAATAGCTTAATTTAAACTTAACTGTGGATGAAAATGCAAAATTGAACATAGTTCTGGTAGAAGTGGGGATGAATATCAGATCGATATTTGAATGAATATGAGAATAATTGAACATCAGTTCTGGTAGAAGTAATTATCTGAAATTGAACATCACTTCTGTTAGAAATGTGGATGAATATCAGATCGATACTGGAATGAATATGAGAAATTGAACATCAGTGCAGATCGATACATGAATGAATGAATGTCAGAAATTGGACATCAGTTCTGATCGATATGTGAATGAATGTCATAAATTGAACATCAGTTCTAATTGATATGTGAATGAATGTCAGAAATTGAACATCAGTTCTGATCAATATGTGAATGAGTATCAGAAATTGAACATTACATATGATACAAGTGGGGTCAAATATCTGATACAGAGTATTTGAATAATTTTGTAACAGTGACTTAACAGGAATCCATTTTGTAGCTATGGGTAAAATAAACAAGTTTCCAAATTTAATTGTTTAAAAAATAAATCATGAAAAAAAGTTGACAGTATAATCCTGTAGTCGAAAATGCATTTTTTTTCAGATAAAAAAATCTTTTTTTTTCTTTCTAGTTCTTCTTTCTATAATGTTTTATAACAATATAGTGAATTATGCAATACCTCAGTTGTTGGCATTGTCAAAGTATTTTTTAGATAAGAGCGTGTTCATGCTGATTTTGTTTCTTAGGCTTTTCCCAATGTCATGGAAGGTATTTCATTTTTGTTCAGATTACAAAACAAAACCAGATTAAAGATGATTTTTGTCCAGAAGTCTGTCTTTCAGTGATTTGCATTAAGCTTACTTTTTCATGGTTATTATTTGTATTTAAGTCAATTTCTCAGACAATATTGATTGTGGAGTCATGTAAGTTGGTTTGTAAATGTTTAATGATGACTTTTACATCTTTCAGTCAAAACTATATAATTGTGACCTATATTTTATGCTCCAGTGACCTGCATTAACCTTCATGTTTACCTAACTTTCTCAGACACTATTGCATGCAGAGCAATGCAACATAGTACAACGATTAATCATAAAGAGCACTACGCCATTTAGTTTTGCAATCTGGTTATGCTACCAACAGTCAGGCCAGTCTGGGCAGCTGCCATGGTAGGTCTTTGGGAAAGGCACTTCATTCTCATTTCCTTGGCATGATATAGCCAATAATGTGTTGAAAATGGCATTACAAACCATCCAACCACCATTGGTGATTTTCATACTCTTGTTTCTGATGTTCCTTTTATTAAATTAAACCACTCTGTTTGAATTAAGTTGCAGTGACATATCAAATTTCATGTTCTTTTGTTAGTCATTTATTTTCAAAAATTAGAAATATATTTGCAAATAATTATGACATGAAAATTAGTTTTACTTGTATTTATTTATTAGGAAGTAAATAGTGATGCATGCTGGAAGTGTCTTCAGTTTCATAGGAAATGGATTAATTCTGGCTCTTCCAACTTCTGTGTTGAAAAATGTCAAAGGTGTACTTTCCGATGATTTGTATTGTAAGGTTTTTCACCAGTTATTTTACAGTATTATGTTTTGTTACTCAGGGAAAGCAGACACCTGCCAATTTTTAGTCAGATCACTCTGCTCTTTGTAAATGAAAAATAACACAGATACCTTTGGTTTTTAGTAACAAGATGGCTGCACTTTGATTTTATTGATAGGTCAGTGAAATAATGAATATTATAGAATTATTTAAGTTCTGAAGAGATGAATCCATATTAGTGGTTTTATTACATAATCTTTAAAAGACTTGATGTTCTTTTGGTCTCTAAGTAAGATGATAATGTTTAACTTTTGATAAAGTGTCATAAGGTTTGGCTTTATTTCCATAAAAAGAAATGAAATGTTCCAATGTTTAACAATTTTTATGAGATGACTTAAGTTAGAATCCTTCATTCATGTATGAGAATATATTTGTGCAATATCAATGCCTCAGAGTTTTTCACTTTTGACCAATCAGCCATCATTTAGTAATGAGCAGTGAATTTGGATCCATTATACATGTATTAGTAGTGTAATGTATTTACATAACTGTAAACTGCTTATAACACTACTGTAAAATATACATGTACTTGTAATATAATTACATGCAACTACAGTAAACTGTGTTTATAGCATTACTGTAAAATATACATGTACTAGCAGTGTAATGTGCTTAAGGCTGTTCCTGTAAAACATACATGGGACCCAGGGAAGGCACTTTCAACATGGAGTAGCCACTCATAGATGCAATTTAGAATTTTGTATGGTTTTCATATGAACTCTTTGAGTAATCAGAGTACCCTGGCATGTATTTTTTTTAAAACTGCCTTCCCTGGGTACCATGTATGTTTACATGGAACAGCCTGCTGTAAAATATATATGTACTAGTAGTGTAATGTGCTTATGACACTACTGTAAAATATACATGTACTAGTAATGTGCTTATAACACTACTGTAAAATATACATGTACTAGTAATGTGCTTATAACACAACTGTAAAATATACATGTACTAGTGATGTGCTTATAACACTGCTGTAAAATATACATGTACTAGTAATGTGCTTATAACACTACTGTAAAATATACATGTACTAGTAATGTGCTTATGACACTACTGTAAAATATACATGTACTAGTAATGTGCTTATAACACTACTGTAAAATATACATGTACTAGTGATGTGCTTATAACACTACTGTAAAATATACATGTACTAGTGATGTGCTTATAACACTACTGTAAAATATACATGTACTAGTAATGTGCTTATAACACTAATGTGAAATATACATGTACTAATAATGTGCTTATGACACTACTGTTAAATGTGGATAATAAGTATATATACCAAAAAAAAGCACAGATGGGCCTTATAGTATTTTTGCAGCACAAATAAATGTATGTCATTGTGTACATTAAAAACCAAAGTCTAAGATGTCAAACTTGCTCATCAGTCATTTGATCTGTTCATAATTAAGTGATAAATGTGGTTATTTATTTAGTTTTATCTAATTCTGTCTGTTCTTTGTCTTTGCCTTTCCTTTCATTAGTAAACCATCATTAGATCCGTAGTACGCTGTTCATTCTGGTTGATAGATATACAAATATATATACTGTATATACTCACGTATAATCCCAGTCCAAATGCAAACAACATAGACCCTGATCTGCCGTTGCATACTGCGCCGGCAGATCAGGTCTATTTTGTTTTTCTACTGATTAGTCCTTACAAACTGCATAGACCCAGATCTGCTAGCGCATTATACTATGGCAGATCTGAGTCTATGCAGTTTGCAGTTGGTATCTGCTTATATGTGAGTATATACGGCACTACAAATACTTGCACCATGATAAAATTCAAAAAGCACAAGAAAAGAAATAAGCACATATGACCCCTGCTAATTTTAAAAATGAGTGTACATGCTTATTTTATCCAGATTTTACAGTGTCACATACTACAATACATCACTTACTGTAATACATATATTGGCACAGTTCCATTATGTCTCGTATATATACATGTAAAATTGTTTATTGTAATGATATTTTGAGACCCTGATATGGTATTTAGGGTTCTGTGGGTATTGTTACATCCAGAGTTTACTGTAGTTATTATGTATTGTAATGATATTTTGATACATTGATTTGGTATTTTGGGTTCTTTGGGTATTGTTACATCCAGAGTTTACTGTAGTTATCAGCTAATATTTATATGGTGCCAACCTTTTTAAATAGAAATATTCATTACTTGTATACATTTTTATTATTATTGTACAGTGTATTTAAATACAGTAAACTGTACTTTAAATGTTGTCTCACATATCAATGGATATTGCACAGTTCCTTTCTGTCTCTTTCATACGTTTTACCATATTTGATGTAAAATCCACACTGTGCATTTGTTAAAAAAATCATAATTTTGGGTAAATTTCATGAGCTTGAAGTTCATCATAATAAGTGCATGCCAGTAATGTCATAAACAGTTACCCCATTATGTGTGTGTGTGTGTGTATGTATGTATATATATATATATATATATATATATATATATATATATATATATATATATATATATATATATATATATATATATATATATATATATATATATATATATATATACTAGAAGACTTAGCTCCCTTCATCTCTTTGACAGCTCTCCACTTTGGAGTTTCATGTTTTTTTAAATCGGTGATGCCAAATAAAACTCATATAAGATCCATTTTTGAGACTGATTTAACCCGCAAAGTTAAATGGTAACATGACTACAAGCATACTTTGTGACAGCTTCCAGTAAACTCGTGCTGATTCCCTCCCACAAGGCATGCTGAGATCAAGACATGTACACTTAGAAATAGCTAATTCTTCCCTCTTAAAAGGCATGCTGACATCAAGATATGTACAAATTCATGCTGATTTCCTCCCACAAGGCATGCTGAAATCAAGACATGTACACAACAAATTCATGCTGATTCCCTCCCACGAGGCATGCTAAAATCAAGACATGTACATAACAAATTCATGCTGATTCCCTCCAACAAGGCATGCTGAAATCAAGACATGTACACAACAAACTCATGCTGATTCCCTCCCACAAGGCACACTGAGATCAAGACATGTACACTTAGGAATAGCTAATTTTTTAGTTTTTTTCCAAAAGAAAGGTGCTTACTTATTAGGGCATTTCGAATACAGTACTTGTAATCAATTATGACGATGTTTGGATGGAGTATTAGATGTTTTAGGGCTGCTTCTTTATCACATAATATTTATGTGATGCCAACCCTTGTAGATAAAAATGGGCATTCTTTTCTTTTATGAAATTTTGAACATCTGTTTTCAGTCGCATTTGAAATGATTTAAATTGTTTTTATTTTGTTTAAGAAATCTATGATCTTGCCAAAGATTCAAATTTAGTAGTCTTGCAGTGTGATATGACAGGAGTTTAGTATAGTCATTTTTTTGTTTCCTCCATCAAGAAGCACAGGAAAGTTAAGGTACTTGAGATACTGAGAAATAGAAATGCTAATTTTTTTGTAAAGGGCTATTCCAGAAATAAAAGTATGGAAGGGTTAAAATACACATTTTTTAATTTGTGGGGTTTTTTGTTGTTGTGTAATTGCTGTTCCAAATGTAAGTGGTGTACAAAATTGACAATGGGGGGGGGGGAGGGGGTTAAAAAGCGTTTTCCAAACAAGCCTTTTTCTGCAACTCTTTAATTTATTCCTGAAAAAGCCCTGAAAGAACTTGACAACAAATACCAAGCACATTGTTCTTCTACAAGTTTTTAATTACATGCACATGAACATATAATTTTGGGCAATAAAAAATTTTTATTTTCTTGTTCTGTTGAAATATTTGTTTTTACATGTACAAACTGCTTATGATTGTGTGAAGTCATAATACTTTATTCAAGTTTTTCACTTGAACTGTGAAACATTTTGCAATATAATTATAATTGAGATCTACTTATGTATAAGTAGATCTTACAGGCACTGATATGAAGTGATGTTATGTTGACCTTTTGATTCACCAATCAAATTACAGCTTTCATAATGCTAAAAGTAAATATGTCATTTAATAGCAGTAATACAATAACTGCTATTATTACATTGCTGTCTCTTTTTTCAGGTTGTTAGTTCCCAGTTCAAGGGAGATAATGACCGCTAGTTAGTAATTGAAGGTCTAGAAGAAGAATAATAGAGTCCCGGTTCTATGCCTTAGTCACTTCCAATCATTCAGAATATCATCTTTATATTCATTGGACTTCGTTGGTAAATTCGTTGGTAAAACGTTACTTTGTGCACTCAAGATTTGTTGTTAATCTAAGTGTCTTTTATCATCAGTTTACTCAATTGTATCCTTTTCTCATTGCAGTTGATCTTTTAACCCCCAGTCCTTGCATTTTTAGTTCTTTATTGTTGTTTCTTTTTGTCATTTAATTTATTTTTTATTGTATCTTGTGTACATGCTAGTTTAGCAGTGCTACCATAAAAATTTATGCCTGTTGATACCAGTGTTAGAGTTAGTTTTACCCTTATTATTTTTGTTCTGGTGTATGTTGTTTGGCATTTTCTTTACCCTTGCAGTAATGCCACAGCAAGTTGGCAAGTGTGGTCATAAAAAGACTCTTTGGGACACCAACCCCACTTGCTTAACATGCACTAAGTTTGATCGCTGAGATTTGTCCCTTTTGTGCTTTGTGGGCAGACAAAATATTTGATCTTGATGACAGCCATTGCTTTTATGGAAATATTAAGATTAAGAGTATTCATCCTCTTTCCACCCCCAACCCCATTTCCAGGGAGGGGTCATTGGTCATTGGCACTTCCTGGCACAAGGAAGTTGCCACCTCACTGATACTGAAAAGGATCGGAGGCACCTCTTGAAGTCAGTGACACCCAGGCCAAGCCCCAACCGTATAGTGTAATGAAAGGGTGGTCTTTGCCCAGCTTATCCAAGGGGTCGAAATTGTCTGATGTCTCAGACAGAGATTCCTCTCAATGATCTTTGTCACTTGATGTTTGACCAAGCACAGAGTCCGGGGTCAAAGCACTGGGCAAAGCTACAGATACTGGTCACTAGACAATGCAGAAGATACCTGCCACTGGTCACTGGGTTATTCAACACCAATACATACATACATACATACATACATACATTACAGGAATTAGGTGTTATTTTCCCAATTTATCTTCAAACTCAGTAAAACCATAAACATTCCTTTAGTGCTAAAAATGGACATTAAAAAAGGGTAGAAACTCTATCACTTGTTCAGTTAAGGTTGCGCTTTACAGTTATTATGTACTTCTGAAAGAGGGACAGGTATATGGTGAAGTTGTTTGCATTGGCAACTTGCACACTGGAGAGAATGTTGGCATACCTCTATGCTACTTTCATGTACTGTGACTGAAATTTATTTACATGTGGTAATTATGGAAATCATGCACTATCTAAAGCAGAAGCTAATAAAAATAACTTCTCCCAAATGCTCAAAAAATGAGCTTGAAACAGTCCAAAGTACACTAACTTTAGCAGTTATAAAAATGTGGAAAATAAATTTTGCCAGCTTCTGAAAGTGCAATAAAGGAATTTTAAAATATATAAAAAGTAAATAAATTTATTGGCTTTTTTTTTTTTTCTTCAAATTTACCTTTGAAGTCCAGGAAGTGAAAATGACCAAATGGAGCTAGCAGTCTTTTGATAGGTGCAGACCTTAAGGCCAAACAAATTACACCCATCAATCATACACCAAAATAAAGGGAATTCAAAGTTCTTTTAACAATACCTAAGATATAAAGGGTCTTTCTTAAATTGCCAGGATAACCAGTGACAAAATCTGGGAAATTCTTTTTCTTTAAAAATCAAACCCTCTGCAAATTACAAAACTGTAGAGGAACCTAAATGCAGAGACTGTCTCAAAACTTTTTCTGGGAAGTGATTTGTTCACAATCAAAATCGCACAGATCTGACATTTATTACAAGTCTCCGGAACTTTTCATATGTATATGCCAGACATGTCCAACAGGACTGATGTTTTGACCGACTATAAAATGCCCAAATCAGACATCGGGAGTTTCTGCTAAACCATAAGAAACTCATATTCAGACATGATAATTAATTGTTGTTACAGAAACCCATACGGGTATTGACCTCATCTTGCACACAAGATGTGCATTGCAATATGTGTGAAATAACCTTGTGGCTTCTGTAAATATTATAAGGTAACCTCTACCAGGGTCATGTACCTGGCAACTAGTTCCCTGCCTCAACCAAGTTTGGGAGTATACCATTGGATTTCATGGGTAAAGAGAGTTTTGCAATAAATAGTTAAGTCATTTAAAAAAAGATAGGAAAGAAAAGTAAAATAATCCCTGCACAAATTAAGCAAAAACTGAGAATAGCAAGCTTGATTAAAGACCAAATACGGAAGTATGTTGGAGTTTAATTTTCTGATGTAAGATGATCAGGGGGTTGTAATCGTTTGCAGGATTGAATACAACTGCTCCCAATAGAATTAATGTCCAACAATAATTAACGTGCTTTTCAGAGCTCTGGTTGATTGATACATAAAAGATTTGTTGACTTTGATATGACCTCTATTCTACACCATGTTCTTCATCAACTTGTTGTATTACATGTTATTTTTTCAAGAGTGTTATGAATAGAAATGGCAATGTTGTGAGCAATCTGACTATTCAGAATGTTGACATTGTGGGTTGGAGTTTGAATTTTGGGTGATTTAGCAGGTTAGAAGTTCTTCCATTGTAAACTAATTCAGTGTTGCATAGTTTACATTTCACCTTGTTTCTTTCTTTTGCAAAATGCCACCAAATTCACTTGGTAAACAGTCGAATATTTGAATACCAATTTTTTTTTTGAATATTCACAAAAAAGTATTCAGATTTGATTATTCCAATAATCATTTCAGCTCTAGTCCTCTCCACATTAGGAGAGGGTTACTGGCTTTGCTTCTGGGATCCTCCACCTACATCAAGGACCCCATGTTTTTTCACCAGACCAATCTGGAATCTTTAAGGGAGGAGCTGTACACCCTTCTAAGGAAGGAGGTGGTCTAGAGGGTGTCAAATGCTCAATGTCTGGGATTCTATTTCCAGATCTTTCTGGTTTCAAAAAAGGGGAAACGTTTCACTTGTAATCGATTTTTCCCTGTTAAACAAGTTTATTTTGGAAGAGTGTTTCAAGATGGAGATGGCAGTCTCAGTCAGAAATGCCATAAGGTTCAACAATTGGGCAGTTCCATAGACCTTCGGAATGCATACCATCACATCCCCACCTTTCCATCCCAGAGGAAATTTTTGCAGTGCTCTCTGGACAAGGAGGTCTTTCAATTTTGAGCTTAGCTTCCACATCCCGAATCTTTGCCAGGGTGATGGGAGTTATAGCTTCTCATTTAAGATTATTGGGGGTTCCAATCATCCATTATTTCGATGACTTGTTGATCCACAATGTTCATTAATAGATGTATCGTACTCTGACACCTGTCACTCTGTTGGAAGGCAGTGACACTCCTGGGTTTAATCCCCAATCTGCAGAATTCAGATCTGATTCCTTCTTACAACTTATGTTCATGGAGATGAACTTCCTTGTAAAGCAAGGGATGGTTCATTTTCTTCTGACAGGATCACACAGATACTCTCACATCAAGGTTGTTCAAGAGGACTTCATTGTCTGCTCAACTCTACCTCTCTTTCCTTGGGACCCTGAATGTGACAGTGGTTCCAGTTCCCCTAGGAAGACTCCATATGAGGCCTCTCCAGTTTCTACTGTTAGCAAATTGGAGACCTCACAAGGACTCTTTTTCAGCTTGGCTTCTATTGGGATCTAAATTGTGTCACCACCTCAGCTGGTGGAGGAATCAGGGCAGATGAATTCTGATTCACCCCACATAACCTCACTATTTCCCATATACTGACACCTCATATTTGGGATGGGGTGCTCATCTAGAGCCAAAGGGGGTAGTCCTTCAAGGATTGTGGTCTGGACAGGACTCTATGCAACATGTCAACAACCTAGAAATGGGGGCTGTCTTTCTATCTGCAGTGGTGCATCAGCCAGGTAAGACAGCTGTGTTATGGTTATGACAAACAACACATCAGTTGTAGCGCACATCAGAAGACAAGGAGGCACTCAATCTCCTTCTCTTGACTTAGAAGTTTGAAACTTTGATGGATAGTTTTGAAGGGGATTGCTATCAGTCTGACAGATTCCAGGCAAGAGTTTTTTTTTTTTTTTTAGCAGACAGCCAGTTGAGACGAGGACTTGCAGTCCTCATGGAATGGTCTCTGTGCCAGTTGGTAGCACAGTCTTTTTCAGCCATGGAGGAGGCCAGTGGTAGACTTGTTTGAAATGAGGCTGAGCAATAAACTACCACTTTATGTTTCCTCAGTGTCAGATTGTCTCCTCAGTGCCAGATCAGAGTGCATGGATGGTGGACGCCTTCAGACTGAAGTGGGATCAACTGTACGCCTATACCTTCCCACCAAATAGAATAATCCCTTAAGTCCTTCTCAGTGTCTGGACCTTGTCGTCACAGCTCATCCTGATAGCCCCCCTGTGGCACCAATGGTCACGGTTCAATGATCTCAGCCTGTTGATGGACACTCCAAGGAGTTGTCACGGAGGAGGGATCTTCTGTCGCAACATACGATCTCCTTCACAACAATCCACAGATTCTCCATCTTCACTCCTGGCTCATATTAAATGATCTATCCACCAATATCAGTTTTAGAGCAGGATTGCTGACTGCATCACACAGGCTAGGAGGCAGTGAACCTCTAAGGTTTTTGACACCAAGTGGAGAGTCTTCTGTAATTGGTGCGGGCAGCAGGGTATTGGTCTGATCTGCCCCTCTTTAACCATGGTTGTGGATTTGCTTCTCTTTCTTTTTAAAGAAAAGGATGGTTCATTTTTCACCATTAAGGGCTTTAGAGCAGCCCTTTTAATACTCTTACAGTTTCTATGAGTTCCAGCATTGCGTTGGACCCTCAGAGCTTAGTAGGTATTTTGAGTTCCAGAGACCAGCAGTTTCTGGTGCAATAATGCCTAGATGGAACCTTTATTGTGTTCTTTGTCTGTTATGTAAACCTCCTTATGAACCTTTAAGTGAGGCTTCTTTTGAGAATCTCCCATAAAAGACAGTTTTCCTTCAGTAGCATGGCTAGAGGAAGAAGTGAAGTCCATGCCTTGATTGGTGGAAGAGGGTTGGCTTCGTTTCAGTGGCAACTATGATTCAGTCTCTCTTCTGTACTAACCCACTTTTCTGGCTTAGAATCAGCTACCCCTGGTAGTTCCCAAACCAATTAATATCTCAGGTCTAAGTCACTTTTGTTCTAGGGATGATCAAGATTGACTTCTTTGTCCAGTCAAGGCCTTGCATTTCTATTTGGTTAAATCAAAAGGGAAATGGAATGGTGGGAAATGTCTCTTTATCTCTCTCAAAGGCTCAACAGCCACCATATCTAGATGGATTAAGTTTGACTATCAAAAGAGCCTATCAGTCTCTTCTTAAGAGAGATCTTTCCAACGAGAGGATCATAGCATATAAGGTATGGGCTATTACTTCATCTTAAGCCTTTATTAATGATTTCTCTCTGGATGATATCATGAAAGTTGCCTTTTGGTGTTCATATTCCACTTTCTTCTTGTTCTGTCTCCATTCCATGGCACACTGAAACAAGGGCATGTATGCATTAGGCTTAATTGTGTCAGCTCAACAAGTCATCTTCCAGTCTGCAGTAACATCCTGTTGAAAAGAGATGGTAAGTTTTGTATGACGGCTATTTTTTGAGGTCGTCAGTCTCCCTCTGAGCTGACAAATTCAGCAATGTAATAAATAGGTAATGTATTACTGCTATTACAATGTTGCTTTGGGATGTAAAACTAATTTTTTTCGGTAATACCATGATGTCAGGTAATCCTGTGTACATAAGGATTGTATCAATGCGTTATTTATCTTCAGAGTAAATTCTAATTGTTTGATTATTGCATTGAAAACATCTACCTTCACTTTAAAAAAACATTCTTATATTTTTTACTGAAAATTGGCTAGAAAACGTAGGCAGAAACAAGCATACCCCCTCAGTTTTGTAGTCTAATTCTGCACAGGCACTGTTTTACTTTCATTTTCTGACTTCCTGTTTTCGGCAGTGAATCAAAATTTTCCGTGCTGATTCAGTCATATGTAGGTCATTATGTTTTCAAATTTCAAGCATCCATCTTTTTTATTTACTGGATAACTAGTGTATAGTCTGAGTTGTCATTTGCCACGCAAAAACAACAGTTTAAAAGATTTAGTACATTATTTTTATTTTATCAAATCAAAATGTCATTGATTGACCTAGACCTCACGTTTTCTAAAAATGAAATAGTCTATTTGTGTAAGATTGGTTCCAAAGTGGTAAAAAATGCCTCTCACAAATGGTTTTTGTTTTGCTGCAATGCTGAACTCATTGTTTCAGCTGTTATTAACCAGAAGCGTATGAATTCACAAATTCAAGGTATAATATGACATTTCCATATCAAACTTTAATAAAATATTGATTTTGTATGTGGAATTCAGTTATCTAAAAGCAATAGGTTAAAGCCGTAAAAACGTTCCAAATGCGTAACGTCACATGTGCAGGATTAGCCAACGTGCAAAATTGGATGAAATGGCTGTACTTGCCTGCTATTATTATCGGATTCCCTCCTCCATCCCTGCTCTGATCTATTTGAGTCTTGGTCTGAGTCAAAGAAGGACAATATTCCGAATGATCAGAAGTTACTAAAGCATCAGACTGATACATGTACTGTGTTAGATCCTAGACCTCCACTTACTAATTGGATGAAGGAATTTTTACCTTGGACTGGATACTGGCGCCCAGAAAAGAGATTGCAGTGTAATAATAGCAGGCAAGTATTACCTAATTAAAATTAGTTTTAACCCCAAAACTACATTTCAGAATGTATCTTTTCTAATAATAATTCTCCCAAACACAAAATGGAACACTTTATCTGATAGGCTAATAATAATAGGTGAACAGGGAAATCAAACCGTCAGCAGAACACCGACTTTTATCAACGCCTGTCAAATCTCCATTATGTCAGAGATCTTGATTTTAATCAGATTGAGACATTTTTATACCCAGCTCGAGAATCGGGTGGTATGTAGGATTCACTTTGTCCGACAGTCTGTTCTCCTTGTCTGTGCTATAACTTTTATTCTATTGCACCTATTGACAGCAAACTTACACTATAAATGCATCTTGTGACAAACATGTGTTGCACACTAAAACTTATTAACTACTTTCCAGAATTTATGTTAAAAACTGGTTAAAATTGTCTCAGGGCTCTAATTCCAATATTTTTTTTCTTCATATATTGCCAGCAAATTATAGCAAAGGTGCATCTTAGGATGGAGATTTGTTTGCACGCCATAAGTGAGTTGCTCTGATCTCCTTTCCAGTATTTATTGAAAATTTCTTAAAAATTGTGTCCATCTTTTTTATTTGGGTGGTAACTCTTATACTGTTACTCTTACTGAAATTAAACTTTATGCATCATGGGATGAACATATGTCAGGCATCAAAATTGACTTGCTGTGACCTATTTTCCAGAATTCATTATAAAATTGGTTACAAATCATATCTGGTCTCTAATTCCAATACTTTATTTACCACTTGCCAGCAAGAGGTGTGTTGCATACCAAAATTTGGTTGATGCGACCTACTTACTAGGATTTATTCAAAATTTCTGTAAATATTGCTTCCATCTTAACTGTCCAGGATGTAACTCCTATACTGTTATACCTATTGACATAAAACTTGCACTGTTTGTGCATCATGGGATAAACATGTTCACACACCAAAACAAGGTCACTGTGACCTTCTTTTCAGGATTAAAAAAAATGGTTTAAAATCATGTCCAGGTTCTGATTCCAATACGTTTTAAACTATTGCCACCAAAACTTGCACTAGCAGTGCAACTTTAGATGGAGGTATGCTGCACACCAAACCTGGTCATTGTGACCTAAATTCCATCGGTTATTCAAACAAATTTAAAAATTGTGTTCCCCCATGATATATAAGATACAACATCTGTACTACTATGCCTAGCAACAGTTCCACCATGTCAATCAACCTTAGGTAGCACTAAACAGTTTCATATAATTGGTCATGGGGTAAAGTGTTAATACTAGAGGTATGGATAAGTTATCCCACTCTGTGTGTGTGTGTGTGTGTGTGTGCATATATATATATATATATATATATATATATATATATATATATATATATATATATATATATATATATATATAGTTGTTATGGGCAACTGTCTAGTAATAACTAACTCTGCATGGGCACTTGCTTAGTAATTCTCACATTTCTATTGATTTTTTTACATATTTGGCTCTCGTGTGCTAAGCCTTTATTACTGTCATTTCCACGATTTTATTTCGTAATGATCTGTAATGGGTTTGGAAATATAGTTTTACTGATTTTCACTCACTTTTGGAGGGTGGGTAGGTGTGAAAATAAATGGGTGAAATAACCTGAAGAAAATATTTGTATTTACAAAGTTTCTCTGCCCTCTTTCAGTACAAAAATATGTACATGTTGATGATTATATTGTAATGTCTTGCAGTGGGTGGATTTTTATCCAGCGTGCTGCATGCAGATGTGTGGACCCTGCCTAATGCTGTGCAGTGCTACCTTAACAGCTCCTTATTTCATTACCTATGACCAATACCAAGGCTACCATTTGTTGCACTGGTCTTTATCAGTTAGAGTGTCATGATGACACATATTGCAATAATGTATTTGTTGAACTGGTCATTATCAGTTAGTCATTGCTACATATAGTACAGTAACAAATTTGTTGAAAAGGTCTTTATGAGTTATAGGGTCATGACACATATTACTATAAGGTATTTGTTGTACAGGTCTTTATGAGTTAGAGAGTCATGACACATTACATAAAGGTATTGTTGACACATATTACAATAAGGTATTTGTTGTACAGGTCTTTATGAGTTATAGAGTCATGACACATTACAATAAGGTATTTGTTGAACTGGTCTTTATCAGTTAGAGAGTCATGACACATTACATAAAGGTATTTGTTCAACAGGTCTTTGTCAGTTAGAGAGTCATGACGACATATTGCAATATGGTATTTGTTGAACAGATCTTCATCAATTATAGAGAGATATTACAACACAAATGCAGTAATGTATTTGTTTATGTAGAACAGGTACTTAATGGTGAACATTTATTATAGACCCAGATTGGCTGTCACATTGTGCAATGGCAGATCAGGTCCCTCTGTCATAAATCTTTACTTGACTCGAAAATTTTTAAAGTATTTGGACGAATCAAGAGACTGTATTTGTCTATTTCAAGTAAGATATCTAGAGTAACATATATTACTTAAACTGTTGAGTTTTATGATGGAGAGACCAGGGTCTGTTCTGTTTATTCTCCTACTGCTGGCATGTTATATGACAGCAAATCAGGGTCTAGGCTATTCCCAGTAAGGTACATACAAAAGCCCGTCTGGTCAGTACTTGAACTGAAATCTTTTCATATAACATGTTCTGTGTCCATTAAAGCAAACACAAAAATTTAACTTATTTAGGTTTTCAAATTGCCTTTTACATTTACAATGTCTTCTATTGCAACTGTGAAAAAAAAATAATTAAAAGATCTTACGGTGTCCCTCATGTCTGGCAATTTTGGTTGGCAAATCATTTTCTAATTATAGATTGCCATTCAAAGGCATTGATTGTTTGACGTCAGGACTTGAGAAATAATATACTTTTTGGTCTTCTGTGATGTATAAAGAAAACGAATTATTTAAAATTGTATTTCACCAGCAAACATTGTATCCAATTTATCTACCAAATCGTCTTGTACAGACTCTTGCATGAATGAATAACAGCAACCACATTCTTTAAGTGAACATACACCAGTTATAGAAATATTGTTGCGTTATATAGCTATATCTTGATTATAGGAAAGAAGAATATTGAAGAGGAGAAGATGCTAAAAGAAAAATTATTTGGCTTTTTTTTTTTTTTTTTTTTTCTTCTTCTCTTCGCCCACATATATGAGGGAGGCAACCCTTTTTGGATAAACAAATTGTATAGTTACAGTCTCCCTTCACTGGTATAATCGTGGTGTATGTTAATCTGCCTGCTGCTCTTTTGCAACATGACCTATTTTATTAAAAATGTGCATTTATGGTGGTGCTTCAAAAGATGCATAAGTTGCTTTCCTCAGCATTTTTTTTTTCTACTGTTTTTATTCTTTTAAGGCATTTTGCGATGATGCAGTATCTTCAGATCGCATGTGTGTTCTTGTATGCTGATTATAAATAATAATAATAATAATAATAAATAATAATAATTTAAGAAAAGGAAATAGGAAATTGAAAAGCCGATTTTCGGATCAACATTCAGTTGGGTCACATATGGAAGCAATTTTGATTAATTTAACAGGTATATAAAAGCCATCCTAAGTGTATTGACTGGTTAGTTAACATAGTAATAATAAAAAGAAGAAGAAGAACTTTTTAGAAGAGGGTGACACAATTAGCTAAATAATACTCTACCTTCAAACCCTGAGTTATCTTTTCTTGATATCATCAACGAATACTGTTTCGTTGACTAAGGCCTTTCGTCCGATATGAGTATTCGACTAAGTGTGACAAGTTGTTTAAAAAAAAAAGGAAAGAAAGAAACCAAAAATGTTGAAAACACGGTATCATAAGCCATACAGCTAACTTGCAAGCTTTTCTCTCCCTATTGGAATGAATAAAGCTTTTGTATCGGAATATATACCATGAACACACACATACACACAACAAGATACATAGTCACGCTTGACCGCGAATTCATTTTTATTTCCACAATATCGATGGTTGTGGAAAATGGATACCATAATTATTCCTGTAAAGTATGCAACTAATTGCGAACAGTATAGACCCAGATAAGACGGCACATTATGCGATGGCGGATCTAGGTCTACGCTATTCGCACTAATTAGTTATGTTTCAATACAGTCACGGTGCACAAAATTAGTTTATGTCCTTTTTTATTATATATTTGCTGGAAAAGTCTCTTAGTCGCAACATTTTTGCGTTCAATATAAAATTGTATCACTTGATCTTACTAGAATTTACCATAATTATTCATATGTTCGACTTCTCTGTCTTACTTGGGTTCGATAGTCAGTAGATTTCATCAGCCGTAAAGTCATCTTGGTTTTGTATCGAGATAACTCAGTAACATAGATTTGAAATTAATGAGAGAGAGAGAGAGAGAGAGAGAGAGAGCATCACAGCACTGGGCAGCGTCATTTCCTTTGATAAATATGGCCCTATTTGATCCATCAATTTGTTTCTCTACTGCCTCATTTCTTTTTTACGCACATCATTCTATGAATTAATTCATATGGTTGAATGAGCTGGACAAAACGCGGATAACGAGCTTTGATGGCTTAGAAAGGTTTCTTTTCCATTTTTCCAAAGCAATGTCAGAAGGTTTTCCTGGACATTGTTGCCAGCTGAAGGAAATAGATGTACGGGAAGCGGCCGTAACAAAATTATCTCTCTTTCCAAGGTTCCATATACTGTAATAGACTTCTAGAGTGATTAATCTGTTTGAAAAGATTTTAGACATATTAAGATTTGTTTCATTCACCGTTTCCAAAGGTTTATATTCCATCTCGTTGCTAATCATCATCATCAGCAGCAGCAGCATCGTAAGATTTAGGAATTAAATCTTTCTGAAACCGACAAATTATACATACATTTCTCATTAAGGAGGCTAATGGCGATTTGACCTTTCAAAATGTAAAGGTCCATACTTTTAAAAGTTGAACCGCCTTTGTGTATTTCATAGTCACCAAGTATTTATTTTTTAGTGATGGTATCTATCCTTGCTTATTAGGAATAATTGTAATGGAATTTCACTTGGTTATGTACAATGATAAACATTTGAAATTTGTCATCTACTTTTAAAGGCAGTGGGATATTGAAAGTGGTTACTTACTACTGGCCACTTCATGTAATTCAGGCCAGCTGCGGCAAAATAAAGTATGTATGCATTTTCCATGTCCTACGTTTTGTAATCAAACGAAGAAAAAAAAATGTCGAAATTGCTATATAAAAAAAAGCAAAAACTCTTACGTAAAATATTCAAAGGCGAGGGTAAATCCAGGACGTTAACATCAACAAAATGTATGTTCCAGAATTGTTGTAAATAACAAGACATTCTGTTTCCTGATCATCGCATGATTTTATTTTTATACCTACTCTTAATGACGAATACCTTGCACCGCAGAGGCAAACTTTTGCGACTTTTACAATTCGATTGGTGTAGATCTCTCTCTCTCTCTCTCTCTCTCTCTCTCATGTTGATTATAAACAATTTAGAATTCTAACTTTTTTTTTTGTTTTCTTTAATATTGCAATCACATTTTGTATAGAAAGTTTGGTTGCTAGTCATCATTGCTTTAACAGATACATTTGTTTGATTCCCTTAGCAAGAACTTCAGGTTTAACCGATAGAGTAGTATCGTGATAAGAAAATGGTGCAACGCAAACCTTCGGTTGGGAAAGTTGTGATCCCAGTGTTTGTAGACTTTGTGAGTTAAGTGCCACTTCTGCAAACAGAAGATAGTCTTTATTCATGACGTGGAAATGTATTACCGGGTTAGAAACGGACGATAGAGCGCAACTTTGGTGTAAGAAACAAAAACTGTCCGCGGAAATTTCTCTTCTTTCCCCTAATTAACCTCTTGAATTTGCGCACTTTACAGGAATTCTGACCAGATTACTAATGGACGGTTTTTATGTTTGTCTGTCTGTCTGTCCTTCCAACCTTCCGTTTTTATGTTGTCCCTATCTCTCCTTTCCTTATTTATGTCTTTCCTTCAAGTAGGATCATTGTGTTTTGTGCTGTTACTTGTAGGACCCAGATTTTGGCTTAATGATGAAAGTGGCTAGTATATCGATGTTTAATTAGCGTAAAAATTGGCTTTATTGTGACCATAATAAGAAACCAGTCTGTAAAAGGTGGCCGGGTTACTCAAGGGCCAGTTGAAGGAACTTTCACTCTCATTATATATATATATATATATATATATATATATATATATATATATATATATATATATATATATTAGACATTGTGGATACAGACTGAAAACCCTACATAAGTTTAAGTTCTAAAACGAAATTATATATAAGACCTTTGCGAAAGGTACATTTATCTTTGTCTCATCTAAACAGCTTCCCTTTTCGTTAGAGTTAAATAACAGCATTGCATACCTTTGGGAGTATGTGTGTTATCTTCACCCGCTCGTATTCCCTGTATTACAGAGATTCAAATGCCAATTATTCCATATACTTCGATATACTTCACCTCATTGTTGGGTTAAGTCAAAAGAAAGCAAATGTTATCCAATCAAATATTCAAAGAGACGGGCAGTAACTCGAACATTTGGTTACGTTTCCAAAGAAAACATTGGTGAGGCCAAAGGGGCTTAACCTGGATACTATGTAAAGATAAAATGTCTAGAATGTAAATCTGTAATTCAACAACACTATTAAGTTTAGATAAATTTACAAAAGAATCTCTCTATACTAAATTAAATCTCCCACATGACTTTAAACCTCGTGATTGTTTATCCAAACATGCAAATATACACATGTTTACAAGTATAAGGGAACAGTCAATATTTGCTGGTGGGAGGGGGTTGGTGTAATTTCTCCATCAATGCCATAACACACACTTGTATATAAGTGTTTCCATTAATTTGAAATATAATTGTATCAAAATTACTTAAAATCAATGGTTGACTGGATCAGCAATGAACCATGATAATCTTCACGTGACCTATTTTCGTCAAAGAAATTTGACGTATCCAGCATTTCATCTATAAAGTTGAATGAAAGTAGGCGGATGGTTGGATGATGTGGATCGCACGCGTTGCTCTTTCCCTTTGGTAAGTTTATGGGTTTACAATCCGTCATAATGCACAGGACAAGTATTCATTATGAATAAAACTGATTTCATGGAGATAGATTGTATATAACATCATAATGCACAGGACAAGTATTCATTATGAATAAAACTAATTTCATGGAGATAGATTGTATATAACGTCATAATGCACAGGACAAGTATTCATTATGAATAAAACTAATTTCATGGAGGTAGATTGTATATAACGGCAAGAACGAGCTTAAAATCTTAAAATGAAAGACAATGAATTTAGCACAACATTTAAATCACTATTGATAACGTTGTTCAACTTGTCACAACCACTCTTTCTTTGGACGTTATTTTAGCTGTACTGGTCATAGACCAGAAGAGCTTACGGGATTGTCTGTTTTCATCGTTTGTAGTACGTCGTCTGTCCGTCCGTTAGCACAAGTTTGCTATCGCAACTCCTCCTAGATTGCTTGAAGGATTGCCATGAAACTTTACACACACAATCATCCCGTGGTCTAATTGGTCCTAAATGAAAATGGTGCCGATCTGATGTCCAATATGGCCACACAGCGGCCATCTTGAAATATTGTTATCACTACTGCTCCCGAATGGATGGTCGTATCAACATGGGTTCTTTATGAAAGAACTGCTTATGATGTCTACTTAGTCCTAAACGAAAATAATGCCATTCAGACATCCAATATGCCCACCACAATGGCCATCTTGAAAATCTTGTTATCACTATTTCTTCTGAATGAATGGTCATATCAGAATGGGGTTTACACTGTCTAGGTGATTGGTAATGAAAATGGTGCCAATCCGACTTCTAGTGTGGTTGCCACAATGGCCATCTTGAAAATCTTGTTATCACTATTTCTCCTAGATAACTGGTCATATCGATATCGACATTGTGCTTTCACCAAAATACTTCTTATGATGTCGAGTTGGTACTAAATGGAAATGGTGCCAATCTGATATCCAATATGGCGATAATGGCACCCACACCATGGCGGCCATCTTGAACATCTCTTTATCGTTACTCGTCGAAAACGGAAAGTCATATCAACATGGGGTTTCCACCAGAAGATTTCGTATGATGTCACGCTGTTCCCAAATAAAGATGGTGCGAATCTAACATCCAATGTGCCCACCACAGCAGCTATTTGGAAAATCTTGTTATCGATGAAGAATATCAGCAGTTAAAAGCAAGAAATGGTCTTATCTTGAATTCCTGGACATTCTTTCCAGCCAGTAGAGCGTCAGTCCTTTCGAAGGACTCTTGTTTTTAAAGCCTGAGATAATTCTTGAATTTAAAGATATGCATTTTCTTTCTCTTCCTAGTGATCGTTAAATTTCCCTTTTTTTTTTTTTTTTTTGGTTTAGTTTTTTTTTTTGGGGGGGGGGGGGACGGCGGGCGCAAGGTATTTTTTTGAAGAAAAAAAGCTAGTTTGAGGCCTTTGAACGATCTAGGAACTTGTTTATACAATATAAAATATCGTTTAAAGGAGTTATTGTCGTTTGAACGAGTATTTAACTTTTTTTGAATGACTGTCTTTTGAACGAGTTAGGAACTTGTTTTAGCGCTTCAAAATCTCGTTTGAAAGACTTTTAAAACTCGCTTGAATAAGATCAGAACTCATTTAAACGACTTTAAATCTTGTTTGAACGAGTTTGTAACTCGTTTAAACGAGTTTTGTATAACCGTGAATTGATGGGGTGTGTATATACCATATAAATTCATAAGTAGGTGTGGACTAAACCATAATTTTATAATGTTAACGACATTGCGGCCGTTCGATATTGGAAAAATGTATTGTAGAAGAAAGGGCGGGGGTATTACCCACAAATGACAGAGATTTCTGAACAGTTGAGAATTTCTTAGCGTCTCAAAGGTAACTGTGTTGTATCATTGGTAGTTGGTAATTTCTTTTCGTGTTTTTGACATCGAGATCGCAAATATATTCTTTAAATCCCAGTATATTTCAGTAAGCACTAAATCGGTACATTCATTCGATTTCTTAGAGCTGAATAAGATGCACGCGTTTATATAAGTATGCTCGTGTACATTTTAGTACGACAGTGTTTCCTATGCAAAGTTTGTTTCATCTCAACTTGCATTTGGTCTTATACCTTATTTGTCCGTGTATAAAGCGCACGAAAATGGTCAATACTATCAACTTGCATGGTCTTATACCTTATTTATCCGTGTATAAAGCGCACGAAAATGGTCAATACTGTTTGTTCTACTTATTTAGAGCGAACAGCAGACTCAGATGAGCCGGCGCATAATGAGCCGGTAGATCAGACCTGGAAATTGTAACTTCAGCTTACGTTTGAGACTGAGATTTTATCTGAGATTTTATTTTGACTATTCACCAATGTCCTAACTTTTGAAAGGTCATTTATGATTGACTGATGGTGGAAACGCAATCTCAAACTCAAGCTTAATGCTCTCCGGTTGCGAGTTGTACGCGGCTCCATACGGATTATTTTCAGGAATAGTTGTTTATAAAGAGTGCAATATCTTTGAGTATGGAGTGTCCAAAGGACACGACCTGGACAACCGGGTTGATACGGGCCTAGGGTAGTCCATGCCCAGTGATATTGCTCTCGTCATAGGTAGTCCATGTCCAGTGATATTGCCCTTGTCATAGGTAGTCCATGCCCAGTGATATTGTCCTTGTCATAGGTGGTCCATGTCCAGTGATATTGCCCTCGTGATAGGTAGTCCATGCCCAGTGATATTTCCCTCGTCATAGGTAGTCCATGCCCAGTGATATTGCCCTCGTCATAGGTAGTCCATACCCAGTGATATTGCCCTCATCATAGGTAGTCCATGCCCAATGATATTGCCTTCGTCATAGGTAGTCCATGCCCAGTGATATTGCCTTCGTCATAGGTAGTCCATGCCCAGTGATATTGCCCTTGTCATAGATAGTCCATGCCCAGTGATATTGCCCTCGTCATAGGTAGTCTATGCCCAGTGATATTGCCCTCGTCATAGATAGTCTATGCCCAGTGATATTGCCCTCGTCATAGGTAGTCTATGCCCAGTGATATTGCCCTCGTCATAGGTAACTATCGCTTTTATTGCATTGAACGATCTTTTTCTTAATTCACTCAGCATGTCCTGCAACGCGACGTGCTTGACTGACGTGAAGTCATCCAATTAATAAATGCAATTTCAACTCCAAATAATGTAATTAGACATGGTAAAAGAAGTTATTAATCCATCCATTATGATGCAGCTCGTGAAATTGCCGGTATCAACCGTAATGTTTTGGTTCTGAATGTGTTTCTTACCTTTCACAGGAAGACCTGAAAAATTGATGATATTATATTATTACCGTTGGGGTGGTATTTTACAGACCAGGGCCTAGGGACCACCTGGGTCTCGATACATACGTGAATATATGGGAGCAAGGCAAGTTAACTTTTTTAAAAATCTAGATTAACTGATGTGATCAGATATAACAAAGACTGCATTAACTTGCAAGTTCATTATGCAATTAAATCTCTCATTTACAGTAAAAATCATACTATGATGCTGAAATGTATGATTTCTACAGTACCTGCAGCTGACCTTGGCACCATCATCGTCATAACGTCATATTTTGATCGATGACATCATAAATGCAGATTATGAAGTACTCTCAATAAATGATATATTTGTTTTTTCAGTAGCGACTGGATTTTTATTTTTAAAAATATGAAATTACTATAAAAAGTTTACATTATCCCGTGTTTTCAAGCTTTGTAATGGTTTGGTTTGGTTTGCTCTGCTTTGTTCTCCGGTGAGTAATATACCTTTTCTTGAACGAAAGCAAAATTTCAGTCCGAGTAACGATAAAAAATTTGCTCAGTGTGCTGTGTGTTTTATACATGCATTTGTGTTCCATTCCCATGATATATTGCTTCTATTCCTTAATAAACATTTTGTTCTAATTATTTACTACCAGTGAGAAATATCACATACTTCTCTTTCCACTCATTCACAGAATTTTATCATGTAAATTTTGTACACACTGGTTCAAGATGACTACATTCTTGTTTCTAACGTTCGTCTTTCCTGCATCTTCTGCGTTTTTCTTCAGCTGAGAAGGAAACCAGCTATCATGAAAGCACTCAGGAGTTTTACCAAATTATTTACCCCTAGAATTTTTTTTATGCCAACCATGTAATCGTTCAAACAGTTTTGACGAAAATCTGCGATTCGTGGGTATTGTGTAAAAATCTAATTAATGTTTTTCACTCTAAAACAGATACTACGACCATATTGTAGGTAAAGAAATATAGGGCCTACCAACTGGTCAACTACGCTTTACAGCCAACATCAAGAGAAACATCTTAATGTCTAATTATATTTCATGACTCAAGTATTTCAAAAATGATTATACGCCTACAAATATATTTCAGTTATTATTAACAAATTTCATAACTGAAACACCTTTAATTCTGTAGTCATCTTGTATACATGTACCACTCATTAATCAGTACATAATAGCGTGACTACTGGAATAAGCCAGTATAATGTCGGCACGCTTCAGAGAACATAAAGGCACACAGCCCGTTGGTTCTCAATGGTATCGCCCACTCCGCTACCTGTATACACCTGAGACATGTATTCCACGGACAGGTAGAAACAGTATTGTTGAAAGCTTTTCAGACATGAAAGAGTAATACAAGCCGTCATGCCGCGAGTGTCTTAGTATCCGTTGTCAGGTATCTACAAGTTGTGTCAGATGTGCAAAGGGTGGAAGTTCTGCACAACACAGTACACACACGCTGAAGCTGGATGGAAGAGTTTTTCATAGTGATTTGAGATTCTGTGTATGAATATTCCAGACCACCTGTGGACTCGTCACTTAGTTTGCATGCTTGTGAGACGTAATTCTTGACTGATTTTATTTGCGTATGATCTCAGGTGAAAACACTTAAAATGTGTTGAAAGCCAAGTGTCAATGTAAAGGTAAAGGCTGGTGAAAAACTCTCACCTATGGCTGCGGCGGAGGCTGAGTCAATTAACAGGGGCTACCAAAGGCTCTCTGTCCTTTTTCGTCCCCGTGTTTTAGATGGAAATAAATGTTTTAGATGCAAGGAACCAGTATACCATGCGGAGAAAATCGGCCCTGTGCACGAGGTTGTGTTTCACAGGAATTGTTTCAGGTGCATCGAATGCGGACAACACCTAACCATTAAGAACTTTTGCGTCAATCAAGTAGACCCTAAGGATAAAGAAGTGTATTGCCAAAATCATTACCCCAGAGTTGGGGCAGCAAGGATAGATGATGCGTCTGTTGGGATCAGAGGGGCTGTGATGGCCCAAAACAACTATCGCAGAATGTCAAAGAAACTGGACCCACAGGTCAGGAAACCTGGAACAGTTCGGATCCCTAATATTGATGTCCAAGCCGTTGCAATAAGAAGGGTTCTTGCAACCCCTAAGGCGCAAGAGTACACAAGAGCTCAGGTTGAACAGGTGCGCGTGAGTCTGGGTTTAGAGTCGGTGAGCATACAGCAAGACGTACAGGCACAAAAAATGAGAGGCAATTTTCAACCCAAGGTATGTAATTATGTTATTTTCTGTCTTTATGTTCCACTACGCATATGGGCATTAAGTGTTACCATTGTTCATCCGTCAGAATTTTACGTGAAGGTCAGTTTTCAGGCACTTTAGTGGGCATTTCTAGTTAAGTCAGATCCATCAACTGTGCAAGCCACAACCTTGCTTCTTGCTTTAGGCCTAATCGTGGCACAAAAGCTTTTTAGCCTGGATATTTCCACAGACAGAATTTTTAAATATAATGTGTAAAGCTACGTTATAAACATACTGTACAGAAACAGGAAATAACTTGTCGATGAGCAAAGGTTTTCAGAATAATCCAAAATGGTAACTCTTTTGTGCCATTATTGCAGGTCGAGCAGATATTAAAATGACAACTTCTCAACATGTTGCAGGCTTTGGTTATCATTTTTAGTTACTTGTGGTAAAATGATCCGTCCTACCGTGTCGAGAATTTGGCCTTACATTCGTATTTAACATGTAAAACAAACAATTACAAAAGGTAACCACGAATACAACAATCATCTCCCTTTCTCTTCCTCCATTTTCTTTCCATCCTCGCCTTCAACACCCATCCTCTTCCTCCATTTCCTCCCCATCCTCGCCCTCCCAATCGTAATCCTTAACCAGCCGTTCTCTTGCAACTATCTCGTGCTGCTCCCATATTTTTACCTACTGTTAACGTCAACACTGTCACTGATCTACAATCACCACAACTAAACCTCAACCACTAACTACAAAATATTCTGAACTTTCTTGCAGGCATTTTTTCTCTCCATTTATGGCCTGACGTTGATTTAGTTAAATCTGTTTTATTGTAATTTTTGTATCTTTTTATCCAAATACTAGGAACTTTGAATCGAAGTAAAGTTTACTCAAATGACGCTAACAAGGTTCAAAGAAATGAAACAGACACCATTAATGTGAATCAGTACCTATCTGAATTAATGGAATATCGATGTATGGCATTCATTTTAAAAAATAACTATAATTAATAGAAGTAAAGATTTTTAAACGGCTTTTACATGGGGAAAGTTCTAACAAAACAGTTTTTGTAAATTTTCACTCACAAAGGTTATCACGAAAGCTTCAAAGACATGATTATCCCTACAAAAGTTTTTTTTAAAAAAGATGTAAAAAACGATAAAATATAAACCACTTAATAACAGAACATTTATTTTAAAAAGGTCTCACGTTTTTTTTTTTTTTTTTTTTTTTTTTGTTACTTTTTTATAAATAAAAAAGCTTTCAGACAGTGTGGAAAAAGAAATGGATTTGAAATACTAGGGACGTACTTACTGTGATGAAATTTTTCTCAAGTAATCCTTTCTGAATGAGTGATAAGCAAAAAATCTTCGCAAAATGTAAAATAATCAGGCTTTTTTTTCAGTTGTTGATTTGTGATACTAACCTCTCCGTCTTCAATGTTGTTTGCCACTCCCGATACGCCCTTGATTGCATACCTTCGGTGTAGTAGACCGTATCAGTTTTACTATACTGAGTTCAGAAGTTACATAACTCTTACGAAACTACAGATCATTTCGAAGATGAAAATTAGCTTCAGTGTTAAAAGCAATTTACCCTCATTTTATTTCCACTTGAAAATGTTTGCATAGTAAAAGTTTGTTTGGTTTTCTGACAGAATGATAGACATTATAAAGAGAAGAGCATTAGAAAATGTACAAGATATCCAAACGTACATTTATCCGAATAGTGAGCTACCTATATATGGAGTTGATCTGCATCGAATTGCCTTCTATATCCATGTACAATGAGCGCCCAGCTGTACACAATGTAGATCCAGATCCGCCACCTAATAAGCTTATAATGCGCCAACAGATGAGGGTCTATTATGTTTGCTGGAAAAGCATAAATAGAACGAGCAACGTTGACCATGATGATTGATCCACTGACACATCAGGCAATATATATCAGTCTACACTGTTTGTACTCTGGTGCGTGTTTTACACTATCAAATACGTTATTATATTATTGAGTTATAAATAATACATGGCTCCAACTAATAATTTTTTCCGACAATCAGATATTCTGTATCACCTGCTAGCGTTTTCCGATTCCGTAAATTGGAACCACATTATGACGTTACTTGAATCACCCTTCACCCCATTTCACCCAATTCCCAGATGTTAACATCAGTTGTAGAATCGAAACAAATGTATTCAGTGGCGTAGTAAGAAATTCTGCCTCCCTCCCCAGCCCCCACCCAAAAACAAAAACTAAATTTTGGAGCCCCCTCTCAATAAAAAAGTTGTTTGATGGGAATTATGCCCCCACCACCACACTGGGCCTCCCACCACCACCCCACCCCCGGTAGTTGAATGTATTATTCTAATAATTATGCATAGTTTGGATATTTATACCAGATCAAAACAACAGCAGCACCCTCGACATTCTGAAAACAAATTTAATACAAATAAGTTGTGTCGCCCATGCTACCATTTTGAATTTTATGGCTGATGTTGCTCTGGTTTGCAACAAATGTCTCAACCCGAACCTAGTACACAAATCTGCTAGCTATATTCGTTTGGTTTATACCTACGCAAGATTTTCAGTACACAAATCTGCTAGCTATATTCGTTGCTTTATACCTACGCAAGATTTTCAGTACACAAATCTGCTAGCTATATTCGTTTGGTTTATACCTACGCAAGATTTTCAGTACACAAATCTGCTAGCAATATTCGTTTGCTTTATACGTACACAAGATTTTCCCATCAACGTTTATGTTGTGCATCATTCCCGTGTATACAGCTGTATCCGTTACATCATAATCAGTATCTTCCTCAAGAATTCTACAAACTAGATCAGATAAACTTTTATACAAAACACTGCAGTGACACATTAAACGTAAAGTTAGTGTTTAGCAATCGTAAATCCTCTCATCATCCAAGAGTTTACAGGACAGGTTTTGGCTGTCCTCTCTATATGTAGCCTAAAGTGCCCGGTGCAGACACCTATCACACACCCAGACTCCGTTTATAACTTCATGACACGGAAGAAAAAAAATTGATTTACTAATCAGTAGAAATAATATCTATCGGAACTGTGCGAAGTGAATAAGTTCATTGAAGAATCATTCGTTGTTCCGGTTTTTATCTCAAAGTGGATTATAAAAATAAAACAAATAAAAAAATATTGTCGTCTGCGCCTTGTCGTTTGCGCTTTGCTCGATCTAATTGTCATCCATAATGCTAGCAGGGCAATACACTTTTCTTGGTCCTTTTTGTAAGATTTATTTGCAAAGAGAAAAGACTGCTTTATTTAGTGTAGATTATTATCGTCGATGATTAGGTTTGTCGCCATTTTAAATGTCCAGGACAATTCAACTCTGCTCTTTCATTGTGTTCACTTTGCGGTCATGATCAATGACAGGAATAGGACGCGGGGGGGGGGGGGGGAATTTTTTAATGACTTCCCTCCTATAATTAAATTTACGTCAGAATGGTCAAAATAGGCCAAATGTCCTCTTGTGTACCAATCTACTCTCCGAGAGGGGAACGTAGAAACTTACCAGTACTGCAAACCAACTGACTCTCACCAGTATCTGCTCCCAACAAGCTGCCGCCTCATACACGTAATAAAAAAAAATCTTCATTACGGCCTGTGCGTTCGGATCATTCGCATCTATATAAATTACAAAGCCTTATTGCAAAAATGGGTCTCTATGACCCGTATTTCATGCTTCAGTGACTTTGTTGATTTCTTTTTTTAAACGTTCATTTATTGGATGCTGTTGTATTTCAACCATGAAACTTGAAAATAAGATGCATCTCTGTTATTACTACACCCTTTCAACCAAAGAAGGTCAATGTAATCTACATTTTATGCTTTATTAACATGGGTTAAGTACATAAGTACATGTATTTGTGTTTGTAATCACATAGATTCTTATACGCTATATACATTCTAGACTATTCCGAAAGCCCTTTCTGACCAGTGTAGTAGGAATAAATGTGTTTATCCAGTTGTACACTTTACATATTAATAACTGTAAATTATATATTGTGATGTTACACTCAACATGCTAACTGTGTGTTGTTCATCATCATTATTTTCTTCTGTAGAAAATTACATGATAATTAAGTATTACGAATCACTTAATTGCAATCAGGAAACTTTTATAAAGTTACCCCCCCCCCCCGCAAAAAAGGAAAAGAAAACAAAGTAAATACTAGTATATACAAATAATGACATGTGTAGGCAAACTACCGTATATACTCGGGTATAAGCTAATACCAACTGCAAACTGCATAGACCCAGATCTGCCGTCGCATAATCTGGGTCTGTGCAGTTTGTAAGGACTAATCAGTAGAATAAACAATATAGACCCTGATCTGCCGGCGCATTATGCGACGGCAGATAAGTTTCTATGTTGTTTGCGTTTGGACTCTGATTATACGTTAGTTTATTATATACCTACAAAATTTCTACCCAAGAAAGAGCCAGAATTTTACCGTCATTTCCTACAAGCAGGAAAACGATACTATCGTTTTCTAAACCCGTATCACCATACTCTCAAACGAGGCTGGGGCTACTTTATCCTCGAGGTTTCCTGGTGACAATAGTAGCATCCCTAGCGATGCAATGCCAATACTTGCAGTAAACAAAGCTCTCACAGCGACGTTAGTTAAGAAACCTTGCGTTATATGTAAACTATCTGAAATGTCTAAACCATGTTTTTGTCACAACAACAATAAAAAAGCATTTATTCCTTTATTTTGAAGTAGTAAAATATTGCCGAAATGTTCGTCTGAAACAAGATCATATTCGGAAATCGCGTACCAAAACATTACAGTTGTACAGTACAACCTATTTACGGAAATTCATAAATGGTAACGTTAGGGAGTTTCACGCATAATGGATGAATTTGAAATTATAAATGAGTAATATTCTCTGCAACAAATCTGTACCATCAAGTTCCAACAATTTATCCAATCCTGTTGTAAATAACTGTCAAAATAATGCTGTCATTCCCGTGTCAGGTTCCCATCGGAGCCTTTCACAATGTTTCGCAAGAAACAGTTCAACCTCATTCAACCTGGCCTCTGAAAGAACTTTCCATTCATTCAGCTGGTCAAAACTTCCGTGATGCAAAATTGCAAAACTGAACAATAACTGTAAATCACTTATGAGTAGTTTGCCCTCAAGCATCGAAGAATTCGTGTTATTGACAGTAATGGTAATCAAAATGAGCGAGCGTTGTTTCACAAACTTCTTTCATAAATGATAAAACCAATATTCATGCGCATGTCAGCCTTTCAACAAGTAATTCGGTTTATGCTTTAAGATGAAGTTCGTATTAAAGAGGATGAAATGTTTAGCAATTTCTTGTATTTTTCAACTACATATGGTGATTTTATTAAATTATCTGAAAATTGATAGGTATATACCAAAAATATCATTATCACAGTAATGCGATTTTGATTGCTAGATCACGTCTTGTTGTCAGCATAAAAATCCGGATCATGACTCGACGCTTCGCGTCTCGTAATGATCCGGATTTTCTAATGCTGACAACTCGACGTGATCTAGCAATCAAGATCGCGTTACTGTGATAATACTATATATATATATATATATATATATATATATATATATATATATATATATATATATATATATATATATATATATATATATATAACCTGAACTCATGTTGACAAGCCAAGAATAGTCAAAAAAAAGCGAAATAAATGATTTTGTGCATACACATATGTAAATAAACATGTAGTAGGACTATCATGACATAATTCATCTATGCCATAAAATAGAATATTAGACTTTAAAATGCTCACATTATATCGATCATTAAATTTTTCATGATCCTCGGAAGTTACAAGTTACGAAACCTCTGTTTGCAGAACTTAACTGCACACTGCATGACAAAGTATGCAGCATACCGCACAAATAACTTGGAGGTTTCTTTGTCAATTACACCAGCTGGTAACCTTTTACCGAGAAGATATTGCAGTTGCAGCTCATTTTCTGCGTTAAATAACGTAACATGTAGGCGTAGTGGAAAGTTATGTCAGGAAATCCCCAAAAGAGTTTCTGAAACTTTGCATATAAGGACATGCAACACAAATATGAAGAATCAAGTCTGTATAAACATTCATATGTCGAATATATATATATATATATATATATATATATATATATATATATATATATATATATATTGATCTATGTTCGAGGAACAGAAGCCCATAGTCTACCGATACAAGTAAATACCTTACCGTTTTGTCTTTGTTTAGCTGATTGCCAAACTGAGGCAGATCGCAAGGATTCATGTATGGAAGAAAACCTGCAAAAATATGTTTCTTTAGACATTCGAACTCGCCAAAGGTTATTTTGAAAACCAGCAATTTGTGATCTTACAATTTCTTTCCAATTTTGTTTATTTGGAAAGTTAGAATACCGCAAATAATCAGCTAGATACTGAAACAAATCAAACTTCTTTAACGTATTACATATATATATATATATATATATATATATATATATATATATATATATATATATATATATATATATTTGAAATTAAAATTAACCCCTAGCTTGACATGCTCAAAATGAAGTGAAATAACGCAACTTTAAACACACGTTTTGTCTGTACATCATTACGCATCAAGCATAATCTATGAAGACAAAAAAAAACAAAAAAAACATACACACACAACAACACAAGAAACATTAGTTTTCTCCTCTCAATTTCCTACTGCGCTGATGTCCAACCTAACATTTTAAGTACAATGTCTAATCTTGTATGTGTTTGAAAGCTTTGTTAATGTTTGGCAAAATACTCGCGTTCCTATGAAGAGAGGTCACTGAGTGCAATATTACACCATAATTCACTACCATAAAACATTGGGGGGAAATATTACCATTTTGATCACATTGCAAAGTGTTTTACAGCATTCGGTTTCATGCTGATACCAAACAGACCGTGAAAAGAATTCCTCCCTATCTTGCATGCTTCAACTATTGCAACATGTGACGTAAGTTTCTAGTTAATCATGTGTCCCAGATGTGTTGCAGAATCAGCAACCGGCAAACATGACGACCCCATGTGCCATTTGATATTGACATAATTCTTGCATTTCGGACTGAATATAACAACGGATGACTTCGTGACAATAAGTTCAAATAGCCAGTTGTTACTGCTGTAGGCGTATGCGATATCAGCAGCTAGGGTTGGATTTCCCACAGCTATGGTATCCAATCTTTGTTCCAAATCCACTATTCTCTAACTGGAGTGGTAAGTCGTTTATAAACATTGTATACGTCAAGGTCATCTGTCGTGGCTTATCAAGGTGATTACTGATCATGCATGAACTATCCATGTACTTACTGACTGTCACTCCAATGTTACTCAAATCCTGTGATGTTCATGCAGTAAAATCTGGGTCATAAAGGTGGACAATAATAATAGCCTCTAAAGCAGATTTTAAGAACAATAATTTTAATAAATACAAGAACATTAATTTCTGGGATTTTTATTTTAAAAAATTGTTATCAACTCATTATTGTACCTCTACTTTTACATCATGGAAAATAATGTTCTTATTTTTTATATCTTTAATGCCCTGTCACAGTATGTATGTATGTATGTATGTATGTATGTATGTATGTATGTATGTATGTATGTATGTATGTACGTAGTGTCGATTTCAAGTTAAAATTTTAAATTTTAAAAGTATTACAAGTTGATAAACTCTTCTTCAGAGGATGAAACAACTCGCAAAAACAAAACAAACACGTAACACAAAAATGTATTTTTTTTTAAAAATTGCAATAAAGTTAGTTAGAAAAAGGCTAACAATTCTTTGTCAGCATCACTTTAGTCTGAATTTATTTTCTGCAGAATGATTAACGTTTACAGTACAATACAACACATTTATTAAGCATTTAAGGCACCGGCCCATAATACATATTAATCAGCACTATATAACGTTGGAACAGAACGCACCCAAACAACTGATAATATAACTGCATATATGTATTAGATTATTGTACATGTCATAAACTTTCCTTTCTTGTGAAGGTATGGTACCATAAGTAGCTAGACTATTACCGTATTAACATCGCACATGAGATTAACAAAATGTATGAATTATTTATTATTAACCCATCTTTTATGTAAATACTTTTCTCTGAGATTCTCATATGCATTGCATGCTAAAAGAAAATTATGCTCATCTTCTACAATTCTTCAACCATTCTTTTCACAATATGGGCAGATTAGAATCCATCAGATATATCCGAACCATGATGTCGACCTCTCTTTGTCGCTAAATTATGACTGGACCATCGAAAACTAATAATTTCCGTTCTAAATTGAAATGGAAGTTCTCTAGATAAAAACTTTTAAAGATTTAACAAAGATTTGAAACATCTGTAACTTCTTAGCGTTGAACCCATAACTTCACTATGCCATTTTTGTATCATACAATCTTTAACTTTTTGTTGAAATATCTTTATGAACAAATTAATATTTCCAACACTTTGCTCAATCTACAGGAAACTAAACCCGTGTGAATATAGTAATTTTATTCAGGTGTGTTGCCCGTTGTAATACGATTACTTTCATCACGATGCCTTAACATCAGAAAACAATGATGGAAATACCTGTTTTGATCCATGTAAATTGAACGTAGCCATAATTTAATAAATCGTGTATAATAGGTCAGACATACTGGGTATCTACCACATTCTCCAACATACACATTGTTCGTTTACGAGATCAATGTGCCGTTTACAAAACTTGTGTTGTACTTTTTCCGTTACTTTTGAATATTTGTAGCCCCAGATTTCTAAACCATAACACAAAATTTGTGTAAGCATGCTGTCCAAAAATTTAAAAATATCAAAACTACTGAAGCAGCGAAATTTACGCTGATATCTAAAAATACACTCAATAGATTTCTGAATCAGGGCAGTCAGTGTATGTTTGGCTGTACTCCACATAATTTTTGAGGTAAAATATAAAGCTATATATTTATACAAGGGGACACATTCCTTCACCTTACCTCTAAAATACCGCTTTTCATTCTCTCTCAACATTCCACTATTCATATAAACAATTATTTTTGGTTTATCTAAATTGATGTTCATACCCTATTTTGACAAAATTCATCTAAAATGTCTATTTGTTTCTGTAATAAAATCACTTTTCAGCACAATTCGCAACACCATTGACGTACAAAATAGCCAATATAGCCTCTGTTTTCATTTATAAAGATAACATGGCAATTTTACACGTAACTCTCAATAAGATCAATAATGACGAAGAAGACTATAATGGGACTTGGTACCTACTTGACAGGAAAAATAATCCGTTCAACCTTTAGGAGTTTTAACAAATGCTTTCAGACTAGCATGCATTGATTTAAGTATATACATGAATTTACCATGAATACCTTTTCTTGATAATGAGGCCCAACGTTTCATTTGAGATATGGTATCAAAAGCCTTAGAAAAATCAGCAAATACACAATTAAATCTGCCATTATTGTTTGACAACTACTTCTATACAATTGATTATAGAACACAAATATTGTCTGCTTCGGAACATAGTTTGCCAAAACCTCCTTGTGACTCATGAATAATATTATCATCATCAGACTACATACTTATTAATGTTTACAATAGCTATTGGAAATTACTAAAAGCTTCATAGAGGTCAGCTATGTAATCGTTGATTACACACTGGTTTTCCATGTAAATACTCATTGACTGGTTACCCATGTAAATACTCATTGACTGGTTGCCCATGTAAATACTCATTGACTGGTTACCCATGTAAATACTCACTGACTGGTTACCCATATAAATACTCATTGACTGGCTACCCATGTAAATACTCATTGACTGGTTACCCATGTAAATACTCATTGACTGGTTACCCATGTAAATACTCATTGACTGGTTACCCATGTAAATACTCATTGACTGGTTACCCATGTAAATACTCATTGACTGGTTACCCATGTAAATACTCATTGACTGGTTGCCCATGTAAATACTCATTGACTGGTTACCCATGTAAATACTCACTGACTGGTTACCCGTATAAATACTCACTGACTCTTTACAGGAATTATTGTTATTTCCATTTCAGTATCACGCTATTATATTTTCGTGACAAATTTCCTTGACTACCTTCGACACGCGTAACTTTACCGGGATATAATTTTGTTTTATTACATATTGTAGTTTCTGGTCTTAGATGGCATTGTTTTTCTCTATGCATGGTTTACACCCTTTGTCCTTAACCTGGAATTGGGTCAAATCAATTTGGTTATACGTACGGATGACGCGCATTTACGCAGATTACACCTAAAGTTTTTTGCAATTTTGACCCCAACACAAAAATAGACCACATTTTGATACTGTTTTCATCTGATGTATATTTAACTTTTTTTTTTGTAGACTGCCACTCTTATTTAAACATGTGCATAGTTCAAGTTTTCTCTCGGTTTTGGGGTTAAATGTTAGTTTTTTGTGAGTTGTTTCTTCCCCTAACAAAGAGCTTATTGGCTCGAAACGCCGGAAAACTGTTTTGCAACCATCTCTCTCTCTCTCTCTCTCTCTCTCTCTCTCTCTCTCTCTCTCTCTCTATATATATATATATATATATATATATATATATATATATATATATATATATTTATTTATTTATTTATTGAAAGTTACTGGAGACTGTGTCATTAAGGCTTGTGAATCCCTCTCGCCATTCCCCTCCCCATTCCCCTTTTTAAGTGAATGGAACACGATATCCTTATTAGGCTTATTTGTACTTTGTAAAAGCAGCTTTACAAGACAGATGGGAGTGTCTAGAAATAAAAGAATTAAATTTTTCATGCTGTTTTTGTCTCTTTGTCCAAAAAAACCCCGTTCAATAGTGTCTTTTCTTTCAAGTATTGGACACTACGTCGAATTTATTTTTTGGATTTACCAGTCGCACGAATGGGTTATTTCTTGAAATATATCTTTTAGATAAAATCTACCAGTGTACAAAACATATTTCAAATTCTGAAGAAAATCCCTCATGAGTAACTAAGATAACTTTTTAATAGCTGTCCAAATAAAAAAATAGGCACAATCAAAAGCAATAATGTTGTCTAAAATCATAATCATAATCAGTGAATTATAATATTGTCCAGAGGTAATATGTATACCGCGCTAGACATGGACATTCATCTTACTGACAAACATATAAATGCAGCATGTAAAATAAATTGAAAAGACTACCATGAAACCATGTTATATCGACCATGATGGTCTATTCATATAAAGATGCTCCTTTCCTTTCTTTATGCTCAAAACTAAACGCACATATCAACATTTCAAATATTTTTGCGTGGCAAGTGAATGCTGGTATTAATCAATGTAAAATCTACTTATTTTTTTTAGCTCTACTGGCCATAAACCATAAGAGCTTACGGGATGGTCTGTTGTCCGTCCGTCCGTTATTGCTACTCCTCCTAAACTACTTCGAGGATTGCCATGAAACTTTGCACACGTATTCATCCCAGATGTCTAGTTTGTCCTAAATGAAAATGGTGCTGCTCAGACATCCAATGAATATCTTGTTATCGCTACTCCTTCGGAATGGATGGCCACATTAACATGGCTTTTCCACAAAAAGACTTCTTATGCTGTACAGTTGGTCCTAAATGACAACGGTGTCGATCTGCATGGCAGCCATCTTGAAAATAGTTTTATCGCTACTTCTTCAGAATTGAGGGTCATGTCAACATGGGCTTTTCTCTAAAAACTTCTTCTGATGTCTAGTTGGTCCTAAATAAACACGTTGCCGATCTGACGTCCAATATGGCCGTCACAGCAGTAATCTTAAAAATCTTGTGATCGCATCTTCTCCTGAACGGAAAGCCATATCAACATGGGGTTTTCACCGAAAGACTACTTAGTTGGTCCCTAATGATCTGACATCCAATATGACCGCCGCAGAGGCATTCATGAAAGTTTTGTTGTGGCTGCTCCTCCTAGATGGAAAGTCATATCAACATTGGGTTGTCACCCGAAGGTTTATTATGATGTCTAGCTGGCCCTAAATGAAAATGGCGCCAATCGGACATCCAGTATGGCCACCATTGCAGCCAGATCGGTACTTCTTCTAAATGGAAAGTCCTAGTGACATGGGGTTTTCACCAGAAGACTTTGTATGGTGTTTAGTTGGTCCTGAATGAAAATGATGCCGATCTGACATCCAACATGTCCACCATGGCGGCCATCCTTAAAATCTTGGTATTGCTACTTCTCCAGAATTGATGGTCATATTGACATAGTGTTTTCATCAGAAGATTTCTTGTCATATCTAGTTTGTTCTAAATGAAAATGGTGCCAATCTTATATCAAATATGGCTACCACGATGGCCATCTGAAAATATTGTTATCGCAACTCTTTCCGAATGTACGGTCATATTGGCATGGGGTTTTCACAAAAAAATCTTCTAATGATATCTGGTTTGTCCTATGAAAATGGTGCCGATCTAACATTCAATATGGCCGCCACAGCGGCTGATTTGAAAAAACTTGTCACTCAAGAATATCATAGATGGTTTCAACACTCACCAGTTAAAAAGAAGAAATGGTCTGATCTTGAATTCCTAGAAATTTTTCGGAGAGCAGAGCGTCAGTTTCTTCGAGAGACTCTTCTTTTGCATTTGAAACTTCAGAGTGCTGCTTGCTTCATCGAGAATTGCACAGTCAATCTATCAATCAGTGACTTAATCTATCTATATATCAATCTATGTTATCGGAAGTTCGATCATTTCCAGACTTCAGCGTGTCTTGAGAGTGATGCAAGAAGGATTGTTTGTTTGTTTGTCTTCTATTCTATTCTTAGAATAAATGACGACCACTATATGTAGCCAACGCTCTACGCATGCGCTTGGGCGAGTAATTATGTACATGTGTGGTACTATTGCAGATTTAAAAGAGCAGGATTCGAATATTTTGTGGATGTAATAACAGTTTCAAGTGTTTAGGTCCATCATATATGGAGAAAGGTCGTGTTAGAACTCCAGCCACCATGAAGAAATTGATAGCATCCAGCCAGTATCAAGAAAAAGATCGAAGTGGAGCAGAAGTCAGCATGAAGAGATTGAGACCATCTAGTCCATACATTGAGAAAGATCGAAGCAGAACACAAACCACTATGAAGAGATTAAGAGAATCCAGGCAATACATTGAGAAAGATATATGTAGATTATTCTAAATGGCCAGAAACTATCCGAATCATTGCACAGTAAGGCCAGACTCTTTCTGATCAACAGATTATAAACATTGATTGTCAAGAAGAGTGCCTATGTCTCTAAAGCAAGCCCGTTACTGATGCCAGACATTTTGAATTCAGAGGGTCACGCATTCTTCATGATGCACTTCTGTCAGATGGAGAGCCACTAAGACACGTTAAGGAATTATTTCATTCGAACATACTTCCAGCAAAGAGGAAATCCCCACATCCATTGCTTGTTCTGCGTGGATAGAGCGTTTTGGCAGTTGGAGATTTCTACTAAATAGAATCTGTCAGACAAAATCTGTTCATGTCATTCCATCATATCCATACCACACACTGAATCCAACCCATTTGTGGAAAGATCTTTTGTTTTGATTCGCTGAGCTTAAAGAAACAATGAGGTGAAAAACTGATGAGTAATTGTCTTCACTTCTGACAATTAGAACTGGTAAAATAATTTCAGTTGACATTTCAGTCTTGCGGTCCAGAGTTGCCCGTGAAAATAAAACAATTTTAAAAAAAACTACCAAGAAAGTGCACTAATTTTCTCTACTACCAATAAATTAGTAGATAAGCTTAAACGGAAAATGGTAGCATCCCTTCCTGGCAGGACGGCGAGTCATCATGCAGTTGACCTTGCATACAGGTCAGACATACAGCAGATTCTCCATCACTTGCTGAAAGAGGGCTGATTAAAACAATTACTGTTGCTGTAGGAGCACGAGTTGTGTGTGTGTGTGTGTGTGTGTGTGTGTGTGTATGTATGTATGTATGTAGCATATGGTCTTGTGAACATAAGCCAGGGAGTGGTTGTTGAATTTGAAGGGAAAAAATATTGTGACAACCATGTTTGTAAAATTTGATGAAGAGACCACTGGACTTGCACTGAAGATGAAACGTAAACTGTCTGTATCAGGTACTGTTCCAATTTTTCTTCAAGAAAGCCGTTTCTGTTTACACATAAAGAGAGTCACAGAAGTTACCATGATTAGTTTGCTTTCAAAGTTGTTTCTGCGAGCACCATTTCTGGAGTATAAAGATGAAATAGTTTGAAGGATCATTTAGAACTGTACGGGCATATGTTGCACTCAGTACTCATTGAAAGGGCTGCACGTACTTTTATTCAGACAAAATAAATTGCAGCATATCTATTGGACTTGAAATAAAAGGACTCAAATTAAAAATACTGATGGAGTTTGACGCTCATATATTACAATCTCTTTCTTCTAAATAAAAACCATGATTGAAAGCGTGCCGTATCAGCATTCGGTTTTTGACAGCCCTCAACCAGGATTTACAGACACAAAACCTTACGTCTGTAGATGTAATCTGTGTGAGTGAGACCGGGATTTACAGACATACAAAACCTAGTGTCTGCAGCTGTAATATTTGTGAGTGAGACCAGGATATAGGAGGAACCATAGACCTTGACAGTGAGAGCCTGTCAGGATACACCTTTTACCAGAAAAAAAAAAGCAAGCACAAGTGATTCTTACAAGAAACGTCGATGCATTGACTAAGTCTGTTGTACAAAGTGTAATGAAAAGAAAAGAGTTGGAATCTATTTAACGGAAGAAATCATCAGCTTCGCACCAAGCAAACTGATGTGATGTCGTATGTTGTGATATTTTATGCACATTTTTATGAATTATTTTTTTGGATGTAGAAAATATAGGTTAAAACAAATATAATCATTAGCTGATTGTTAACTATTAATCTTTGGAAAAGCTTAATTTTAATGCAAATATTTCAGTATGAAACATTAATGAATACAAAAGCAGACGTTATTCTGATGGACCAGTGGTGTTTAAAAACAATATGAGGGTACGAAATTTGCAGACAATACAGTATTTTTGTTTTATTATTTGTATAGTCATGTCCTGAAAAAAAGGATTATATTCTGGCCATAACTATAATCTTTCCAGGAATCATTGGCTCATATATATTACTGTAATTTCAATATTGGCTTCACTTCTAAGCTATTTTAATTTTCTTGTAATTAATAGCAAACATATGACTTCACGAGTCACATTACATGGATATAGTGGCGCTGCTGATTAATCATAACTTAAGTGATATTAAGATTCATGCCCTACATATCCATTCAGTGATAATAAAATCCATACCCTGTATATCCATTCAGTGATATTAAGATCCATACCCTGTATATCCATTAAGTGATATTAAGATCCATACCCTGTATATCCATTAAGTGATATTAAGATCCATACCCTGTATATCCATTCAGTGATATTAAGATCTATACCCTGTATATCCATTCAGTGATATAAAGATCCATGCCCTACATATCCATTCAGTGATATTAAGATCCATGCCCTACACATCCATTCAGTAATATTAAGATCTATACCCTGTATATCCATTTAGTGATATTAAGATCCATGCCCTACATATCCATTCAGTGATATTAAGATCCATGCCCTACATATCCATTCAGTAATATTAAGATCTATACCCTACATATCCATTCAGTGATATTAAGATCCATGCCCTACATATCCATTCAGTGATAATAAGATCCATGCCCTACATATCCATTCAGTGATATTAAGATCCATGCCCTACATATCCATTCAGTGATATTAAGAGCCATGCCCTACATATCCATTCAGTGATATTAAGATCCATGCCCTACATATCCATTCAGTGATATTAAGATCCATGCCCTACATATCCATTCAGTGATATTAAGATCCATGCCCTACATATCCATTCAGTGATATTAAGATCCATGCCCTACATATCCATTCAGTGATAATAAGATCCATGCCCTACATATCCATTCAGTGATATTAAGATCTATACCGTGTATATCCATTCAGTGATATTAAGATCCATGCCCTACATATCCATTCAGTGATATTAAGAGCCATGCCCTACATATCCATTCAGTGATATTAAGATCCATGCCCTACATATCCATTCAGTGATATTAAGATCTATACCGTGTATATCCATTCAGTGATATTAAGATCCATGCCCTACATATCCATTCAGTGTTATTAAGATCCATACCCTACATATCTATTCAGTGATATTAAGATCCATGCCCTACATATCCATTCAGTGATATTAAGATCTATACCGTGTATATCCATTTAGTGATATGAGCTCGTTCATTTTACATTTGAATTTCATCAAAAGGGGTAGAGATCAACTTAATTGAGATAAGCGCGTGGGTATGTTAATCAGACTTTGTGTGTACTATATATATGTGTGTGTGTTTGTGTGTGTGTGAGTGTGTGTGTGTGTGCCATGGCAAACGCGCATAGGCTAAAGCACAAAAAATCCACATGCGCGCACATGCAAAGACACCGGTACATTAATACGTGCACACGTCAACACGATTAAACCGTCAAATTGTAAGAACCATGATTGTTGTAACACTCTTAATGTTTAAAATAATATAACAGTTATTCTCTGTAGAAAAGTGCAATTTAGCGACCAACAGAGTTCTTCAGAGAGTGAGAGGCGAGTTGCATGACCTGTAAAACTTGTCCTAAAGCTGACCTGAAAAAGATGACGACTTTACTCCTCACTCACTCACATGCTAAAATGTATATATTTGGTCTTTGACAATGTCCTTTCTGTCTGTGTCTGATTCTCTCGATCGATCGATCGAAGATGACATAACCCTGTACCACTCCTTTCCCTTATCTCCCACCACTACACTCTTCTTAGCCACACTTAGAATAGACTCAGAGGAAAGTTCCGTTTTATATATCTTCGAGATGACATACCAAAAAAACATAGAAGCTCAAACTTTAAAGGCCGCCGCCATCACAGAGTACCATGTGTTTCATATGCATTATTTGGTACTTAACGGTACCCCTTTTTCTTATCAGAGGATATTTAATTTTATTTTTTGAAGAGGTGGTTTACTGGAGTTTTAGCTTTATAGCTCCGTTAACTTCGGGGATAAATACACTACTTAAACAGCGCTGTTTGTTTATTTGAGAAAAAGTATCAACACTTTTAATTTCAAAATTGTTCATGCTTTATTGGAAAGAGTTTGTCAATTACTGAGATTAAGAGTTTAGCACAGGACTTTGGATAATGTCCGAGTTTATCGAATATTTTCACCCACTGGAATCAGAGCTCTAATGCGAATGCTGATTGGATGAACGAAGAAATCCCGTAAGGTGTAGAAATGTGAACTCAGATTTATGATCCCCTTTTATGTCTTATTATAGCTAGTACTCAGATTTGTGATCCCCATTTATGTCTTATTATAGCTAGTACTCAGATTTGTGATCCCCATTTGTCTTATTATAGCTAGTACTCAGATTTGTGATCCCCTTTTATGTCTTATTATAGCTAGTACTCAGATTTGTGATCCCCATTTATGTCTTATTATAGCTAGTACTCAGATTTGTGATCCCCATTTATGTCTTATTATAGCTAGTACTCAGATTTGTGATCCCCTTTTATGTTTTATTATAGCTAGTACCTTTTAAAAAAAAGACAAGTATACGTTTATTTACTTTTACAGCCCAACGTTTTAACACGCACTTCTGTATTCAGATGCTTTGTGTCAAGTTGAACCTATATATCAAACAAGGTCAACATGCTCTTGATTCGGTTAAGGTTCGGTAATGGAACAGATTTAGTACTAAAAACTAGAGCAATTTGGATGACATCACAAATTCCCATGGTTTTATTATATATTGCTCCCCAGACACCCCTCCCAACCCCGAAAATGACTCGGGAGGGGGTCACAATCCCAAATCCGTTACATAAATGATGTGTTTAAGCGCGCTATGAGTGTATTTGTGTGTGTGTGTGTGTGGTTTTAACAAAATATTTGAAAGTGTCAGTAGTATAAATGTAGGGTCACGAGTTCACCTTTAAATATCTACCCAAATGGTTAAGGATGTCGCATCTTTAGCAAACTCTCCATAACACACTTCAGGTTTAGTCTAAAACAAAGTTTGATCACAATACTCCACATTTACCCACCCTCTTGCATAACCTCCAACGCCCATCCACCTACCCCTACCCACCACCTCTTTATTACGTCGGGTGGAAGAGTAAGGGTGTCGGATGGAGGCGGCAAGGGTGAGTGAAGGGATAAAAGTTAGAGGGGTGGAGAACTCGACGCTGTATTTATGCTAATAATGTCAATGTAATTGAAATTTTGTGTACATTTGACCTTCGACTCTTTCCCCGAGACCTAACGGAGTGAACCAAGACTAATACCCTTCTTACGATTGGTTAGCCTATGTACAAGATAAATACTAAGTTTCATCGCATTCGATATAATTGTTTAGGAGGAGATGTGGTGACGGACAGACAAACAGAAGAATGGGCAGAAGGACCAACAAACGGATATTAACACAATATCAGGATATCCCCTCGAATCAGTGGACATCTCAGAATAGGATTTCTAAATCTGGTGCTCAGTGGCAGCATATCTTTTCATCATCATCATATATTCATCATATATAAATTTCAAGTTACCTCACGTTATACCAATTTAGGTTTATTTTTCATATGCTATATATGACCAAGTTGTTTCTTGCTGAATACCATTGGTTTCTCAAACGTGATTTCGTGCCTTTGTTACGCTTACCTTTTGTCATTATTTGCGCAAAAATTATGTTTTCAACATTTTGTTTCAAAATTGTTTTTCATTCAAAGCCATTACGTAGCACATGGGGTAAACAATACGTGCCAGGAGGGTAAAATGACACATGCAAAGTAAACTACATATAAATTATTCGGATTAGCATGCAAAAGATTATTGAGGTTTGTTTGTGGTTTTGTGTTTTGACGCCATTTTTCAGCACATGTTAGGCTATACATGGCGGACAGTATATTTTGCTGGAGGAAGAACCCGGGAAGAACCACCAAACACACGGGAAGCTACTGGCTTTCTTACTCACATACCCATGTGTTGGCCGAGCCGAGACTCGAACCGACGTGGACATTGTCAGTGATCTGTAAAGGCGAGCGCCTTAGACCACTCGGTCATCCCCCCCCCCCCAAAAAAAAGAAGATTATTCAGTACATAGTACATATTTTCACGGTAATACAATAAAATAAATAGCTACATACGCACACAAACACACCGAGTATTAGTTTCATAAATAAGTTGTATTTCTTTATGATACAAAGAATATATATATATATAAAATTTAGACTTTGAAATATAGATAGAAAAGAAGAAGAAAAACTTTAATTCATCCTGCAAAAGTTATGAAGTCTGTGTTAATTAAACATTTGTGAAGAGAATTGTCGCAGAGTTCTACTTTTGTGAAGAAATCATCCTACTTTTTTCCGACGTTGGTCGAATGCAAATGTTAATGAGAGTGTGATTGCTTCTGGAGCAATCGGAAATAAATAAATAAAATCAGCACATGTATCCTTGTAAACGAACTATATTAGGATTTGCCTGTAATCAAAAGCATACGAATGGATTTGGTTACCTGGAATATACTTAATTTCGATGGATATTGAACGGTAGGTGTACAGGACATAATCATCATGTGCATTCCCTACCTGGTAGTGAAAATAATACACAAATCGCGTGCACTACAGAAGTGAATGCTCAACCAAGTTGATATCCAGGCCACACGTGCTGCATATCTGTCCGGGGTACTCGGAAAGAAATGAACCGGGCCGATATGTAGCACGTTCAGCCTTGATATCAGCTGGGTCGGGCCTGTATAATGCACGCTAGTACGGAACTAAATGCGCATATATTAACATTTACATTTGTCAATGTAGGTTACTGAACAGAACAGAAAAAAAAACTATTGAGAATAACAAACATACTCAAGACATACATACATGGCAAAGGCGTCAAGTATAATCAAAGTTCTATTATATAAGAAGAAGTCATCATGACGTAATAGAAATAATCGAGAGAAGACAAAAAAATGAAATGAGAAAGAAAATCAGAGTGGGTATCTAACGAAAAGTTAATTTCACCTTTCGTATGCTTAATGTGATTTAAGTACGAATCTAAAATCTATAATTTAAAGATCGGTTTAAATGTGTAATCAATATATATAGTTGTCGAGACCTATATTCTGTTTATAATTCGCTTATAATTTTGCTAACAAATAGGCTTAACATTTTCACTTTGATTTTATTTGTACTTGTCACTAAATATTGATATTTCAAAATATTCGGACGTATGTAATAATATTTTGTACTCGAGTGAGAAGGAAATTATGTAGCACGTGAAGCCTGGATATCAATTGGGTGGAGTCTGTGTAATGCACGCTAATACGAAGCTAAATAGCATACATCGGCATTTACATTTGTCTAAAGTCGAGACCATAGTAGGTTACTTTTTTGGTCCAACTAGTAAACTTTATAATCTTCTCAATACTAATACACTTTACAATTGTGTAATTAACATAAAGTTCAGAACTTTGTCAGACATATGGCTGACACGTTTCTCATTTAACTTTTTGCGTCAAAATTCATTAAAAATACGTATACAGCCTCAATCGTGCAACAAAATAACAATTATTTTAAAAAGCAAATATTAGGAATAGGCAACAAAGCAGATTAATGCTACGCTGTTTGCATTAAATCTTTTTCCCCAATACCTCCGTCCCAAATTCCACCTCCTTACATACATAATCACAAACTGTTTGATTATTTTAAAAAAATGATCTCACACTAAAATAATTCAAAATGGAAAATGAAACTTAGAGTTATGCAATATCGTTGATTTTTTGCATGTATGTAGAGATACAAACAATACAAACAATCAGATAAACCTGGAATTTTAGCGATTCTAACCTCACTCGGAGCAAAGTTATTACAAAATATATTTTTTTTTTTTTTTTTTTTTTGTGTTTAAATTGGAGCATGATATAAATTTTGTGCCCATAATGTTCCAAAATCACAATTTCACAACTCTTCTGTACACCCAAACTTTTTTCCGGATCAATCGCTAGATATGAAGTCCATCTTTTAATGCTTGTACTGCACGTGGAAATACGATCACCATAAGTAACCGACATACACACGATCACACGCCAGGTATAAACTTGTAGGGTCACGTAATCTTCACTTTCTCCGAAAAGCTGCGGGATAAGATATGTAGAAACACCACGAGAGATCCCTTCCAGACTGTTACATATTTCGCTCGATGGCGCATGCGTATTATTTTTCACCAATGACGGGAACGATCTTGTTTGTTTGTTTGTTGCTGTTGTTTTTTTTTTTGTTTTTTTTTTGGGGGGGGGTTTCGGTTGTTTTGTCAACATTTTCTTTCGACAATTAAAACGTATTATTTGTATGGTCGTGATAAATTTCTCAAGGTGATCTAACAGCGTAACTCTAAATAATTTGGACAATTAACTCCTCTATAAAGAGCCGAGGAGATTTTTGTTATGCTTCTGATATAGTCTTGATTAATTATGATTAAATATGTTAATTTTACACGAACGTTTGTTTAGTTTCTCGTGCATAATTGAAAATGTTTAGGACAACAAAAATCCTGTGCAATTAGCACACTAAATCAGTAAATGTAGCTAAATGTTAATAAAAACAACAACGACAACAATCAGAAGAAGAAAAAAATCCAACAAAAAAAGCCCATTGTGCTAAGTCAATAACCAAGTGAAGCGATGTACCGTTCTAGATTGAAATCAGCGGATAAAGACCTTCAAGCTGGTAGCGATTATCATCATACATACTACTTATGACATCCTACCTGCATGTGCGAAATGTTAAAATACCACTGCTGCCTTAAAAGGATCAACTACTTAAGCCACCTTAAGCATTCATAACAAACAAATATAGCTATGTGTAACCTATAAAAAATTACTTGGCATGTAGCAGTGGATAGACAACTCTTCCTCATGAAAAGGGGCTCAAAACCATGGTAGAGTTAGTTTTGTGGAATGATAAGAAAAAACCCATAGTCTTGTAAGGGCATTTATTATAATGCCTAAAGAGCAATACATAACATTTTGCACACATTTTTAAACTTGATGAGAAGTAATTATCCCTGAATAAATCAATGTGTAACATTTCCGCTTGTAAGGCTGGCCCTACTCGACTAACGAGTTTCTACAGTATTAGAAAGTGAGTAGCGAGGTTTTGCCTTTGTCTAAGGGTAATACATATTCAACAAGTCTTGAAGTAGCTATGGTAACTGAAAAAACTATCTTGAGTATAATTAAACTTTCGACCTGCGAACATACGTCAGTTTGTCCCTTTGTGTCTAGTTTCAAAGTCAAAGTTACGAAGTGAAAAGTTTGTTGGTTTGCTTAGCGTATCAAAACGACCTCTCAGTCAAAACTTGTGACACTATGATGAGAAGTGTTTTTACGTTTATTGTTTTGCGGGGGTGGGTGGTATTATTGTAAGACTTTGAATTCAGATGTATATACATCCCAGTTGAGGAGATCCAAAATATTTCTCCTTGCCGTATTTTTATAAACTTTGAGAGAAAAAGCGTCAGTTTACTTTACGGCATGTTAGTTGCATCATTGTTGAGAGGTTATATGAAAATGTGCTTGTAGGGATCTTACAGGTGCATAGCAATATTCAACGATTTGTATTTCGTTACCACGTTCTAAACTTGATTGCTTCATTCATAAAGACCGAGTTTCATCCACAATGGATTAAAATACTACCCGGTTCAAAAATTGTCATATCATTTGGCACAAGTCTCTTCTATTGCTTACGCTGTCACATTTCATACCGTAATTCAAGAGAAGCCAACATCATCTACAGCATACTTGTATATATAACGTTAGAGCCAGTCTTCTGCCGGAAGATGGGATCGGAAGAGTATTGACGTTAAATCTATAATTGCACAAGACTAAGCAGAATTCATTTTTCAAAATTGATATCACGACCGATCAATGATTTTCTGCCAGTTTGGTTCCATTATAAATCGATTGATGGTCTGGCTTCCTTGATTAATTCCGCATTAAATGGCTACAATGGAGTATTACATGGTGAGAGATGATTAGTCAATCAAATAGCAGTTTGAGATTGGTGTTTAGGTCATCGATATATATACCAATCAGGACTCTCAAGTTTTCAATCTACAGAAAAAGAAATTCGGCTTAATATTGTACAATTGTGATCGAGTGATGTGGAAAGATGAAAGAAATGTAGCGTCTTGCGGATAGCATTATAATAAATCAATTATGTGCGTGAGTATTGGAGACCACCACAGATCAGTTAAGCAACATGAAAAGAATTGTTGACTAGCGTAGAATAAAATGGTCCAAAAAATTTTAAGAGTCAACAAGGAAAAATATGTTAGTATCGATACTGTGTTATTTCCATAAAATTATCCATTCATAACACGTCGGTTCAATAAATATAGCTTAACTGCAGTTATTCTTCGCAATTTATGAATAATTTCCCAAGCATGGTCAGCAAGAAATATGCTCTGCCATGGCTCATACTAGGGGTGAAACGATTCATCGATATATCGATACTTTTGCCATATCGATACACGTATCGATACAAGAGGTGAAGAATCGATACAAAACGATACCTACCCTATATAAGTTACTTTAATACTTTAATCTTCAGCAGTCATGAATAATTATTAGTCGTTTGCCTTTTTATTCTTTGAACTGAGAATCGATAATGTATCGTATCGTACGTAGGCTGTGTATCGTGAATCGTATCGATACGCGACAAAGGTGTATCGTTTCACCCCTTGCTCTTACATTCTCTTACATTCTCACAGGTAATCTCTTACATTCTCACAGGTAAATGGTGTACGGTGCCCAGAGTGTAGAGTCTTTCCAAACTTAAGATTAAATCAAAGATTAGATTAAACAGTTGTAAAGAGGGTCTCGTCATGTTCGTCCTTGTAATTACTGCAAGGTTGACACTACTTGACTAGAATTAGTCTCCTTTAAACATACAAACAATCGTAAACATTGAGGTGGATTTAACTGTATCATAGACTCATGGTACAATACTTACAAAGTTGAATATTGCAGATATCAAACTTCGCAATCGGTTCATTAAGCCATACATTTGTATTCAGGCAAAAAAGATATAGAAAAAGAAAGAAAATCAAATGTAAAGTGCGAATGAGAGAAAAGAATAGAAGAAGAAGAAATAAATAGAAAAAGAATTATTTCGGATATATGTAGAGGAGTCGGATTTCAAGCATTCCACGTCATCAGTTAAAGTTGTTAAGGCCGCTGAATGTCCATTTTATCCCCACAGTTTCCTTAGTTTAAAGCCCTACAATGCAAACTGTAGTGAGCGGGGTCATATGCGATGTGCCCATCACTAATAACTCTAGTTTACCATTATCTTCTATTTTATATACCTGTTAAAGTTTTTTTAAAAATCTTAACCTTTTATCTGTTATCTTGTACGACTACAAGTTTACATTTATTTGGATAAGCTTATCTTCCTTATTTTTTTTTTAAATTTTAAAACTTAACTTTTGATAAGCACTATAAGGCCAGGATTGTGCTAAACCTTACCATCCATCCATCCGAACGTACACACATACATACCGGTAAACGGTTTTTGAGAAATCTTCTAAAGAAATTTCATTATGTATTAAAAATGCCACAAATTGGTCCAATCTGCTGCACAGTTTGAGGTTTCTTTTCTTGCTTTATTCTGATAAATCAATAGTTAGGTACAATGATTCACGTTGGAATTTGTGTGAGATACACTGTATAGAAAACCCCTTAATTGGTAGAGAGCGAATTCGTTCTCCCAGTCAGAAATGCTTCATTGCTAGTATTTCGCCAGCTTTCTCTGATCGCAGTACTCCTCATTTTATGAACGAGAACAGGTCGATATGATGTTGCATGGTATTTTATGCATTTCAGCTGATTACATTAGTATGCCGCAATCGATATTTACTACATTCATATGTTGTTGTAGTTGTGGGTTAACGCCATTTTTCAGGCTATACATGGCGGCCAGTTTTTATCTGGTGGAGGAAGAACCAGGAAAAACTCCGGGAGGAACCACCGACCCACGGGAAGCTACTGGCAAGCTTTCTCACATATCCACATTGGCCGAGCCCGAGACTCGAACCCACGCGGACAGAGGTGAGATGGCAGTGATCTGTAAAGGCGAGCGCCTTAGACCACTCGGCCACCCGGGGCCCCCACATTCATATGTAATGCACCCTTCATTTTGTCGATGAACTTTTGACAAGGTTAGACAAGTACTAAAATCAAATAGCTTCCATACGTGTATTACATATGATGAAATAAAGGTGTTTCTTTTAAATCGTAAAGCAGCAATTAGGAGATTAATAATTTATTTTATCTTCAACATTGGATCTTTAATTCGATGCTTGCTACTAGCTTTCTCTTCAACGGCTTGAAGGATAAACTAATAAAATACGCTGTAAAAACTATCCCATCGTAGACTGGTTTTCAACTACCAGCCTAATATACCTTTTTTCACAAGACTTTCTTTGCGAATTATAAGAGGCCAAAAACAATAAATTTGCTCTATGCCAAACGAATTTCTTGTTCAGTTTATCAGAAAGCTATCAGAATGGTATTAAATGGTATACTGTAAAATGGGCTCTTCAAAATTTGCCATTTCTGATGAACGTGAACACTTGATGTTACATTTAACTGTCTATGATTCAAATAATTTAAAACCCCTACAAATAATAAATAAACAACAACAACAAAGGAAAAACACACTTAGAGGGAAATAGCTCTTAGTAAATGTTTGAAATCACCGTAACTCCTGTAACTCTTTTGCAAATCACCTTTTGATACAATTCTCTTGCCCATACTTTAGTGTCAGAAATCATAATTCAAATAGCAGACAACACCATCGATAAGGTTTCAGCATGGTATCTTCAGCTTTTTGTTTGACAATAAGTCAGTCCCAGCGCTGAATCTATTAAGGCACCAACATGTGAGAATTCGATTTTCCAAATTGATACAACGACTGATTAGTCATTTACTGCTTGTTGGTTCCATTATTAATCGATTAAAAACATGCTTTCTCTGATAAATTTCGCATTAAGTGGTTCCGACGGTGCATCCCACAGGAAGGAATTAATAGCCAATCAAATCAATGCATGCAGTTATTAGGATGATATTTGGGTCGCCAATATTTTGACCCATCAGAACTCCTTTTTTTTATACGGTTGTCAAATAGAGGATATAAAGATAAAGGTAGTATTATTATCATGGTTTCCTAATGACTTATAAATTAATCAACCAATTTATCTACATATGAAAGAGTATACTCCTTTGACAAAACATTTATGACCCAATAGCAGAATATTTTTGTAGTGTTAACACATTCAAGACCATTATCGACAGGACTCGCGTATAATACTGAAAACTTCATGAGAAATCTACGGTAATTTGAAATAAAACGCAATATATAAAACTATAATTGTTGTACCTACAGGTGATACAAAAGTCGATAAAACCCCTTTCTTAATCGATGCAATGTCTTTGTTAGGCCTTGAATTGTAGAAGCTCTGACAACAAGCAAGCCTTGCCTTAAATGACTCAGAAACTATCTGCAATTTGGCATGCCATCACGCAAGTGTAGGTGTTGGTATAATTATCACTTGTTTAGTTTTGTACTTTGTTCTGCTTCGTTGCCCGCCACACTAATTTAGATCAAATATTTCATTTGTCAACCTTTTCTACCCATGCAGGTTATACAATTTAAAAAACCTTTAACCTTAGAATGGGACTGCCTGCGCACATATTCTCGTTTATCCAGACTCGCGCGTGGTTCCGAGAGGTCTTCGATAAGCGAGGGACTGATATGGGTCTAAACAACTAATTGTAATGCCCAAACCGAAGTTTACCAAAAATCTGGTAAAGTTGCTGATTAGTCAACAGCTAATTAAACAAGTTTGGGGAAATTTTTTAGAAATTGTCCAGGAATGGTTATTTGTGTAATTTCTGTGCAATGGTAATGCATAAATGATAAAATAAGCAAGGAATATTCAAATTTGGTGACGTCATCGAAATTCACCCATTAACTCATTAACCCCAGGATATTCTTTTAATTTTCGCCTGAAATGGGGGTAGGAAACGCATTTTTGGGGTTATTTCTGAATGCAGCAAAACACATCTGCTTAAGAAAGTTTTTCGTTTAGCCGGATGCTTAGGTGTATCAGAAACATTGTTTTTGATTGGCTATTACGCTCGCGCATGTGCAAAAGGGTAAAAAAGTTGGACTTCTTTTTTTTTTTTCCTTTTTTTCGTATTGGATCCCCGATTTTTGTGTCCTGGCCCCTTTTTACTCCAAATCTCAAACTTATCCTACTTTTTGCAAAGGTTCATCTGTCTGTGTGCAGTTCGGACCGGTCTGCTTTAGATCTAAGGCCAAAAAGTCAAAAATCCGGACACAAACTCGGTTCCGGAACTGGCAATTTTTGACCTAAAAAAATCGGGTCTCAAAAACTGCATTTTTTTCGCTGTATTTTTTCCTGAAATACCATCCACTTTAGTGTATCCTAAATGATGTTCACGTTACAGAGCTCGGAAGTAGGGTACAACCTCATGACGCGTAAACGTGGCGCCAGGGGTTAATGAGTTAACAAAAACACAACTCCTAGTTACTGTAAGTTATGAAAGACTCGAACGAGAAAAATGCACAAATTTTATATTTTAGTTATTGTTATATACCAGCTGGGACTAACAAACTAGGTATTATGTTCCAATATACCAAGCATATAATATATGAATAGGTAAAGTAAGTTTTCGCTTCAGCACGAAAATCATGCAAATTGTCAGATTGAGACGCTCAATAGGAATAGAAAGCTGCACGCTCTTTACACTTCATGATCAATACACGCTATAAACACAGATCTGATGAGCCACTGTATTTAAACATGGGCGAGTCTAAGATTTTGTCAACAGTGGAATTAAGCTGAAAATTGTATGTAAACAATAATTCACTCTTGTACCATTACAAAATGGATTTTCACAGAACTACGTACAAAATACACATTCGCGACTGTCTTAAATACAAATCTGCATGTGCATACGCCGTGCAAATGTGGCATTGATACACGTGCAGAAAAGTTTGTCACACCTTTTCCTTGACGATTCCGGGGTCACCGGGGGGGGGGGGGAGCAGTGGTCTAAGGCTCTCGCCTTTACCGATCACTCACACATCTCACCTCTGTCCGCGTGAGTTCGAGTTTCGGCTCGACCAACGTGAATATGTGAGAAATCTTGCCAGTAGCTTCCCGTGGGTCGGTGGTTCAATCCGGGTTCTTCCCCCACCATATATACTGGGCGAAATGTTATAGCCTATCATGTGCTGAAAAATGGCGTTAAACCCACAAAACAAAAACAAAAACAAAAAACCTGACGACTCCGTCCTTTGTTGGTATACTTATTTAAATTCTTTACTATACGATATAAATTGCGTATTTTTCGAACAAATAAGAGCAAAATACAAAGAGAAAAGGGGTAAGAAATGAGTGACACTTATCGGTAATCATTTCTGCAGACCTTAACCCATTCGGACCACCTCGGCTATTTCTGCGAGACAAAAATATACCTCGGATGTATGTCGGTGCAGTAATTTACATAAAAATCATACGTTTTGTTCGTAGTAAATTTCTTCGTAAAAAAGAAACTTCAATCTTTTCGGACTACCTCGGCTATTTCTACGGATGGATTGACGAAAGGATTGACCGAGAAGTTACGAATGAAAAAAAGTTCCATGAATTCAGAACTTCTCGGTCACTCCTTGTTTCGTAAATAGCCGAGGTGGTCCGAACGGCAGCTAATCGCAGCTCTCGGAGTACATTCGAGACATAATCCGTAACTTCACTTGGGTTGCCTCAAAAAACGTACCATGCGTGAGGGTAAACTGCCTCTCTCATTTATATCAAACATTAAGAAATTGTATAGACTTATTATTCTGAGTAAAAGATTAATCTCAAATTTGAACAAAATCAAAGAAATATTTTCCAAGTTATTGCAACCCCAAATTACTTGATATTTCGTATATTTTAGTTCAGTTTGTGGAACAATTTCCACATGTTGTCCCACATTATTTAATAGTATGTAATCACACATACCAGGCTTCAGTTTCTAGCCGTTCAATTAGTTATAGGTAATGAGATGATGAACTGCTAAATAAGGATAACTGACATGTCAGAAGTGTCTCATGGTCGGTTTAGGACCAAAAATACTGATTTTATTTAACCAAACCACAGAATAGTGTACTGAAATGACTTTGAAATACATTCGGATGCCTCGGTCGTTACGCCTTTCCTTTGCATGGCGTTAAGTCGTCATTTGTGACGTCATTAGGTGTTCTTATAAAGTGTTACATATATAAAAGTTATGATATGGGTTTATTAAACGTAAATAACACAGTGTCATGTAGTAAATCCCATACATGATATATGTTGCACACATCTTGATCGAGAAAAAACGCATTTATATATATAAAGAAAACCTCACCCTTTATACTATGGAGCGAATAAGATCTCAGATGTTGATATTATTAGATATGCCTTGTTCGTAAACAGGGATTATACAATATGTATTTTAATCTGGGGGATGCAGTTATATTCCAAAAGATATTAGTTGTGGAAATAACAACTGACCTTCAAACAAATAATTATCTACCGACCTAGCTACTTATCTCCTATTATCGTTATTGTCAACATAAATACCTCCCGACTAAACATGTGATGGTAGCTTAATATTAACATCACAGTTTGCTGTTCTTTTTCTTTTCTTTCTTTATATTTACTTGTATTGATATCTTCCAATTTTATTCACGCTGTCTTTATATCAATTCTTCCTCATCAGTTTACCTATTTAATCACTCAAAGGACCCAGAACAAATGTTTTTAAAAAAAGTATCCTGTAAATCAAAATGCTGTATAACCAAAAGGTGAAATTATCACTAGAAATGTTTTTGCAGCTGTCCTTTGCAGAACGAGTATGTTGTCACAATTTTGAATATTTTATTTAGAAGTCAATTTATTTCCTCACAAAGAAATTTAACTTTGTTTACTTTATCATGTTATATATATATTGTTATATATATATATATATATATATATATATATATATATATATATATATATATATATATATATATATATATATATATATGTGTGTGTGTGTGTGTGGAAAACGTCAAGGTTACACGTAGTTTATTAAGCAGAATGTTTCAGTATGTGTCAGGGATGAGGAAAAATCAGAGGAATGGGGGGGGGGGGTACCGCCCTTGCATTAAAAGCTGCATGAATCTTGACCTTCACTATTTTATTTTTATTTGGTGCTTTACGGCACAGCAGCACGAGTACGTTATTTACCGTTATTTAGTACTGGGGCAGTTGGATTAAAGTGACTTACACACGGACGCACCACGGTTGCCGATCCGGACTGATTCCATGATAGGACTCCAACCCGCGCCTTTTTGGTCGTGAGTCCGGCATGCTAACCACAGATCCACCGTGACTTCTTCCCCACTACTACTAGTACGTACGTCTCTAAACATTCTCCACTAGTGCGTACTCTAATGTCTCCACTAGTACGTACGTCTCTAAACATTATCCACTAGCAGGTACGTCTCTAAACATTATCCACTAGCAGTTACGTCTCTAAATATTATCCACTAGCAGGTACGTCTCTAAACATTATCCACTAGCAGGTACGTCTCTAAACATTATCCACTAGCAGGTACGTCTCTAAACATTATCCACTAGCAGGTACGTCTCTAAACATTATCCACTAGCAGATGCGCCTCTATACATTCTCCACTAGTAGGTACGCCTCTAAACATTCTCCACTAGAATCGCCCCCACCCCCTTGTGTTTCATTGACGTATCGAGAAAAAAACATGGTAGTCTGTTCTTGTCAAACCGATTTAGACATTTAATCATGGACCATCAGTCAAAAAACATCACACAAAAAAATGACGTATTAAGTTGTATTTAAGCATCGATTATCGCTGACAAAACAGAAAATATATGCATGCAGAGGTTACTACACATTTAGGACAGTGAGACTACTCATTATAAAAATAACAGGATTTAAAGTTCACAGATTAATATACATACACGGTATTAAGAAATTTTGTATACATTTTAATTGAAATAATCTATCCTACGACATCAAATGTTTCAGTCATTAAAAAGCATCGAAACGCAACCTATTCGTCCCCTGAAAAATCCAGAATAAAATCTGTCACAGTCTGTTTTATACACTTTCAAGGTTTGTAAATAATGTTGTGTACATGACAAAGCCATGAATAAAAGTTAACGATTAGATCGTGGTAACCCAATTTAACATAGTTCCAGAAAAGAATATGCTTGGATGTAAAGCGAGGATACTCGAGTAAGAATATGCTTGGATGTAAAGTGAGGATACTCGGGTAAGATTAGGCAACTCCAGTAAAGACGTTGAACTTTAAGTGACAAGCTTGCATCTGTTCACGTACAGAACATTGTTATCGTATGTATTGTTAAATACGGTAAACTTTCTAGAACATATGAAGAAAACTACGCAATATGTGTTTACCAGCTCTTTTGCTGAAGTGATTAATTGTTGTAACGATGATATTCATCTCCTTTTTGAAGTATTAATTGGGATTTAAAGCCAAGTTAGAGAAGGATACACCCTTTCAAATGAAGTCTGCGGTAGTAAGAAACATTCGTTCCTCATTATGGCTTGTTCTACACGCGTGGTTCCTCCCTTACCTTACGTCCTATGTTAGGCCATTACCTATCGTTGAATAATGGATAAGCACTGCACTTTGTCTCGCCCATCAAACTAACAATGGTGTATTTTTGTATGACCTAAAAAAAAAAAAAAAAATCTTAACCCAAAATCTTAATGTTTACGCCGTCGCTGGCGGAAAGTTCTATTCATTTTACTCTGTCTGCAAACGCACACGAGGGATTAAGTTACAGTAAATGAAAAATATGATATGATAATAATTGAAACTTTGGCGCATCTGTACACATTATAAATTACACATGATGTCAGAAAGTTTATTTATTTTGTAATTTTCCAGTGTTACGTTAAGATTGATGTTCCCATTTGGTCATTACACCAGGTATTTTGGCCATATGACTTCAAATGAGCACAGCGGAAACTATACATTTTAAGTAATTCGAACTAATGCTATTAACTAGATTGCATTATTGTAATTACAAATAGGTAAAAAAAATATTATCAACTGTCACCAAAAAAAAAAAAAAAATGTTTCCATAACCTCACCAAAATTTGACCAAGTCCAACGGATTCACATCCATTCATCCTCACCCGTAACAACACCGTCGCAAGCCACGGAAGTAACATTTTCTTGCCATTGCAACTCTACATGATCATTCGGAACTACCTCGGCTATTTATGCAGGACAAAATTATGCCTCGGATGTATGTCGGCGCTGTAATTAACAGAAAAATCATACATTTTGTTCATAGGAAATTTGTCCGCAAAAAAGAAACCCCAATCTATCAAAACCACCTTGGCTATTTCTGCATTTGGATTGACTGTAGGATTGACCTAGATGTTACGAATGAAGAAAAAAAAATGAAAAAAAAAATAGTTTTATCAGTCGTAACTTCTCGGTCAATTCTTGTTTCTTAACTAGCCAAAGTGGTCCAGATGGGAACTCTCCACATACATTCGAGTTATGATCCGTAGGATTTACCTCGAAGTTGCGAATGGCAACATTACCTTTTTGCTGTTTGCACGAGCCAGTCGAAGTTTCTCTTTCGAACACAGTCACCTATCGATCGATAAAACGGGCACTTTTACTGATGCGTAGAAGATTATTACATTGATGTATTTCTAGCTCTACTGGTCATATCATAGACCAAAAGAGCGTATGGGATGGTCTGTTGACTGTCGTCCGACGTCCGTCTGTCCGTTAGCACAGTTTATTATCGCTTCTACTAAAGTACTTGGAGCATTGCCATGAAACTTTAGACACACATTCATCTTATAGTCTAGTTGGTCTTAAATAAAATGGTGCTGCTCAGACACCCAGTATGGCCGCCATAGCAGCAATCTTGAAAATCGTGTTATCGCTACTCCTCCTGAATGGAAAGTCGTATCGACATAGAGTTTTCACCAGAAAACTTCTTATGACGTGTAGTTGGGCCTAAATGAAAATGGTTCCGCTCGGACTTCCAATATGGCCACCGCATTGGCCATCTTGAAAATCTTGTTAACGCCACTCCTCCTGAACAAAATGTCATATCAGTGTGTAGTTTTAACAAGAAGACTTCTTGTGATGTCTAGTTGGTACTAAATAAAAATGGTACCGATTTGACATCCAGTATGGCCACCATAGAATCCAGCTTAAAAATATTGTTATTGCTAATCCTCCTAAATGGAAAGTCATATCGACATGGGGTTTTCACCAGAAGACTAATTACGCTGTCTAGTTGGTCCTGAATGAAAATGGTGCTTATCTGACCTCAATCATGGTTGCCACAATGAACATATGGAATATCTTGTCACTAATTCTCCTGAATGGATCGTCATATCAACATGGGGTTTTCACCAAAGGTCTTCTAATGGTGTCTACTTTGTCCCAAATGAAAATGGTGCCGATCTTACATCCAATATGGCTGCCACGGTGGCTAATTTGAAAATTTTATCGTTCAAGATCATCACTGATGGCTTGAGCACTCGGCAGTTAAAAAGAAGAAATGGTCTTGTCTTGAATTCCTGGAAATTCTTTTCGGACGGTAGAGCATTAGGCCTCGTCAAAGAACTCTTGTTGTTTATGCGCACTGTTGAAAAACGAGGAAATCTCTGCACAGGCAGCCACGGGTGATAGCGTAGCGAATTGTAGCCCGTGGCTTGCAACGATGCCGTAACATCAGTGGTTTGAATATATGACTACTTTGATGTGTGTGTGGGGGGGGGGGCGGGTGGTCTAAGGCGCTCCCCTTTTCAGATCACTGACATCTCACCTCTGTCCTCGTGGGTTCGAGTCTCGGGCTCGGCCATCGTGGGTATGTGAGAAAGCTTGCCAGTAGCTTCCTTTGGGTCGGTGGTTCTTCCCGGGGTTTTCTAGGGTTATTCCTCCACCAAATATACTGGCCGCCATGTATAGCCTATCATGTGCTGAAAAATGGCGTTAATTTAAACCCATAACAACCAACCAACTTTGATGTGAAAACATCTGTGCCTGTGCTCTCCTGTACATTTACAGGGGTTGTTTAAAAAGAATTTTAAAATGTTTTGGACTATGTCATTTCTTTTTTCGCCGCCACTGTTGTCGCCTCCTGGAAAGTGAAAACTGTAACTCGCGATTTGCTTATTCAGATGGAAAAGAATGAATAGCAGTGTTTTGAATCATCTAGAGAAGGATTTATAACCTGAAACATATGGTGTATGTTGTATTTAGACACAATGAAGATGCATACATCATAATTAATGAGGTAATGCTAATTGTTGATAATTCATGTGCGGAGGGAGGAAACAATCCTACTTATTATTTTGCGTAACAGAACACATCTGAAACAACGATGGGGTTCGGGTCACGGATTTGCCTTTTTTAAAAACAAACTTTGAGCAAAAATATTTTTTCTTCTTATGAGAATCGTTGTGTATTCCTGACCCCCCCTCCCCCCGTCTCTCTCTCTCTCTCTCTCTCTCTCTGGCAGGATAAGATCTGGGACTCGGGCGTCGATTTTTTTTATTTTAAATGGCCAACATTCCCTGTTTTGTAGTGAAAAGTATACTGTTTTGATCTGAAAAGGAGTTTCGGCCGAACTCCTCTAAATTCTCCGCTGTAGAACACAAGATAAATGAGCCTGAGCACTCTTTACACTTTCTTGAATCTGTATTTGAGTGAGAAGCTAATGATATCTCTATCACGCATAGCTTCTGGACACTGATCATTATTATGTTGAAAATACAAAACTTCATCAGTAATATTAATGGGAAAAATCTGCTTTAATACTTTAACCGCGGGGTATTTTTTTATAATCCAGTGTTGAAAAGCAGGGAGCAAACTGTGAATCAACGGAATGCTTCGGTTGAGATACCCTCTTTATGCCAAACCAGAATAAATGTTGGTTGAACAGTGGTCTATCAGATAAAACCAAATACCGTACTATACATGAATCGTCATACACATACCAGTAGCCAGTTGTACTCATTAAAATTCCGTCACAAACTTGGCAGAAACTGGCCCCGTATTCTCCAAACTTAAAGCGCAGTTAGAAATTATAACGTTCTGTAACTTGAGTTAGAATAAAGTCAGAATAATGAAACTTCCAGAATGTAAAAAAAAAAATGTTAATGTTGATTCCCCAACTGGCAAGCTAAATCTCAGTCATTTTTAATTTTGATTCCCCAACCGGCAAGCTAAATATCAATCATTTTTAATTTTGATTCCGCAAAATGGCAAGCTAAATATCAATCATTTTTATTTTTGATTCCCCAAATAGCAAGCTAAATCTGTCATTTTTAATTTTGATTCCCTAATTGGCAAGCTAAATATCAATCATTTTTAATTTTGATTCCCTAACTGGAAAGCTAAATATCAATCATTTTTATGTCGTCTAAGTATCGCATCTAATTTTGGGAATTTGAGCTCGAGTTTCTTACACACAAAGCTTATGATCCTTCAACAATTAAATGTTGCGTTAATTCTCTATTTGTACATACCAACCTCTTTTATTTCCGAAGACTGTGGATATGTTCTAAGCTTTAGGCAGCCGAAGCGGTACTTGTTTATTCTATTGCCTGAATGAATAATTATCAAAACATGCACATAAGCACGTATACACAGAGAGAGAGAGAGAGAGAGAGAGAGAGAGAGAGAGAGAGAGAGAGAGAGAGAGAACAAATTATATAGAATGACATTGCTCGAAACAATCCTCCTAACCGTCGAAAAAGACGATTCTTTATTGACGAACTGTATCAGTTATATTTTCTAAAAGCAATAATTAACAATAACGTTATTGATGTAGTACAGTGGTGCTTCTTCTACGTGTCTGACTCACGCCATTCAAGTCCGGTAAATTAATTGTTAGTATCAATTACAAGTAATTAAATGCACGTTTATCATGTAGACTATTTAACGTGAATTATATCCGTCATTATATCAATTAAATGCCTAACGTGATTTTTGTTATTCTGTCACTCGTACAGTGAAGATCAATGTCTACTATGCACTCCGGTGACAGACCAATCAAATATCACGTCGATGTCTACTATGCACACCAGTGACAGACCAATCCAATGTCACCTAATGTTAATAAACAGGCTTCTCAGTTGTACAGGTTAGCTAGTGTAGCCAGTCTGATTAAATTCGAGATGTCCGACCTAACAGAGATCTGACGGACACCGATGCGGGTTCATGCTCTGCTGACCCTTCGATTCGCCAATCAAAGTAGAACTTTCACATATATGAAAGTGGTAAGCGTTATTCGGAATATTTTTGCTGGTACCCAGCCTAAATTGGCAAGCCAATATTATAGGCCGGTAACTAATAACTCTGTCTTTTGATTGTTAGTCAGCGATGTTATTCAGCAGTGACGTCATTCTCTAATAGCTACTTTGGAAACTTCCCCCTTGAACTGCAGTGATTGGTTGGTAGCTTCACATGGGCGCGGTACATCATGGGAAAAAGTACGGAGATTCCGTCCTTTCTCTAAAGATGGAGGATGATAATCACATGCTGTCTCATGAGCACCGGAAGTGTGACCCAGTTGTCGGCGAATCAGAACATGAAGTTTATAAAGACAACTCTCTTTAACACAAAATGTAACGCGTTATCTGATCTGATAAGATGTGACTAATTAAAAGAAAAAACTATAATCTGTCCAGCATGTACATGCAACTAAGTATGAAACATGTACCATCATAATTAGAAAATAAAAATTAGGTAATTTTCTACTCCCCTTTGTACCAATAAGTAGACCTAAAGCAAAATTCCTCACCTGATCAACAATTACTATATATACTAGCGTATAATCCAATACCAACTGCAAACTGCATAGACCCAGATCTATCGTATCGGTGTCCGTCAGATCTCTGTTATGTCGGACATCTCGAATTTAATCAGACTGGCTACACTAGCTAACCTGTACAACTGAGAAGCCTGTTGTGCCCCTGTCGAGATGTGACTAATTAAAAGTACGGTATTGTTAACAATTGGATGAAAATGATTCAATTCTTGTAGGTATTTTAAATTTTCAAACTAACCCTCCGTATCTCAGTGCCAACACTATCGTATCCGTTTCCACTCAAAGTGAAACGCTTTTGTAATGTTAATTCCATGCCATTCTAGCGCAACCTGGCATAGCTTTTGGTGATCATGACTAGCTTCACCCAAATGCTTTCTGGCATTCCGGGTGAGTCTATTATATGAGAATGAAAGAACCAGTTGGCTAAACGATCACTTAGGGACGTATCCGAAGCAGGCTGAACAGTATGAAACATAGTCCGAGTTTCCTCTGACCCTTCACACCCCATTTTTGATATTTGGACATTTATGTTGGGGTGTGGGGTCAGAGCCCATTGCCTATCGAAAAGTTGGAATTCGCCGCCACCGCGCGGTAGCGGCATAGGGTAGCTGCTTACTACCGGGCCTAGAGAACTTAAACGACCTTACATCGAGCCATACCTGCATGAAATCGATAGGAATATGATTTATCTTCTCAGAAATTGCGAGTATGACATTCGTTTTGTCTTTAATCCGCTGACAGACTGCAGCGTTGATGAAATTTGACCTGGTACACGCCATTAGCATTGCTAGTCACGTGACTACCCTAATCTCGCAACCTACATGTCCAGGATATCAGAGGTCAAATAGTCACGTGATATCAACATTAAACCCCTTTCCAATGTTGTTGTACAAAAAATTCGAAAACATTATATGAAAGTAACGTAATGTTTGTAAAAAAACGAAAGGACACACAATTCTCAACATATTTAGTCCGAGAACAACTACCTGAAACCTGTCGCTGTCACAGTAACCTAGAGAAAGCCAGATTCGTCAAGAACGGAGCACATGCCAATGATGTTTTTGTTTGTATCACGTGACTACCATGTTGACAATGTGCTCTGTGCTTGATGAATCTGGCTTTCTCCAGGTTACTATGACAGCGACAGGTTTCTGGTAGTTGTTCTCGGAATAAATATGTTGAGAATTGTGTGTCCTTTCGTTTTTTTTTTTACAAACATTACGTGACTTTCATTTAATGTTTTCGAATTTTTTGTACAACAACATTCGAAAGGGGTTTAATGTTGATATCACGTGACTATTTGACCTCTGATGTCCTGGACATGTAGGTTGCGAGATTAGGGTAGTCACGTGACTAGCAATGCTAATGGCGTGTACCAGGTCAAATTTCATCAACGCTGCAGTTTCGTCTCGTCTGTCAGCGGATTAAAGACAAAACGAATGTCATATTCGCAATTTCTGAGAAGATAAATCATATTCCTATCGATTTCACGCAGGTATGGCTCGATGTAAGTTCATTTAAGTTCGCTAGGCCCGGTAGTAAGCAGCTACCCTATGCCGCTACCGCGCGGTGGCGGCGAATTCCAACTTTTCGATAGGCAATGGGCTCTGACCCCACACCCCAACATAAATGTCCAAATATCAAAAATGGGGTGTGATGGGTCAGATGAAACTCGGGACTATATGAAACAGCCCAATCCAATCGGAACAGCGCTCAGCCATCTCCGTCAAGTCGAGAAATAACCTTGAATGTAGTTGTTGGAATACACATAAATTTGATAGGTTTGGTGACTCGCCTAGAGCGGAATGCAAGACATGTGTTGGGACGGAAAAGGTTGATCATGTTCCGATTGTGATTTTGTCTCTGTCGCCATAGTGTGCCATGTGAACAAACGTAGTTCCGAATATAGGTCTCAGTGGCGGCGAATTACATCTGACGTTTCTTTGTCGACGTGACCGAAAATTCCGATGAAATTGCAGCTCACTCCTACCATGCACAAACTGAGTCACTCGTCCAACAACAGAAGCGCTTGAGTGATTAGTGTGATCAACAAACGTCACCAGGATTTAGATGGCAAAAAATTAACATTACGAAAGTCTGTCACTTTCAGTGAAAACAGATTCGATACATTTGGACACTGAAATACAGAAGGTTAGTTTGAAAATTTAAAATATTTAAAAGAACTGAATAATTTCCATTCAAATTTTAGCAATATTGTACTTTTATTTACTCAGATTTATATTGGGGTACAAGTTGCAGATGATCCCAGAGAAAACTATAGTACTATCTCAAGTTGTCTCGCTTACACGTCTATAGAACATATATCCCATTAAAGTAAATCTGACCTGCCTACAAAAATTCCTTCAATGCAGATCGCATGAATTCAACCCCACAAAGACTCGTGCTACGTAAAACTTTGAGAATTTTCATACTGCAACGGCAATTTACATCATATGGACTGGTAAATATGCATACAAATAAATACGTCTTAGTGGTGTGCACTAAAACTACACATGTAACATTTTTTTTCAGCACCGGCGTGTGAATGACACCTTCTTCGCAAACTGAAATTGCTTTAAAAAGAAAAAAGAAAAAGGCTCGCAAGCCTCGTCTACACAGATATAAGTCTAAAATGTAGTATTTCACCGATATGTCAGAGTGTTACTGTGTTACTTTGGTCAATCAGGTATGCTTATCTTATATGAATTTCAGGTACATTAGATAAAAATAGCTGAAATATCCTGTAGAATTATTATACTTGATGCGAAACAGTAAATGGACAATCTTTATATTGTTACTCATGGTTTGGACCGACCACATAGTGTGCGTACATGTAATATACATGTAATATAGTCTTTCGGTTATGCACGAAAATCTTTCAAATCGTCAGTCTGTGACACTACCTCACTAAATACACAAAGAGACACGTGTTGTCCTCTTCTTCCCCAATTAATTCTACCAACTCTAAAGTACACGACATACATGATACATGTTTAAATTTATCGCAATTGCACAAATAGAGTTAATGAACTGAACGTTGTAGATGGTGCATTTTTTTCAGAAAAAAAAACACCAAAAACAGCATAAAACGATAACAATCAGCTTTGAATACATTTCATAGACGCTCGCTTGACGTAGACCTTTCGGATTCACGTGAGAGATAGGTTGAATGAGAATATTAAATCAGGGTGTTCCACGCTAAGCTGAAAAGTAGCCGGAAGTCTATAGGGTGATCGGCCTTGACATAGGTTACACGCAACCAGTGTACTTGTGTACACTGTTGGCTGCTTAGAAATCATAGATCAATTATTTATTTATTTTTTATTTTTTTTTATTTTTTTTTTGGGGGGGGGAATAAAAGGTAAAACAAAACTGCTCATGCAAGCAAAGGCTGTATAATGGTAGACTAAAACTGTGAATATATAGTTGGTGTAGGACCTTGTCTATCTTCCCAACATCATATTTATTGCGTCCATTCAAAAAAAGATATTGCTTTTTTATATTACGAGTGCCCTTTACAGCCACATGAAATCAGAGTTGGACGAGTTAGTATAAAGGCATTATTAGTATAATACGTTGTTCGGTTCAGCTGTATCGTCTCGAGTGTGTACGTGGTATTGGCGAATCTTGGGAGAAGCGATGCGTCGAGTGTGTTCCTCTGATGTCATATACTCACGAGAGATGATCATACAGCTTTCCATGATGTCATATACTCACGAGAGCTGATCATACAGCTTTCCATGATGTCATATACACACGAGAGATGATCATACAGCTTTCTATGATGTCATATACTCACGAGAGCTGATCATACAGCTTTCCATGATGTCATATACTCACGAGAGATGATCATACAGCTTTCCATGGTGTCATATACTCACGAGAGATGATCATACAGCTTTCCAGATGTGTTTATTATACTGTATTATACTTTTAGTATATACCGTTAAAGAACATAACATTTATTTTTAAATTGCCAGAACTACTTTTTGTAGCGCAAGATGGTTATTAATAGATGATCAGGTGCCGCATAAAGTGTGCGGTTATGCCTTCCTATTTCTGAATACACAACATGTATATTCTCATGAAAAATGTGTTTACGTTGGATTCACCTGCTACCAGTGTCAGTTATTTGAAGCCCTTCTTCGTTATGGAGAATTTTACTGATACATGTGGTTAATAGTGATGTTGCAATTCATCATTTTTTGCTTACCGAAGCATTTCTCCGATTTCACTATTTAAATTGGATTTAGACGGTGTGAAACTCAACGATGGTCTGAGATCTCCCTATGACAGCTGTTTGGTTGTTCAGTACGCATTTCAACATTGCCCAAACGACATTGTCATTATTTGCTGTAGGAAGTTTGAAACAATGCATACAAAAATGTATTTGAAAAGTTCTGAATATTTTGTTGTAACTTATTTGTTTCTTTAAACCTGTGAATAAATTTAATGCAGATCGAGGGACACAATCACGTTCTATAAAATGATCTGCAGCTGCGCGTGCAGCACGCCGGACATCCGCAGACATATGTGTATGATGTAACATATGTAAATGACAGTGACCTAAAAATGTCGGAGATTAGGAACAATTCTGCTACTGAACAAAGAGTATACTGTAAAATACGAGCTCTTTATGGGTACTCTGACTGATATAATGGCCGGCTTGGATTTAGTGTACGGATGTTATTCTCTGTTATATCCTACAATTGTGAAGTGGTTTCATCGTTTCAAAGATGGTCGCGAATCCATGGAAGATGACCCACGTTCTGGAAGACCGTTATCCACGATTGATCAGTGGGAAATGGTTGCTGTGAAGGGGAAAATTGATGAAGATGCTCGATACACAGTGAAATATATTTCTGTTATCACGTTCATTAATTCGTCAGCTGTTTTTAATATATTGAAGAATCATTCGAAGCTCAGAAAGGTTTGTGCAAGATGATTCCCGCATTTGTTGATAGCTGATCAAAACAGCTACTGGCAAGATATTTCAAAGTGACCATAGACGTTTGAATGAGATTGTCACAGCTGATGAAACACGAATTTATTTTTCTGAACCCGGCTCAAGAGAAAAAAATAAAGTTTGGATCACAAAAAACGGACAGAAACCACAAACCGCTCGACGCAGTCAAACTGTCAAGAGAGTTTAATACGCATTATTTTACAAAAGGTCCGGTCATCCAGGTATCTGTGCCTGACTCTGCTAGTGTCACTGGGCATTTGAATGCCTCCAAAGTGTTGACAAAAGTTGTGGAACACCAATGCACCACCTGTCTGCTCACCGGTGCCCGAGGAATCCATCTACTTACTTCATGACAACGTTTGACGCATAAATCCGCCGTCGTGACAGACTTCCTGACGGAGCACATCATCCAAACTTTGCCACATCGTCCTTACAGCCCTTATTTAGCTCCAGTTGATTTTTGGCTGAATCCTGTTATCAAAAATTCGCTGAGGGCAAATTTGAAAGCCGCCATGCGGTTGAAAGTGTAGTTTCCAGTGTATGAATAACATATCAAAAGGTGAATACAAAATGGCATTTAATAATTGGATAATCAGATGAAGAAAGTGTTTAGATGTGTATGGGGAAATACTTTGAGGGGATGCACTGACGTACTGTTCAGTAATAAAGAACTTTGTTGTACAGCGCACTAATATTCAGAACTTTTAAAATACCCCACGTAAATATTCGCATAGTACACTTGTTTCGAGAATTGTTTTGGGTCGGGGATGGGGTAGGGGTCATTCGTGTGACGTCATAAAGTTGTTCCAGCATTTCAGACTGGTGATAAGGAATCGTCAAACGCAAGTAGGTATTATATATGTCTTTATCAGATTGTCGGATAATGATTAGTTACAGCTATGCATTGTTTATAGGTATATAATAATGACCGACAAAAAAAGAATGGATCAGAATTTAATACTTGTGAATAAAGTTAAATCATGTTAGGACCGACCTTCAAATGCTAAATTTATATACAGTACTTGGTACCATTCACCTTCAATTTGTGTACATTCTATAACTTATTCACATGTGCATCAAAGCATGAATAGAATGCTTAAACCATTACCAGCTCTGCTCTACTGATCATCTTGTCAGGTTTTGTAGATATATTTTTCGAGATGGAGAAGTCATTTATGTTAAAGCATCCGGATGCATACATACATTAAAAAATGGATGGCAGATTGGTTTTCAAATTATTTTAACCAACAAAATATTCACTTGCACACCTACACAGTTTCAGGTACACTAACCTAGTTGTGAAATTGTGTAAGCCCGGTAAGTCTGTTTAAAAACTGGCTAAGTAGCTCAGTGGTTATTGTGCTGGACTCCTACGAAGGAGTACCGAATCTAGGCCAGGTTGTGTGTCCTTAGGCAAAACACTTCACTCTGAATAGTGAATATCCAATACAACTAACCGATGCTTTTTGTCTTCATAAGCGGGTTTGGCCCAATTAAAACCAATTTGTTATTGTGCGGCTCTGGTGCACATCAATAACTTTTACATCAAGGTTGATTTGTTTAGTTATCTTCATGATCTTCGATCAGTACCTCTTATGCAATGTATGCCATTCACATTTGGTAATATTTTGCCTTCAGTAGACCTGTTAGCATGCCGGACTCATTTTCCGGTGCGTGTCCTTGGGCAAACAGCCAGTTTTCTCCGACCTACTTTAATCAAAATATAGGTAATGTCCGTTCAATGGTCTAACCTCTCTCTCTCTCTCTCTCTCTCTCTCTCTCTCTCTCTCTCTCTCTCTCTCTCTCTCTCTCTCGCTGTTCTTGAGATTGGAAATCAAACTTTACCAGTATGTTTCGCCTATCGCTCGGACTCTGATGGTTAAAAAAGTAACAAACTGCAAGAATTTTGCTAAAATATGTCAAATATAATCAACGTTCCATATTACAAACAGGCATATTTAGATCAAGTAACTTAGGTACCGTACCTCTGCAATGCACACTTGTCGTTATCCATACACGTTGTGGTGATAATACATAATACAGGTCGCTGCAGCCTGCTTTTGTGGAAATGTAGGCCAAATCAACCGTGTGTGATAGAACCACAGGCACTTGTTTCTATCAGTAAAAGTGGGGGGGGGGGGTAATAACGATAACACCCTCCGCTACTCCCAATTAACACAAGGTAACTAACTCTTGCGGCTCACAATCTGACCCTTCGTTGATCCCGTGCCAATTTTCTTATGCCGTCTGCGCATAGTTTACCCCTTTTTACAGAAAAAAATAAGTGCCTGTAGATAGAACCACTGTATCATGAAAAAGAGTTGACTTTAAAACGCATTGTTTTGTTGGACATCAAGTTGTAAAAGCCAAATGTCATATCTGCCTGACCAAACAAAAAATATCGTAGGCTTGCAACATTCTCATTTTAAGAGCCAGACGATTTTATGGCATTTGTAATATGTAAGGGTCAAGAGACGTAAGGCTTCCTACTTGTTACTCTGACTGGTCTGGACTTTTTCAATATGTGCTATATGTGTCTGACGTTGTAGACGATTAACCTGGCCTGAATTTCACAAACGGTGCTTGAGTTTGGACTTATTTTAAGTGTAGATTTTAGCAATTTGATTGGGTGCAATTTAAGTCGAACTTAAGTTTAAACTAAAGAAATATCTTAAAGAGCCGGTTTACATTTTGAGACATGCTGATGAAACATGGGCCAGTTTTTATCAACGGCCACATATATGTTTCCTTTTTCTTCTGATGTGGTTGGGGGCTCGTCTAACCCTCTCTAAGAATAGCTTTGGACGAATCGTCGTAACGATGATATAAAAATCGTCTGAGGTGTTCCGAGTGGACTTATTCTCAATTGTCGGCGGCGCTTTAGGTATGTGTTTTAACCGTACTGAGCGGTGGATCTAGGTGCAATTCAGGCTTTTGTCACGTGTTGTTACGGAGAGGTGGTGGTGTTGTGGTAGTCTGGATATGCAGTCGCTTACTGACCAACCCAAGATGACCCCTTTATTTCCATTATGGGCGCCCGTTATCCAATATTGACAGCTGTAGTTGTTGTAGGGTTTAATGGTACGTCAGCACAATAATGGCAGTTAACATTCAACTCTGCAGTACAGTATTGCTTAGTTATATGATTGCTAAATCTCGCAGCCCACTTATTCGAAGGCAAATAGTATCTGCCTTTTCCCTTCATTAGTTGTTTGTATCACGTGATGTTTGATGTCTGACGTCAAAGTAAGGCCGCGAGATTCTGGATCACGTGAGCAAGCAATCTGAGAAATGGCCAAGTACGAGGTCCCCTTTGTAAACAATGTATTTTTGGTTGCAGTGATAGATTACTAAAGAGACGAAATATGTTTTCGTTGTCATGTCCAAGAAAATAAATCATCTTCCTATCGGTTTCATCCAGATAGGGCTTGATGTAAGGTCGCTTAAGGTTTATGTACCCATTTTGGTAATGACCATGTATTTTGGACATACGGCTTAAAATGGTCACAGCAGAAACTGTGCATTGTAATTAATTTTGACTGATAGGAATACCTAGATTACATTATTGTAATTACAAATAGGTAAAAATATGTAATCAACTGCCACTAGAATAAAACCAATTTATTTTTTGTTTGTTTCCAAAACTTCACCAAAAATGTAATTACCATCAGTAACATCAGTGACCACTTGTTTGATTACATGACCACTATGGCGTGAAGACATTATTAAACAAGGGTTTTACTTTCTTTTAAAAAATAGTTTTCTCTGGTACAGATAAATCAATACCTTACTAACTCGTGCATAGAGATTTCTACTGCAGAGAGAGAGAGAGAGAGAGAGGAGGATCGCTGAAAAATGAATGTTGCGATTTTTCGAGATGAGAAAAACCACGCTTTCGTAATAATTTTAGAGCTTATCAAAAATATTTTACATATTTAAATTTACCCTTACAAATATTTAACCCCTGTTGATTTTTTGTTGTTGTTGTTTGTTTGTTTGTTTGTTTGTTTGTAAGATTTGATGCAATTCGCTTTTGCAAATTAGTTAACAGTTTGATGTTTTCTCAAAGTAATAACTCAGTCAAGCGTGTGCTTCATTAACAGTGTTTGAGAACCAATTTTAGAATGTACATTTGTATCTGGGATCCTCCGCGTCATTGCACACAGATTTGACTTTATTTATCCCAGTAACTCGCGGAGCATTTCACACAAATGCATTCATCCGTAGTAACAGTCGTAATAATTTATATGGGTCAGTATGTACGTAAAGGGTTTAACAGTGAACAGTGTTGCACCCCGAGTGCAGGGTTGAGGTTTTCCCGCAAATTTATTGTCCCATGTCCTCCAAATTTGGTAGTCGGCCCGGTTACAATGTAAAGTCTCTGACAGACGGTAGTGTAACACATATTTTCTATATTAAAGTCACACCTACGGCAAAGAAGATTTAATTTATTTTGACAAATACACAATTTGTCATTTAATTAATGAATTATTAATTTGAAAAGAAAAGTAATTAAGAAAACATAAATATTTATTGTAATAAATGCTGGTAGTAATGAGTGAACACTAAAGTTAAATGAGAGCAAGATCCGGAACGGAAAATTCTATGGTGCAACTCAGTTCAGGTTAACCAGATAGTCAAACATGTTAATGTTTTCATGAGTTACTTGATAAAACGTTTATTACAAAAATGCAAGTGTCCAAGGAAAATGTGATAGTACAGTGCAGACGACAAAGTTAAAATGCAAAACTGTTGAAGCAAATAAGATTATTGCATTCTTAAGCACTGCTATAGTGCATTATGTAGTACAACAATTTTCCTTTGTCTCTTTAAAATGCTGTGTCCCCCAAATTTGGCCGGTGGGAACACAGTGACCCCTTTCCTTGTGATCCTATGTGCAACACTGGGGGTTTAACGGCACGTCAGTACAGTACTGGGTATATGGTGCCTAGTAAAAGTTAGGTTACTTTTGAGGAACACATTGGCGGGGGTGGGGATGGGAATGAGGCTTCAGCTATTTTGCTTTCATTCGTGAATTACAAGAACTGGGATGCTGACACAGAACTCTTGATATAGCTGATTGGGTGCACACACTTAATTGTAGCGACAAGTTGGAACAGGAATCTATCATGGCTGTACCGTAATATAGGTCCCTGGTTTGTAATACATTTAAACCTATCTTGAGAGACCACCCTCTTCTGACATTAAAAGTGGTCTTACAAAACAGGTCTACTGTCATTAAAGGTTTAAACATTATATAATACTATTGATTTGTGCATGAAAAATGTGGTATTTTATGACAGATGATCTTACAATGCAGTAGTCTTTCATGATAGATGGTCTTCGAAAACAGTGGCCTTTCATGATAGGGTTTTACTGTATAGCAATTTGTCTGACTTTCACAGCCGCAATATGTTTTCCTCAGATTCCAATATTTAAAGGATGAACGTTTGTGAGGCCATATATAGTCAGATCAGCCGATTGCTATACAGTCAAATCAACCTATTGCTATATAGTCAAATCAGCCTATTGTTATGTAGTCAAATCAGCCTGTTGCTATATAGTCAAATCAGCCTATTGATATACAGTCAAATCAGCCTATTGCCATATAGTCCAATCAGCCTCTTACAGGTAAGACAGTGTAATTAGTTGATCACATCAGATATGATTTTAAATGTGTAGATGTTCCCTACTCTTATGAAATTGATATTGCCATTCTGAGGACTTCTCTGCATCAAAACACTTTACATATATAACTATTTCATTCATAGATATTGGGACTAACACAGACTGGGATACGAAACTCGTTATCTACCCTAGCAAAAATATCAGCCGTTCCGTTTTGACATCCAAATGACGGCACTTAACACCCGAGATAAATAAACTCCGGGATTTCGGTGCTTTCAGGGGCAAGAGAGGCTTGTTTACAGTACATAGTTTGTGAACTACACTGCTTAAATATTTAATTATTAACAGAGGAGATAAAAACACCATTTTGTTTGCAAAAATATACAAGGATGATGTGGTTTAATTTATATTAATCTTTGAGCAATGTATTTTGAAAATGATACATGAAAGTTGAATTTGTGATATTTTACAAAAATTATTCTTAATCAGTATTACGACTTTTTGTAAATAAATCACTTCACTACTCTGTATGGTTGATACAGTACTAAAACCACTTCACTACATCTGTATGGTTGATATATTATTAAAACCACTTCACTACATCTGTATGGTTAATATAGTATTAAAACCACTTCACTACATCTGTATGGTTGATACAGTACTAAAACCAATTCGCTACATCTGTATGGTTGATACAGTACTAAAACCACTTCACTACTCTATATGGTTGATAAAGTACTAAAACCACTTCACTACTCTGTATGGTTGATAAAGTACTAAAACCACTTCACTACTCTATATGGTTGATAAAGTACTAAAACCACTTCACTACTCTGTATGGTTGATACAGTACTAAAACCACTTCACTACTCTATATGGTTGATAAAGTACTAAAACCACTTCACTACTCTGTATGGTTGATAAAGTACTAAAACCACTTCACTACTCTGTATGGTTGATAAAGTACTAAAACCACTTCACTACTCTGTATGGTTGATACAGTACTGAAACCACTTCACTACTCGGTTGGTTGATACAGTATTAAAACCACTTCACTACTCTGTATGGTTGATACAGTACTAAAACATATTCTCATACTTCACACACATTTAAAAATGAATTGCTGTTATTTGTTCTCGAAAAATGATCTATATTTTTATATTTAGATTTTAAAATCTGATATAACATTTTACGTGTGGGCAGAAATAAGGTATCTTTAACATAAGATATTTCGGTTTCTATCAATCACAAAGTTAAAAAAAAGATATCTATCAGAATGGCAGAGAGAATTTGACTTTCCCTTTGGAATAAATGTAAATCAAATTTGAGATTTTAATTTAGAGAAGGAGTAGAAGAAGCTATAAGTTTCTTTCATTAGAACAGTGTTACAGTTAACTATAGTCTCTATTCTATGTAGGTACACCAGAGATTTATAGCCCGAGAACGTGGTAACTTTCGCAATTCTTTTGATCTCAGGGTTATAAAGACCACTGGCAACCTCATTTGCATATCAGAAGGGAAAGATTGATATCTAGAAGCTGAGTAGAGTTTTCCAATCCTTGTATTATGTTAGTCCCAGACAGACCCTACTCGTAGTTGAATAATAGAAATAACTCGTGTTGGAAGTTTGCATAGGTGGGTGATATCCTACCATAGATCTAACTCAAATGTATGACAAAATTACGTGATGCAAATTTCTGGACACAGACACTGGCTCCACGTAGACAAGACACGAAGCAACGGAGAAACTTCAGTAAAAGTGGCTATTGAAAAATCTGCAAGGTACTTAAATCGTACATGGGGAAAGGTTACGGTGGTGTTAGTTACGAGTGACAAAATGCGCAGACAGTGTAGGAAAATGAGCTCGGAATGATCGAAGGGTGAGATTGCGAACTTCTAGAGTTCTGTTACCTTGTATTAATAGAGCTGGTTACGAAATGATGTGACGCAACGCCTAATTACGTAATACTTAAAAATAGCTTGCGTGGACAATGTCTTGACCCCTACGGACAAAATGTGAAAGCAGACAATGTTCCGGGAGCTAAATTCAGTCTGATAGAAAGATACTCTGTTATACAACTGAAAGGGTGGTTACAATGTCATTTCCCTACAAATGCAAATTGAAGTAAATGTATAGTCATTATTTCAGTACTTAGGCTACCGTCCTGAAAAAGATACAAAATAGGTCAATGTATTGGAACGCAGTCTCTACAGACATTAAGTACAGTATTTTATGTAGTTACATAATGGTATATAAACTGTTGACTTTGAGAAGATGGACAGGCACAGCAACATTTATCTTAATATTTTTTCTCTAGTATCTTTGTAAAATTTACAAACAAAACTTGCATGATATTCGTCATCAATTAATAGTAAATTATTCTGCAATAAAAAGTTACAAAAACACTCGGAAGCAGTATCCCTGTCATATTCACCTGCCTCTATATTACATTTATGGCTAGAACATCAAAATGTATCTAAAAGTCTAGAGGAATGTAAAAACATAATCATATGGCGTAGATATTACTCAACATTCAGCAAAATACATTTACCTGTATTTTGTTGACTGATTTACCTTTCATACCAGTTTTGATACACACACATCATTTGACTGTATGACAAAAAAATGAATACATGAAAAGTTTTATATCGCGCATATTTCGCTCGAACAAAATTAATTTTCAGCAATTCCTCAACCACGGCTGTATCAGTTTAATTTTAACCATATGCCTTAAGATTTTACTGAGACTATCATTAATTAGTTTTCGATTTCACCAGTCAGTCTTATCATTAAAAGTAATACACAAGGAAACGGACTAACAAACTGAGGTAGATGCATATAAGTGCGTAAGTAAAAGAGTAGACGTAAGAATAAAATGAATGAAAGAATGAACAAACGAACGAATGAAAAATAAATTAATGTAAGAAAAGAGAGACAACTAGGAGAATTACGAAATATTTGATTTTACACACGAATGAGAATAAAGAAGAGGATATTAAAATACCATAATGACCACAACATTTCGCAAATGGTCCTTTTAATTTTAATGAAACCAGAAATGGAAATATAAGATGCAAATGACGACAATGAACAGAGGTTACTTTTAAAGGGGTGGGGGTGGGGGTGGGGTAATTAGTGTTTTTATTAGACCGAGCAAAATAAAGCAATTATCTTCTTAGCCGATAAATCACTAATCTTCCTAATTGGAAGACTTAAAAAGACTATAATACATGTCTTTCTTTGTTTAATCTAGTAAATCTGGTTTTTATTTTATCCTGGTGTGTTCTTTGTACACATTGATATGAGCAGAGCAACATAGTTCACTGAGTACAAGACATAGTTTAGAGTTAGCATCACATTGTGTACACTACAGTGTCGTTCTGTTTGTCCGAAAGCAGAATTTCGGTCCACGCAAGATGTTCTCAGTAAATGACATCAGTTTATATTCATAGCAACAAGATGAATTCATAACTCGCCCTCAAGAGTAGGGGATGGTGTTGTCATTAGTTTTCCCTTTTTTACTGACAGAAACTAGTGCCTGTGAGTAAGAGTCCCTGTTTTAATCCATTTGTTCCAATTTCACACGTCTTAAAACTGAAGTCCACACTCAGTAAAGCATATGATGGCCATTTTGATGGGTTCAAGGACCTAAGATTAATACCAGACTGAATTTTTAAAATTCTACCAGACGCTCTCTACATGATGGTGATGTATCTCAGTGGCATTTCGTCATCATTTGCATCGGAGAGGACGGTATGACCCTTGTTTGAAAGACTGGTGCATTTATTGTTCACATGTGCGGAGTTTTCAACCTTTGTAGCTAGCTTGCGATATTCAGGTACCTTCTAGAATTTCATTAATTAATTTTGTTGTCTATGGGTTTATGTCATAACTCAGCAATATATTTCAAGTGATATTTGTCCCATCTATGAAGAGAATTTAGAAATACACTATTGTTTGGGTTTCTACCCACGCATTTAGCTCCGATTCCGTCCCTATATCCATTAGTACTCCAAAGCCACTCCGAAAACTTGCATTATCTTTTTTTTAGAGATTAGGATGCGTCTAGTTGCGCAAATCCCTACTTTCAAGAAAGCTGAAAATGCAAAATCAAAATCAGACAGAAATTTCACCGTCTTTTATTACATTTAGGTGTTATTTTTTTTTTTTAAATAATGAAATAAGCAATACAATTTAGACACTTGGCAGGTGACTGCTCATTTGAATGCTTTCTCGAGCAGATAGTCTCGTTTAATCAGAATCTCGCGAGACTATAATCTACCTGGGGCTGTAACATTATTGTGTACACAAACTAGTAACAATACAAAGTTTAATGCATATACGTACACAAGATTTAAGTATGCAACATGTTGGAAGCGTGTTTAAAGTGGTCAAGGCGGCGGATTCCTGTACCCCCCCCCCCAAAAAAAAAAAAAAAAAAAAAAAAAAGAGAAACAACAACAACAACAAAACCGATGCTCTATTTCCAACCACACAATGCCCAACGTATATAGTAGCCGATGCATTAGTTTCTCGCTGTGGTTCTTCGTTGCTCTCATGAAATAAAGTTTGCAAAATCAACACCAAACACTGGGTTGCATAGACATGCTTTGTAGTCACTAACATATATGTCTGCTTGTTGTGTTTTTCAAGCTCTTTGACTGTGTCCGGTTTACCTCTACTCACCGTGTCTCTTGTGACCAGTCACCCCCGCCTCCTGTTCCAGTATGATGGAACTCTTGTGGCACATTCCAGTACCACTGGGTGGAATTTGTTTGACCAGGGTTTGTTGATACTGATTTGACACACCACGCAGAATTTGTTAAGTTTGTAAGGCCGCTGATTTTTTCTTATCACTACACATGTGCAGTTCGCAGCCAGTCCAGGTGCGAAATCCATTCTCGGTAGGGTGTTACCCCAGATTACAGATATTAAATGTAAGTGAAAATGAAAACATAATACCTGAATCAGTACAGTTGGTATTTTAATGAGACCCCCCATTTTTGTCTGAAATTTTTTGTTGGTAGTTGTGCTAAGTGACCATATTGGCGACACATTGGATGCTTATATGTATGAGTGTTATATGATGACTAGGCTGGAGTTGGCATCTGCGTTAAGAAAAGAAAATATGGACCAATCGTACATTATATTACATGGTCCCCTTGGGTCTGGAAAAAGTCATGGAATTTTTAATTTTTATGGAAAGTCTGACAAAAGTCAAGGGAATTTATGATATGTGAGGGAAGTAGGGGAAAAATCAAGGAATTTTGAATGTTAATTTGGATTAGCGCGCGGGGAAATGCGCGCAATGTTATACCCATAGGGTGTGTGTGTGTTTTTTTCTTCGCGATTTCAAAGTTGACTCGGCATTTTTAAAATAAAAGATTAGGCCCAAAAAAATAAAAAAATATGTGTTTCCTATTGCACTGGTTTTAAAATTTTAGTAGGCAGGTAGTTATTTATATATATATATATATATATATATATATATATATATATATATATATATATATATATATATATATATATATATATATATATATATATTTTGTAAACATTATATATAAATGAAATAATATTTCAAGCGCTTCAAAGTACTGAGCAAAACCGGCTCAATTAGATGCACAAATCAGTTTCGACAATGTGGTAAAAAAAAAAATGGGGGGGGGGGTGGGTGCGTGGGGGGGGGGAAGTGCTAGGGTCGGCAATGCGAAACAGGGACGGTCGTCCGACCGGAAATTTTTTTTTTTTTGACCTTAAATAAAACGTGTTATCCAATTGGCTGAAGAGGATGTGGAGGCCAACTAAAATATGCGGTTTCCTTCGTTCTGTGTTGGCTTGTTTTAATTTTTGCTTATTTTAACTGCGTTTTTAACACATTATTGGATATATCATGCCGAGGAAATGGGACACCCTAGCTGGCCTCGGCGGGTATCGAACCTGCCACCCTTGGATTACGAGTTCCACGATCTACCGACGGGACTCCCACAGCTCCCTGTTTTATATGTTTAACAATGGAAAGTGTGTGTGTGTGTGTGTGTCTGTGACTGTGTGTGGTCAGGGAAAATTTGCCTTTGGTTAAGGAAAATTCAAGGAATGTTTACTCCTTAAGATGTGGAATGCTGATATTAGTCGTAGCCACACGTATAGAATGCACGGACTCTTCTGTACCTGAGACCACATTATCAGCACATACTATTTGGCCATGTGAGGTCTAAGTGCCGATAATTGGGTTAAATGTTAGGACTAAGTGCAACTTGAAGGAGCATTTCTGAATCCGATGGTCGATGATTCAAATCATAAAAAGCGATGATATTATTTTTACCATGCCTTAGACTAAGTTTCAAGATCAACAACGATCAAAACAAAAGCAAAAACAGGAAGAAGAACAATTCTTGTTTCTCATAGACGCACGTGACCACAGGTAAATGGCAATCATTGCGCCATATAATAACATGGGGATATAATCTTTCAGTGATCATATTTTGACATCCACGAAGTAAAATCCCAATTATATATGTTATAACCAACATGTACAAGATTTAAATTAAAAGCAACATGTTGTATTTGCTTTATACATCTTACTGACATCTGTTACGTTCGTTCTTTATTTTAACTGTGCAATAAAAGTACGCAGCAACAGGTAATTTCAGTAATGTATATAAGTATATCAGGGTTTGTTCCGTTAAATTTAGCGATCGTTTGTGCGTACTATCGATTGCAATAGAAAGTAATTGGAAAACTCTTCAAAATATAAATCTTTTACTCTGCTTCACTTTACGAATATCTAAGAGCTGTTTCAAAACTCTTCGAACTATTTTTTTTTTTTTTTTTTTTTTTTTTTTTTGCAAGACTTTTTTTTCGACACAATTCTATCCTTGTCACGGGAGTCTTCTAAGTTAAAATGATGAACAATTTAAAACAGGAGTGGTTTAAGGAAATTTCATCGCAAACTCTGGGACTGTGGCATTTGGTATGTTGAAGGTTCACTCAACTTATATCCATCAGTACCATCGACGTCATGCCTGACATTAGCCAATCAGAAGTCAACTTTTATTCATTTGAAGAGGTGATTTACTCTGTAATTATCATTATAGTTCCATCAATTTGTAGGGTAAATACGATCCGGGAAAGGCTTTTCTCCATGTCTGTGAGAAAGTAATGGAATGAAAGGCATTATGATATTTATTTCCTTGACTTTCTGAGATTCACTTCAAACTATTTTTAAATTACCAATGTTATGGTGAGAATTTAATCAATGAAAGTGGACAATGTCCGACTGACTGACTGAATTTGAATTATAGACGTGTGCGACGAATCTCGTCATGTACGTCTGATTAATATGCGCACAGCGCACTATTTAATTTGCCCCCAAACTGTTGCTGTAGCATCAGTTTGGGGTTCGTCAAGCGGTTTAAACAGAGCTGTAAAAACCGCTTGCGCTTTACTGCATGCACCGCATGCTATTTAATTAATCGGCGTGGGGGTGCGAATCGCCCTCACGCCATTGAATTGTGTGCCCAGCACACTGTCTGTTGCGATGCAATGTCCGGGCGCGGAAAAGGCGGAGTCAGGAACGGCCAGGGAGGAGCTTTTGCGTCACAAGATGGTGTCTGTGGTCCAGGGTGTGATTTTGCCTAAATATTGATGTCGTCTTGCACGTGTCGCTATTCTTTTTAAAACATTTTTAATTTTAATGAACTCTATATGATTGGCTGACTGGTACCGTGTTGAAGTTGGGTTAAGTCCAAGGTGCTTTGCCCTATACTTGATTCTATGCATGTTGAAGTAATCGTTGCCACTTTGTGCGGCTGGGCCTGATGGCTTTTGGTTTTTAAGCCACCTTATATTGTCTATGGATTTTGGGTCAAAGTTTTTAAGTTTCTTGTTATCAATTGAATTTGCTGCCTTTTTGTTTGGAAAACTGGGTTTAAGTTGTAGATTATATACCGCTTTGTGCAGTGGGCCCCTGATGGTTTGGACTTGTGACCACCTTATATTCTTAGGTTCGATTTGGGCCATTGAGAGGGTCCTATTGGATAGTTTCAGTGGATCTGGGATGAAGGGACAATGTCCGAGTTAACTGCATGTTTATATACGGGAAATTGGGTTATCTCACTTCTGTTTTAGGGTGGACAATGACGGAACTCAAGAATACCATACCCCCCTTTGCGCACACGCAAAAATGATCATGTTAAGCAGGGGACAGACCAGTTGAAAACCGGACTGTTCGGTGTAAAACCGGACGAATTGTCAGCCTACTTCTGTTAAAGTTATGGATTTGAACTGCACCTATACATGGGAGGTTCATATATCTTATAGCAGGCATTTACACATCAGTAGTCAAAAAATGAAACCTGAACGTAGGACCTTAAAAGAAAATGTCGATAAAGCATCACGACCATGACCAGCGAACCATACAATCCAATAAATACGTTTCTCAGTGCTAGTGTAGATAATGCGAGAATCAATGGTCTATGTCACCTTTATATTGCTAGCAATTATTTACGACAGTGACCCAAAATATCACTGACATTTGGCACCACACCTTGGAAATTTTTCAATCCGACATTATATATATATATATATATATATATATATATATATATATATATATATATATATATATATATATATATATATATATATATGTGTGTGTGTGTATGTATGTATGTTGACTTTGGGTTTGGTGTTTTACGGCACATAAACAAAAGTAAGTTTTTAGTGCCAAGCAAATTGGAGTAATGTGGTTTGCCGAGGGACACCATTCGATTGCTGACCCAGACTGATTCGATGGTAGGATCTGAACCCGCACCTTTTCGGTCACGAGTCCGGCATGCTAACTACAGACACTAAGCCACCGCGGCTCCTATGTATACATGTATGAATGGCTATGTATGTATGTATGTATGTATGTATGTATGTATGTATGTATGTATGTATGTATGTATGTATGTATGTATGTATTTATGTATGTATGTATGTATTTATGTATGTATGTATGTATGCTGAGTTTATAGTGCCGAGTAAAGTTGTAAACAAATTTACAGGTAGAAAATTGCCAAAATCTTTTGAAAGATAAACCCTTCAAATTAAATTATACACCTACAAGACAGTATATCTAATGTAAAGGTGTTGAAATTCTTCAAAAGATATACAAAAATAAACATGTAAAATCCTTCAAATGTAGGGCCAAGATTTGTTATATAACCCCTTTCTTTTAGAAAGCCTAAGATTTTCCCGGGTAGTACATCATCAAAAGCCATTTAGCTCTGCAAGAACGATTGCACTACTACTACTACTAGCCCAGCCCCCCCCCCCCCCCCCCCCCCCCCCCCGGCGTCGCCCGCACATATTAAAGCATATAAATCAATCAGAAAACATTCGGATCTTTTCGCAATTGATCGAAATTTTACAGCCTCACTGCATCTCAACCATTCTTCCTAGGTACTAGGCAACAGTTTGGAGTGGGTTTCATAGCACCTACCCCATGGGGAGGGGGCTATGGGGGCTAACTTTGTACATGTACATTAGTTCTACATTCTTGGTTAGGTTTTTGCATTTAGCGCAGGTTTGTTTCACCCTTTATACATGATGTTAGATATTGAATCATGAAACTTAGTGAGGGAATGCATCTTGACAAGTACATCACAAAAGTAGGTCACCGTGACCCATATTTCAGTTTCAACCGCCTGTCGTTAATTTTTTTTTTTTTGGTTATTTTTTGTTTGGTTATTTTTTTAATTTATTTCTCAAGCTAAGTTCATGCTAGAATCATCAAACTAGGTGTATGCTTCTATATTAGTACCACACCTTTACAATAAAAGAAAGACAATGCGTTTAGCTCAGAACCAAATAGGTTCTTTGCATCCATTATATGTACTGTTTCATCTAGAATCATGAAACTTGGTGAGGGGCTGCATCTTTATGAATGCTATATCCACGTCACAAAAGTGGTCCACTGTGACCCATATTTCACGATTCACTGACTTTGGTTCAGTTTGGTGTTTTAAGTTTATTTCTCCAAGTACTGTTCGTGCTAGAATCAACAAAACAAATGATTGTATGCATCTCTCTTAGTATCACACCCTTACTATAAAAGAAGGTCACTGTAATCAACATTTCACGTTTGACTGGCTTAAATTAATTTTTTGGCGTTAAGTTCATGACAACAGGTTTTTTTTTTTGGGGGGGGGCATCCCGTATACACACTGTTTTACCTAGAATCATACAACTTGGTGAGGGGATGAATCTTGATGAGTACTATAACATCAACACAACAGTAGGTCACTGTTACCCATATTTCACGCTTCATTGACTTTTGGTTAAATTTAGTGTTTTAATTGTATACATCTCTGCTAATACACAACAGCGTAAAAAGGGTCACGTGCCCTACGTTTCACATTTTACAGGGTTAGGTTAATGTATGTATGTAGTAGCGTTTACGGCACCTTAGCACAATAGTATGGTGCCACATAAAGGAAAAGTTCGAACAATGTAAAAATGGATTTCCCACAAATTTAAGAAGAAAAACCCGTCCAGATAAATGTTAATATGAAGTGCAACAAGATAAAATACAAACCGTAAAGATGTTCAAATTCTGTAAAATGTATATACAATTAACGATAAAGGTAACACATAAAATCCTTAAAACATATGTTCAAAATTTTTGATATAAACCGCATTTCCTCACAAAGTCCAATATAATCTCGGATGGTACATCCTCATTCAGTTTCTTCATGCAGAGGTTCGGTTAAGTTTTGCATTTAGCTCATGGCCAAATAGGTCTTTTGAATGCTATTTGCATACTGTCGTTTTCAGAATCATGAAACTTGGTGTGGGAATTCATTTTGAGGAGGACTTCTCCCTCATTTCAGGAAGAGGTCATTACGGCCCATATTTTACGCTTCAATGACTTGAGTTACATGTTGTGTTTGATGTTCATTTCTCAGGCACTGTTCTTGTTAAAGCTGTGAAATTTGTGACGATATGCATCTTTATTAGTACCCCACTCTTACAACAAAAGAAGCTAAAGACTTATATTAGTCTGTTGCTAGCTTTGGTTAAGTTTTGCATTTAGCTCGTGACCACGTGAGTTTCTGGCGTGCTATATGCATACTATCTTTCCTAGAATCATGAAACTTAATGAGGGGATGCATGTCGATAAGTATTGTGTCTTTATTGCAAAAGAAGGTCTCAGTGACCTATATTTTATACTTCAGTAACGTTGTTTATATTTGTGTTTTTTAAAGTTAATTTATTCGGTGCTGTTCATGTTCGAATCATGAATTTGTATAACTGGAGGCGTCTCTGTTACTACTTCATCCTTACAACAAAAGAAGATCAGCGTAATCTACATTTTATGCTTTGCTAATAGGTTAAATCAGGGGTGTCTAACTCATTTGTTAAAGCGAGCCAGATTTGATATAAATAATAATAAATAAGAATAATAAATAATTACTCTGGCGGGCCGTATCCGGCCCATGGGCCGTATGTTTGACACCCCGGGGTTAAATATTTATGTTTAGCTTATTGCCACATTTATTCTTCCATGATATGTACATCATAGCTTAAGCCTTATACATATGTCCTTTTCTGACCAGGTGCAGTTTTATTGATTTTTGGTTTGGTTTGGTGTTTTGCTGCACAGCAACACAAGTAGATTATTTAGTGTAAGGGCAATACGATTAAAGTTCCTTGCCTAAATACGCATGACGGTTGACGACCTGGACTGATCTAATGGTAGAATTCGAACCCGCATCCTTTCAGTCACGAGTCAAGCACGCTAACCACTGATCCACCGCAGCTCCTATCGCCATTAGTCGCCTCTTACGACATGTGTGAGGGCGCATCGGATCTATTCTACATTCCCGAGCCCGCAGGGCGGTGGAAGTTGGAATAAATGTTTATTCAGTTGTAAACTTTCCATATTAAAACTATACATTGTATAGTGTGATAGGTTACCCTCAATTGGTTAACTGGGTTGGAATTATACGAGTGGACTGTATGCTGAAAGCAACAACAACAACAAAAAACTCTACACAAATAGTACTCCCCCCCCCCCCCATAAAAAACAAATAAACAAACAATAGACCAATAGACTAGTTAGACAAGGGGTCAACAATTCACTGTCAAGATCAATTTGGTCTGAATTTATTTTCTGCATGATAATTAATGTTTACAATGGCTACTGGAGACTACTAAAAGCTGCCTAGATGTGAGCTATGTAATCGTTGATTGTATTCTGGTTATTGGGTTGACATACACTTTTTAAAAAAAAATCAACTGTTGTCTCAGAGTGGAAGGCGATACACGCGACAAGAATGTGCTATATTCTCATTGGATATAAAGTTTTCAAATACAATAAATGCCGACGAGTTTTACAGAAATATCACATATCAAATTTTGGCGGCGTCGGCGCAGTTAACGTTAAGATTCTATGTCAGCTTTTACAAATCCATAAATTCTACATCATTTTGGTGTATTTATATAACACGTCGGCACAATGTTGCTGTATTCCTGAGCACAGAGTAAGTCCAAGGCGAAACAGCTTTTCGCGGACCCTTTGTCATTCAATCCAAGCAGAAAACGATCGCGAGGCAAAAATTTACGTACACGAGTATCGTGTTCAGCCAGATGTGCGTCGAATACGTTCGTCCTCGAATCGAGGCGTGTAACGCACTATAACATTCAAAACTAATCGACGTGGTCAGTGTGCAAAACTACGGAACATAATAGTGGTCGACTCTTTCGTTTGCACGTTATGATCAACTGAGGATGTAAATAAAATAACAACATCAGCCAAACCTGACTTAGGCTGACACCTCTGGAAAGTGGGAAAGTAGCCGTTAAAGACAGGTGGTTGCTTAATAAAGGTTTATTATCTTCGATTTTTTTTGGTTTATGGTTTATGAAGAAGCGATTAGGGCAGGTGAACGCTTAATAAAGATGACCTTTCAGATATGTTTGACTGTATAAATATAAATATGAAACAATGTTTAAGACATTGTTTACACACCAGCTGGTTTATACGTGTGTGCTTATTGGGGTTCTACTTAATGCGATAATGTTGTGCCAGGCCTGACTATGAACAGCAACCAGACATGTATCAGACCAATCAGGTGACTCTTCAGATATCTGTTCACTGCCATAGCTGAGAGAAAATGACACAACTCCGGGTTTATGAGCATCCTTTTTGGTCATTACACCATGTATTTTGGTCATATGACTTTAAATGAGCACAACAGAAGCTATAAGTTGTAAATTAATTCTAACTGATAGGAGTACCTACATTGCTTTATTCTAATTACAACTAGGTATAAATAGTTAATTAACTCCAACAAGAACAAGCAACAAAAATAATTTTTAGCAGTTTTCAAAACTTGACAAAGTGCAAAAGATTCACATTTAGTTCTGAATTAACCGCTTAAGGTTTGCCCGCCCTTCTTGGTCATTACACCATGTATTTTGGCCATATGATTTCCAATGAGTACAGCAGAAACCATACATTGTAATTAATTTAAGTGATAGGAGTACCTAGATTACATTGTTGTAATTACAAATTGGTATAAATAGTTAATCAATTGCCACTAGAACAAACATTTTGTTTATTATTTTGTTTTAGTTTTTAAAACTTGACTAAAAATTGACAGTTGAAAAGATCAAGATTATTGTTTTAATAATCCCCTAAAAATGTAGTTGTAAAGTTGAGATTACTCGTGAATAACATCAGTTCAAACTATGGTTTGAATAGACAAACACTATGGTGTGAAGATATCTGTGCATGTGCTCTAATGTACATTTGTAGGGGTTGTGTCAAAGTTGTTTTAAACTATTTTCGACTGTGATTTTCTGTTGAAGTTTTAGAAACTAACAAAAATAAATTGTTTGTTTAAGTGGCAGTTGATTAAATATTTTTTACTTACTTGTAATTACAATACTGTAATCTGGGTACCCCTATCAGTTAAAATTAATTACAATGCATAGTTCCTGCTGACACATTGAAGTCATACGGCTAAAATATATAGTGTAATGGCCAAAAAGGGTACATACACCTTAAACAGGTTCTGTAAAGTTGAGGTTACTCATCCATAACATCAGTAAACCACTATGGTTTACATAGATAAACACTATGCTGTGAAGACACCTGTGGACGTGCTCTCATGTACATTTTATAGGGGTTGTTTCAAAGAAGCTTTGAAATATTTTTGACTTTATTTTCTAGTGAAGTTTTAGAAACTAAACAAAATTGCTTGTTTAAGTCACAGCTGAATAAATAGTTATACATATTTGTAATTACATTACTGTAATGTAGGTACTTTTATCAGTTAAAATTAAACAATGTACAGTTTCCGCTGTGCTCATTGAAGTCACATGGTACAAATACATGGTGTATTGACCTAAAAGAGCACATAAACCCTAATCTTCCTTTCATACGCCAACCCTGTTTTCAAATCTACATATACATAATCTAAAATAAACAAAATAAAAGAGGTTGCTGAGGGGAATAACTTTGTACATACATGTACATTAGTTGTACGTTATTGGTTAAGTTTTTGCGTTTAGTTCAGGTTTGTAGCCCATTGTATAAATACTGTATCTGGAATAATGAAACTTGGTGGGTCGATGCATCATGATGAGTACTACACCCTCATTATAAAAGTACCTCACTGTGATCAATATTTCACGCGTCACTGACTGGTTAAATTTTGTGGTTTACGTTCATTTTCCAACCTATGTTCTTATTAGAATAATTTAACCTTATGATTGTATGCATGTCTATTAGTACCACATCCTTACCACAAGTGAAGGTCACTGTATCCTACATTCCACATTTTACTGGCTTAGGTTAAGTTTTCCGTTTGGCTCAGGACCAAATAAGTTTGTTGCACCCTGTATATATACTGTTGTACCTAGATTCATGATACTTGGTGAGGGGATGCATTTTGACGAGTACTACACCCTCATCGCAAAAGAGGGTCACTGTGACTAATATTTCACGCTTTACGGACTTTGGTTAAATTTTGTATTTTAAGTTTATTTCTCAAGCTCTGTTCATGGTATAATCATCAAATTGGGTGATTGTATGCTTGTCCATTAGTACCACACCCTTACAACAAAAGGTCATGGTGACCTGCATTTCACATTCTACTGGCTTAGTTAAGATTTTGCATTTAGCTCATAACCAAAGAGGTAATAGCACCCTGTATACTTACTTTTCATTTCAGGATTCATGAGACTTTGGTTAGGGGATGTATTTTTTATGACAAAACCCTCCGCTATATAGTACATCACTGTGACCCACATTTCATGCTTCGCTGATTTGTGTTCAGTATGAAGCACTGTTCATTCCAGAACTATGTGATTGTATGCATTCATATTAGTACCACACTCTTACAATATAAAAAGGTCATTGTGTCCTACATTTCACATTTTATTGGCTTATGTTCAGTTTTTGCAGTTAGCTCATGACCACATTGGATTTTTATCTACTGTATACTACTGTTATACCTGGAATCATGAAATTAGGCGAGAGAATGTGTCTTGATGAATACTACATATTCATGTTAAAAGTAGGCCACTGCGACCCATGTTTCACATTTCATTGACTTTGGTTCAGTTTGATATTTTTACTGTTTATGCTTTAATTATTGATTGTATACGTCTCTCTTATTATTACACTAATACAACAAATGGTCGATGTGACCTATATTTTACATTTTAATGGTCTAGGTTAAGTTTTTGCATTTAGCTCATGACGACATTGGTTTTTGGTTATGTTGTATACACACTATCCTATCTAGACTCATGAAACTTGGGGATATATCTCGATGAGCACTACTTCCTCAAGAGGAGTAGTAGGTCATTATGGCCCATATTTTACGCTTCACTGGCTTGAGTTAAATGTTGTATATGATGTTATTTCTCTTGCATTGTTCATGCTAGAATCATGACATTGATGATGATATGCATCTCTGTTACTACCACACCCTTGCAACAACAACAACAACAAAACTGAATTAGTATACAATGCTATTAAATAACGGTGTTGACTGCGTTGGTGTTAGGCTACTAGTTTGGTATTCCTTGTTTGGAAAATGGTATGATTACACAAAGGCGTACATACAGTTAGGAGAATGGTATGGTTACACAAAGGCGTACAGGCAGTTAGGAGAATGGTATGATTACACAAAGGCGTACAGATAGTTGTGACCCAATTTATTCGAGGGAACAACCACTTATTCTATATTCTGTCTTTCTCTTACTTAGCACAGTTATGTCCCCCCCCCCCCCCCCCCCCCGCATTGAAAGTATAGCCCATGCATAGTATTTATCTGGTTCCTATGCGTATCTGATCTTAACTGATAGACAATAATTTCTAATTGGTAACATAGAAGAGAGTCACATAGACATGTTCAATATGTTAAAACAGTTTAATATAATACATATGGCGTTTGCATGTTCTACTTTTAGAAATTAATTTTCTATATTATATTTAAAAATCTGCAGCTCTCAGAAAACAAAGCAATAATAAGGACATTATTTTGTCCCATCTCGCAAATCATACACAAAGTCATTATTGACCACATAAGAGATAGGGTTTAAGTTGTAGAGAATAGTCGTAATCCTGTGTTGCTAATTACAATAATTTGCTAGTCCGTATTACATTGGTATATAATTGTTTTATCAGTATATCCAATTGATAAGAAAACGTTAATTATTAGTCTTTTATTGGTGTCGCGTTTTTGGTTCATCATTTTTTTTTAATCAAAAAAAGGTCCCCAAGAGATCACTTCATGTGTAGTCTCAGTTTTAAGAATAAAGTAATATAGTTCATCAAAAGACATGAAGATGATAACATTAAACAAGAAGACCAAATAAAATACAAAATCGTAACTTGTGCGGTATTACACACAAATTCATTCTCAATTCAATTTATGGAATTTTAACTATCACGTGAGCATAATTTTACTTTCTCGAAATTAATATTCTGATATAAGGGTATTATTACTCTCCGAGATTTTTATGATAGAGAAAATGTATTTTTCCAAATATTTTCTAATATTTCAAAGTTTCGGATTTATTTTAGTCCTGAATAGTTTTCCAGTACTAAAATCCGTATCAAATTAACGCATCGCCATATGTCACTCAAAATCTAACAAGTGAGAGGCAGAACAAATTTATATGTTTATTAAAAACTTTCGTAAATATTCAGTATTTTTGTTTCCTGAAACTGAGGGGAGATAAATATTATTCTGTTATAATCTCTCTTCCGCTCCTATCGCAAACTTTATTTCGAGGCATAGTATATGGGTGGTAAAGGTGAAAATGTTCAAGACATCCCCAGTTAATTTTTATATGTAATATTTTACCAATATATTTAGTGAGATCCTCTTCATGTTTAACCCATTATTGCTTCTGTCAGTTGCCCATATAGTGAGATCCTCTTCACGTTTAACCCATTATTGCTTCTGTCAGTTGCCCATATAGTGAGATCCCCTTCACATTTAACCCATTATTGCTTCTGTCAGTTGCCCATATAGTGAGATCCTTTTCACGTTTAACCCGTTATTGCTTCTGTCAGTTGCCCATATAGTGAGATCCTCCATGTTTAACCCATTATTGCTTCTGTCAGTTGCCCATATAGTGAGATCCTCCATGTGTTTAACCCATTATTGCTTCTGTCAGCTGCCCATATAGTGAGATCCTCCATATGTTTAACCCATTATTGCTTCTGTCAGTTGCCCATATAGTGAGATCCTCCATATGTTTAACCCATTTATTCTGTCAGTTGCCCATATAGTGAGATCCCCTTCACGTTTAACCCATTATTGCTTCTGTCAGCTGCCCATATAGTGAGATCCTCCATATATTTAACCCATTTATTCTGTCAGTTGCCCATATAGTGAGATCCTCTTCATGTTTAACCCATTGATTCTATCAGTTGCCAATGTTTTATTCAGCTGGAAAGGTGGTAAAATTCATCCAATCAAACATTTTGTCATTGCATTTTGTCCTCGATATAGATACTGCTGCGATGTACAAATTACATGTACATCGAATATAACATTTCATGTACTGCTGATCTTTAACCAATCATCCTGTTTTATATATGTTACCTTTTCGCTTTCTCAGTGCAGAGATCGAAACTTGTTCATCACAGTTAGATTTTTAACCTTCGGGAGCAACATATTGGAACATAGTAATGAAAAAGGCGAGTTTACATCCACACGGATTCCAAGCGTGGATGGGTGTGGTGTTGAACCACTGAAACTTGAAATTACATTGTATTATATATTCATGATCTGTTATATTACAGCAATGAAGAGTGTATGGAGTTACTGAGATATTCAGATGGATTTTGGACTTGAATCATCAGCTGGGTTCTAAATTTATGCAAAATCGTTGCAAAGAAGTACTGTTGACCAATTTATTTTGTTTGGTACAAGGTTGAAATATGAAAGACGAAACGTAGTTGGCATCTACTTATTAGATAATTGATCTAATTTTTATAATATGATTCGGACATTTATAATTCTATACTTTATTCAAGATGAATATTAGTTATTTTCAGCGTAGCTTTCACTACTCAATCTGAAAGGAAGCTGTGTCCAACAACCTGTTCAAATCAATAAGAAGTGTATACAGGATTTTAATTTTGCCGTCTTTTCATTCGATACGCACAACTCCATGTGATATTGCACAACTACAAGACCAGTTATTAATGTAACTTAACGAATCCTTCTTCATTAAACACTGATATATTTCTTCCTACAGCCTTGTATTTATCACTGTGCATCAAATTAAAAAATTTCCAAGGTGGTCCGTTTTAAAATACAGTATATGGTTGCCATGACATTTGAATTTAGGTGCATTGCCCATTTTATATCATAGATATTGATATAGATTCAGTTATGTTTGCTTTTTGTTAATATGTGTCAAATTAGAATTCATGTTTTCTGAAACTTGGCGATAGATGTTGGGCCACCATAAATTCATAGACTTCAAGACATTGTTTGGGACGTCTTTCTTCGACTGTGTATATATTTTGTGTTTCATATGTTACACATCCGACTGTGTATATATTTTGTGTTTCATATTACACATCCGATTTTGTATATATTTTGTGTATCATATGTTACACATCCTACTGTGTATATATTTTGTGTTTCATATGTTACACATCCGACTGTGTATATATTTTGTGTTTCATATGTTACACATCCTACTGTGTATATATTTTGTGTTTCATATGTTACAAATCCGACTGTATATATTTTGTGTTTCATATTACACATCCGACTTTGTATATATTTTGTGTATCATATGTTACACAACCGTCTGTGTATATATTTTGTGTTTCATATTACACATCCGACTTTGTATATATTTTGTGTTTCATATGTTACACATTTTATTTAGGCAATGTTCTTTTTATTAACGAACTGTGATCAAATCCCATCTACCTGTTGCAGTACAAGAAGAAGTTAGAAGATGCCCAGAGGAGGCTGGAAGAGGAATTGAGGAAAGAAGAGGATGAGCTGTTCAAGACTTTCAAGCAAGAAAGAGAACGAGAGAAGAGAAAACTATCAGATGAGATGAATAAAGAATGGGAAGTCAAATTGAAGGAACTGACCAGCATGTATGAAAAGGAAGAGAAGAAGAAACATCCGGAGGAGAGACAGGTATCAAAAAACCTTAATTACCTGTCGTATTATACTACATCATGTACATTAGTTTCATAAATTCAATTCATACAGTCCTATGTGTGTTTTATCACATAATGGCATTATTATCAATTTATACAGTCATGTGTTTTATCACATAATGACATTATTATCGATTCATACTGTCATGTGTGTTTTATCACATAATGACATTATTACCAATTCATACAGTCATATGTGTGTTTTGTCACATAATGACATTATTATCAAATCATACTGTCATATGTGTGTTTTATCACATAATGACATTATTATCAATTCATACTGTCATATGTGTGTTTTATCACATAATGACATTATCAATTCATACTGTCATATGTGTTTTATCACATAATGACATTATTATCAAATCATACTGTCATATGTGTGTTTTATCACATAATGACATTATTATCAATTCATACTGTCATATGTGTGTTTTATCACATAATGACATTATAAATGATGTCATGATATCGTACAAGCAAATGCGTAATGTTCGATGAATCGGAAATGTATTTAAGTAATTATTTGCGCTATTTTGTGGTCTTTTACATACAAGTCTTTTTTTTGTTGTGATAAATAGAATTTTACATTTCTGCCCAGTTCATGTATAATTTATGAAACTTGTCAAATAATTTAAATTATTTTGCGAGCCCTAGATGTTATTCGATCCATGAATTTTATATGAAACTTGAACTTATGCTAAACGCTCATTAATATAACACAATCACCGATATCAGGAATAATGCAAACTTTATGTAAAATTCTTTCAATTTAAAACAATTTTCAAAGAGCTTTTATCATGTTCTTTCGAAGATACAGATTATAGTGAAGATAGATTCCTAAACTGGTTAACAAAAAAACATGGAAATCATGAAACTGTAAGCTTGAGTTTGAGATTGAGTTTCAATTATCATCCAATAAGAAACAAACTTTTTAAGAAGTAACGTAATTTGTGATTGGTCTAAACAAAATCTTAGACTCAACAGTTTTATGATTTCCGGACCAGATTACCTTTGTGGAGCTAGAGCCTACATTCAACATTTTTATTTTATATTAAATTTCAGCAACTAACAATTCATTTTGAGAATAAAAAGAAAGATCTTGAGCGTTCTCTTAAGTTGAAGAAGATTAAGAAGGAGATGTATGCAACCGTGCGACTCAAGCAGAAAGAACAGGAGGCCACTGCCAGCCTCGTGGAAAAACAGAGTCAACAGATGTTAGAGCTTCTGGCAGCTAAAAAACAGGAGCTCAAAAAGGAATTTGAGAAGGAACTTCAGACACAGGTATTGTTCTGGAAGAGTTAATTACATATTCATTGGAATATAAAAAAGATATGTTTCATGAAATATAAAATATATATATGGCTTTCGAAGGGAGACTAACTTAAATAAAGGGAGCCAACAGATGTTCGAGCTCCTAGCTGCTTTAAAAACAAAACACTAAGAGACCTAGCTGCTATAAAAACAAAACACTAAGAGACCTGGAACAGGAACTTCGTGCACAGGTATTGCTTTGGAGGTGTTGAGTACATGACCGCTGAAACGTATATATATTTAGATCTAACTTCTTGCTATCAGAAAAGTCCTTATGAAGAATGTTACTCCTGTAGTAGATGAATAGTTCCACCGAAGAACGCTTCGTTTACCCCATTCATCACACCAACTGTTGGAAATGTTTGTGATCAAATAAGTTTATTGTGAAGAAAAAATATATTGATAATTTTTGTTCTATTTTTTTGCCTTCTCCTAATCTCACCGAGCCCTATAACATTTTCTGTGCAGATTTTAAGAACCAAATGTTTGTACATATATATTCTTATGGAAGCAGCTAGCCGTGATGTATTGAATCAGCTGAAGAAAAGGAGAACAGAATGAAAAGCAGAGTTCACATTAATATGGAAAAATGTAAAAGTGTATACATATCAAAACATAATTAATTAAAGAAATTAAAATTGTAAAAAAAGTACATCTTTCCCAAGGCGAGGCCCGTTATAGAGAAGCTTTTCCGTGAGGTCTATAGGAAAGGTAAGGTTGATATTTATCTCGTTAATATGTCAAAGAAGAAACAAAGTGTGTTATTTATAAATGACTGTATGTCTCGGTTTATGTGTTGCGCCTAATAGGGATTGTAACTGAGGGTAGTAGCTAGTCGCTACTTTACTTCTAATACGAGTACATGTGTTTTTAAAGGAAATAAAAACACCATAAAGTATGCAAATGATCTTAAAATAGATACATGATCTGAACAACTTGGTAAGAGCGAAAACAAAGACGGTACATACAATAAATAGTTTGGTTCTAAAAACAAGTCAAACAAGTTAATTCCATCAAGTACATCTAGAGACTATATAACCTTGTGCACAGTCAATGAATTGATTTCTAGGTCTTGATTTAGGACAAGGAGGTATGTAGTGTGTACAACATTTAGTTAGATATGTATATTACCTCTGTATATATGATGTTTTAGGAGATACATATTCATGTATATCTGCTCTGATTTTTTTTTTTTTTTTTTTGCATACCTAATTCGAAGCAAAAATCCACTAAGATAATTGAATGGATTATCTATATTGATCACGACTATGACTAACTTACCTTTATGCAATCCTAGAGAGGTTACCTATATCGATAAAGACTTTGACTTGCTTGTCTTTATGCAATCCCAGAGAGGCGATTTAAATTTTAGGCAAAAATATATTTAAATATTATGAAAGAAAGACAGAACAGGCTAAACTATATATATATATATATATATATATATATATATATATATGTGTGTGTGTGTGTGCTTGAGTCTGTTCAATGGTACTTGCGTTAATGCTCCTGTATGGCATGGTTAATATCATCAATGAGATCAAAAATGATTATGTCCTTACCAACACAATCATTTGTTCGCCCATAGATTTTTACATTGAAAGATCATTTGGATCTTCTCGTGTTCTCACAGCGTGCTCATTTACTGTATACTGCCTACTATCAGACCCTCTACGGCATTCATAGAATAATTAAATTACTTAAGTTTCTCTTTGTTCTTCAGAATGTTATCGCCATCATCCCTTTTGAGGAACTTGACAGTAATTTGTTTTGGTCCCCTCAAGTTTTTTTTTTTTTTCTTTTTTTTTCCAGGAATTTTATAAGCTGTGTCAATGTCCACTAGTTTCAGTTCTGTTCCCATGGATTCATTGATAGCCATCACGACTTTCTCTGTGACGTCTTCATGATAGCTTGTTTGATCTTTTGGTTCTCAGTCTTTAAAGTTTGATTTTCATTGCAAGCTCAGATTCATTTCTCAAGACGATGAGACTTATTTCTTGATAAAGAACACTATGTAACACAATTTTTGTTCCTGGGTAGTAAGTGTTATTTCCTAATTGCTTACGCCTCAAAAGTATAGAAAATGGCTATTATTCCCCATAAACTTTGCTTTTGTGACCAGGACAGTGATATTTTGAAATTTACCTATTTCCAATGAGTAAACGGGCGAATTTGTGTCTTTTCATTCTCTTGAAGTCAGAAAAAAAACAACATATGAATCCAAATTAACATGTATTTATACTAAATAATATAAAAATGACTACAAAAGATTTAGAAGTGAGTAGTTTTTCGAGATTTAGGATTATACTGTAAATCACTTTAACAAATCGGCCCCCAAATGTAGTCTCCCATCATGTTCTTGTTATACTGTCCTTGGTAGCGGTGTTCAAAGTCCAGTATATCCTGGTGGAAGCACTCGCCTTGCTCCTCCGAGTACACTCCCATGTTCTCCTTGAATTTATCAAAATGAGCATCAAGGATATGGACTTTGAGGGACATCCTACAGCCCATTGTGCTGTAGTTCTTCACCAGAGTCTCAACCAGCTCCACATAGTTTTCGGCCTTGTGATTGCCCAGGAAGCCCGAACCACTGCGACAAAGCTGTTCCAAGCTACTTTCTCCTTACTAGTGAGCTTTTTGGGGAATTCATTGCACTCCAGGATCTTCTTTGTCTGTGGTCCGACGAAGACACCGGCTTTGACCTTTGCCTCAGACAGCTTAGGGAAGAAGTCTTGAAGGTACTTGAAGGTTGCCGACTCCTTATCTAGAGCTCTGACAAATTGTTTCATAAGGCCCAATTTGATGTGCAGTGGTGGCATCAGCACCTTCCGGGGGTCCACCAGTGGCTCCCACTTGACGTTCCTCCCCACAGAGAACTCGGTCCACTGTGGCCAGTCCCGCCTGTGGTAGTGCACCTTGGTGTCCCTGCTGTTCCAAAGGCAAAGATAGCAGGGAAACTTGGTAAAACCGCCTTGGAGACCCATCAGGAATGCCACCATTTTGAAGTCTCCTATGACCTCCCAGCTGTACTCATCATACTTCAAGGCATCCAGCAAGGTCTTGATGCTGTTGCAATTGTCTTTGAGGTGCACCAAGTGAGCCAGGGGAAGAGACGGGTACTTGTTACCATTATGGAGCAGCACGGCTTTGAGGCTCCTGGATGAGCTGTCAATGAAGAGGCGCCACTCATTCTGGTTACAGGCGATTCCGATTGCCTTGAACAGACTGGTCACATTGTGGCAGAAGCAGAGCCCATCTTGATGGGTGAAGAAGCTGGAAAAAGGTTGGTGACACTTCCTCTGATCTGCGACTTGCACACTTTCATCCAACAAGTTCCACTGCTTGAGCCTACACGTCAAAAGCTCAGCATTGGACTTGGTGAGATCTTTAATCAAGTCGTTGAGGTCTTTTTGGTTGGGGTAGTATTGGTTTCTCTCCTCAGCTCAACCTCTGAAATTGTCATCCAGATCTACAACGTCTTCCTTGCTCTCTGACTTGCTGCTCTCTTCTAAAGACGGCTGCTCTCTCTCCGGAGGAGTGGGTACGGGGAGCTCATGGCAGTGTGGCACCCGGGGCGATGGATGAAGGAAGGTCCGGATACGTGATAACAGGTGCATTCTTGCCAGTCCGACGTTTGGAAGGGTCCACCATGCAGAAGTAGCAGTTGCTTGAGTGGTCAGTGGGTTCCCGCCAAATTCTTGGGATAGCGAACTTCATGGCTCTCTTTTCCCCTCTGTACCATCCTACAAAAATACATTTATTTCACCCATGATTCTTGCAACATTTTTCATATATGATATATTTTTTTGATAACATTGAAAAGTGTAAAACATTTTAAAATTAAAAACTTTTAAAATTTTAAAAGTCTTAACAAATTTTATAACATAAAATTCCGAGCAACAATTGTCCATCTTACCTTCCAGAGTTTTTTTGCAGTGCTCGCAGGTGAAATGAGGTGCCCAGGGTTTGTCTTGATCCCTGACAGGCATGCCGAAATATGCCTTGTAGGACTCACACATCTTAGCAGATGCTTCCACGGAGTACTTTTTCGCTCTTGTCTTGATAAATTGGCCGCAGTCATAGCAAATGCGTCTGCCGGATGCTTGCAGCCTCTTGATGCCATCTCAGAAAAATGCAGATATGTATCCACTTATGCAGCTGGAACTAAACTGAACTGGTGGGCTTAAGGCCCCTGTGTTTATACTACTATTTATATTACTGGAAAGTTCTAGAAGTTACTCCAAGTTTACTCAGCACTGAATCTATATGGAATGTTCTGGAAAATAGGTACATTTCAAAATATCACTGTCCTGGTCACAAAAGCAAAGTTTGTGGGGAATAATAGCAATTTTCTATACTTTTGAGGCATAAGCAATTAGGAAATAACACTTACTACCAAGGAACAAAAAGACCCAGGAACAAAAAAAAAATTTTTTTTGTTACACGGTGGAATCAGAACGACTTTCTCCTTGTCTCTGTGGTAGCTTGTTTGATCTTTCTGTTCTCAGCCTCTAAAGTTTGTTTTTTCTTCTCAGGCTCAGATTAATTTCTTAAGACTCTCGCACTCGTTTTCTAGGTCAAGAACTCTTCCATTTACAGCTTTCACGAGTTCCTGAATGCACTCATCCAGGCTTGCATTTATACCATCAAGTTGATTATCTTCCATTTGTTTTCATACGCCTGGAAAACTGTCATCTTGTTGGCGCCACTCTGGTTTCCTTCGATACTTTGTGTGGCCCATCCTGCATTGCGCCTTTTCTTCTCAGTCCCCTTCTCTCCTCATTAACTAACATTAGCTTCTTCACATGGGTGGTCATTGCAGTCGCAATTGCTGCTCCAGACTTAGTGTGTAGCGGTATACTGAAACTATGCACGAGCAGAACAGGGTCTTGCACTATGTATAAAAAAGTTATTAAAGCCGATGTTACTAATGGTAAAATATCATCTTAACACCGACTAACTATTTTATCATATCAACACGGATGTCTCGCGTTACAATGTAAGCATAGCATATAATTACCGTCGTATAGCTGCTATAACTCTTCCACCACGAATAAAAGTTCCCACCTAAGATCGCCTGCCCTTGCAGGTCAGAGCCATGACTAGATATCATAAAGGTTTACAAAAACAAAACGAAGTTTAAAAAAGTTTAAAAGATAGGAAACATAAATTGTAGTCAAGAAAGGGAAGAAAAAGGAATTGGAACATATATTGCAGTCATAGGTATGGTTAAGAGCAGTTGCTTGCAAGTCCTACAAAATATAACTAGAGCAATAAAAAAGCATTCAAAGAAAGATCTACATAAATTTATGAGTCATCAGACGCTATAGCTCCTGCCATGCTCCTCCTAAAAAAATATAAAACAAACACAGAAGCTTAGAAGAAGTTAGAGCAGGAACATGTATAATTAAGAGAGCTGATCACTGGTTGCATAAACATGTATAATGAAGAGAGTTGATCACTGGTTCCATAAACATGTATACATGTAATTAAGAGAGCTGATCACTGGTTCCATAACATGTATAATTAAGAGAGTTGATAACTGGTTCCATAAACATGTATAACGAAGAGAGCTGATCACTGGTTCCATAAACAGGTATAATTAAGAGAGCTGATCACTGATTCCATAAACAGAAAATAGATTGGTATAAATTCATTTGAACAAAGGCAAAAATAATTCTCAGTCAACATATGTTGGAGATCCTGGCAAAAAAAACCCCAGAACTCCAGAAGACACTAGAACAGGAACAATAAACATAGGTATGATTTTTGAGGAATTTATTAAATGTCCCATAAAATATACAATGGAGATGTACAAAAATGTCATTCAAAGGAAGGCCAGCATAGACTTTCCTCGATCTATTCAGACCAGCTGATCAATAAGATATTTAATTTTAGCATAAACAATAACTTTATTCCAAATTACCTTCTTGATTTACCTGCATGCCACCTTACTTATCTGTTAAATCTGTAAATAATTTAGCAGACTATTCATAGTGGATATGTCATAGAAATGTATTGTGATTTCTATTTCAGATTAACAATATTTTAGCAATTTGGACTCCTTTTGCTTTTCTTTTATTATTTTTTTATTTTTTATTTTTTTTTTTTTGGGGGGGGTACATATCCATGAAATTGTACTATCATTAATTCTATTGTCATTTTCCTCTGACAGACGGACATCCACCACATTGAGCAGAATGATGATGCCGTAAAGGAGATCGTGGAAACACTTGAGGTTCTGGAGGGACAGCCTGTTCAACTACCCACTCCCCACCCACCCAGCTGCAGGAAAAATCAGATATACACAGACCCGCATATATTTGGTGAGATCGATAACCGAGGGGTCAAGGTAACTTTTATTTTCAAACCTTAACATTTGACAGCCAAGTAGAGCTTGGTTTATTATTTTGCATCCATCATTTAGACTCAGAAGGTGCATTAACTACCGTATATACTCGCGTATAAACCATGTCCAAATGCAAACAACATAGACCCTCATCTGCCATCGCATAATGCGCCGGCAGATCAGGGTCTGTGTTGTTTGTTCTACTGATGAGTCCTTACAAACTGCATAGATCCAGATCTGCCGGCGCATTATGCAACGGCAGACCTGGGTCTATGCAGTTTGCAGTTGGTATCGGTTTATACGCGAGTATATACAGTACATAAATTTGGTATGTAAAAGTTTTTCCTTGTTGGGCTTTCATCAGAAATTGTACGATGGGGGGGGGGGGGAAGAATTTGCATAAATTCAGACTTAACAAATCAGCAGTTTTGTCCAAAAATTATAAATGGAATGAGTTATTTGCACTTGATGATAACTATTTTGTCCCCCCCAATAAATTATACAAAATACTTAGTGCTTTTGTGTGTAAAGGGTTTTGAACATAAATTTCAAGATAGAAAAGAAGAATAGTCTCCTGCATGTTATTCTGATTGCTAAGCATGATTATGCTACAGGATCTCACAAATGTACAATACTTTGTCATTTCACAGGTAGCCCAAAATGAACAGATTTCCTACACTGACTTGGTCAACCAGCTCACTGATGGTCTTCTTAGTGATCTCGAGAAAGTCAGGTAAGAAAAAAAAATTTTTTCCCCCTTGTTTTAAAAATAATTATAAACAGTGTCTTATGTTTTACATGTAATCTGTCATGTTTGTGTTATGTTGCTAAAGGTAATTCATTCATGCATTTTATCTAGTGTCGATAAATAGCTCACTACAGCTTATGTTAATTGTCAATACTCGTACCAACATTAAATACAACTTATGTAATTTGTCAGTACCCACGGTGACATTAAATACAGCTTATGCAATTTATCAATACACATGGTGACATTAAATGCAGCTTATGCAATTTGTCAGTACCCATGGTGACATTAAATACAGCTTATGCAATTTGTCAGTACCCATGGTGACATTAAATACAGCTTATGCAATTTGTCAGTACCCATGGCGACATTTAATACAGCTTATGCAATTTGTCAGTACCCATGGTGACATTAAATACAGCTTATGCAATTTATCAATACACATGGTAACACTAAATAACTCTTATCCTATTTCTCTCATTTATTTATTCCTTTTTGAAACCTAATGCAGATGGTACCAAGGAAGCCTGATAAACTATTTTAGTTGTAATTTGACGTGGACATTATACAGACGGTACCAAGGAAGCCTGATACACTATTTCAGTTGTAATAATTTAACGTGGACCTTATGAAGATGGTACCAAGGAAGCCTGATACACTATTTTAGTTGTAATTTAACGTGGACCTTATGCAGACTGTACCAAGGAAGCCTGATACACTATTTCAGTTATAATTTAACGTGGACCTTATGTAGACGGTACCAAGGAAGCCTGATACACTATTTTAGTTGTAATTTAACGTGGATCTTATGCAGACGGTACCAAGAAAGCCTGATACACTATTTCAGTTGCAATTTAACGTGGACCTTATACAGACGGTACCAAAGAATCCTGATACACTATTTTAGTTGCAATTTAACGTGGACCTTATGCAGACGGTACCAAAGAAGCCTGATACACTATTTCAGTTATAATTTAACGTGGACCTTGGAAATGCAGTGAACTTAATTTGAAATAAAGCTTTGTATATGAACTTTTACAGAGCCATTTACCGCTGGTTGACGGTCAAGGATCTGAATCAAATGGAATTTGAGGATGAACTGCAAGCTGACACTCCCATGGGACTTCTGAGAGGAATTAAATATGGGACCGAGACTTACCACGTACTCTTTATGAGACTCTGCAGGTAATACTGTAATCCAAGACACTTAAAAGTGTGTGATATTAATTCACTTGTTTTGCAGCTGAAGAACAAGTTCAAATTACTTACGATTAAAATAAAATTATTAAAATTGGTAATGATTCCAAGGAAATACAGCTTGTTCCCAAGAAAATACAGCCCAATTCCAAGAAAATACAGCCGTTTTCCAAGGAAATACAGCCAGATTCCAAGAAAATACAGCCTGTTTCTGTGCAAAAATGATGCATTGTATTCTTAAGGCCTTGAGAAAATAAATAAATAAACGAAATACACGCAGAAGTTTCTTGGTCTTAAAGCCCCATTGTCGATTATTCTTGTCTCCGCTGTTTTGAATTTAGGAAATTGCAGGAAACTTGTTCCGAAGTCTTCTGACCGTCTGGAATCAACTTCTTATTCGTTCTTTATTTCTCCATTTTTGAATGTTTTGTTATCAGTTGTATCATGTAAGTTTAGTAAATGTCTTATGATTAGAATGAAGATAAAACTTCGAAAGTCAGAGTTCTTAAAGTCTTGTTGTTTCTCCATCTTTTATATTTTGAATGACTGGCAACTGCGAAAAGTTAATTGTTTACACCAAGAAATAATTAAGGATCCAATTATATAGATTACACAGGACTTCCGTTATTCAGTCATTTTTGGCATACAAATATGAAAGCAAATTTTTTTAAAAAAGCATTTAGGACACAAAATCATTGCAGAGTAAAGCTACATGCATGTGAAATATGCAAATTTATTAATGTTAAAAAATTACCATCATGTATTGTATTTCTGATACCTGATATATTTAATTGCTTTATATAGTTATGCTGGAATGCACTGCAAGGAGATAAAGGGCCATTCAAAAAGTGTTGGGTATGAACCGGGAATGAAGATTGAGCCAGACAAGTTCCAAAATACCTGGAATGCTGTCCTCATTGATGATGACTGGAGATTTGTACAGTGTAACTGGGGCGCCAGGTAATCTATCTCTCTCTCTCTCTCTCTCTCTCTCTCTCTCTCTCTCTCTCTCTCTCTCCTGACATTAAACACCCATGAGAGGTGACTTCTTTAATTTGACATCTATGCAGATATTTCGAGACTGATCAATCATTCATCTCGAGCATTAAAGAAATAGCTGATTCTGTTTTAATTGCAATCATTATTTCTTAAAAACGTGAGTTGATGTGTTTCTCTTAGTCTTACTGGGACACACATAAAAACGGTTACAATAATTGACAACCTTCAGTATCTGACTTGTTCACATATAAGAACTCTTTATGTTCAAAATATTACATTTATGAACATCTATTTGAGTTGCACTCAAATATTTTTTTAATACAGAGCATGTCCTGGCTGTAAGAAACTATTTTGAATATATAATTAAAACAATTAAATGCGATATGTACTCTAAAACTCAAGCAATAATAGATTTTTAAAAATCTGACATGATCTAGTTGAAAAGGTTTGATAGGAAATACTTCATTTAGAATGCAGATGCATCTATATGTAAATCCTCGCACACATGCTTTTTCTTAAATTAAATAAATTCTTACATTATTATTACAGACATTTGGTTCTAAATAAGGATAAAAAGAAAGAAGGTAAAAGGGATGAATCTTCAAAGGACAAAATCCGTTATCAGTATGATGAGCACTATTTTCTCACTGACCCGGACGAGTTCATCCAGGAATTCTGGCCACTAGAAAATGAATGGCAGCTTCTGGAGGCCCCTATTACATTGGAAGAGTTTGAGGCCCTGCCATTTGTGCGATCTGTTTTCTTTCACTATGGAATGCAGTTCGATCGAGCGCTGACAGGAGTTCTGGAAGCAGATAACAAAGGTGGCACAACGGTAAGGATCAAAATCCCAGAGAAATTCGAAAACGAACTCGTTTTCTTCTACCAGCTTCGCTTTGCAGACAAAGAGAGACAACTCGAAAGCACATACAAAGGTGTTAGTTTGGAACGCTTCGTGTTCCAAACTATGTTGGATAATATGGTTATGTTCAGTGTAAATGTACCAACATCGGGTGATTTCTTTTTCGAGATATTCGCCAACAGAATTGATGAGAGCAATAAAATAACCCAGGATAGCAATGGTGTCCTCTCTCCGTTTCGACTGAAATGCGCATGCAAATTCAAAATTACGTGTAGAACTATGGATGGCAAGATGCATCCACTTCCGGATTGTGCCTCGGGAGAATGGGGTCCTAAAAAAGCTTTCCGCCACTTTGGGATTATACCAGTTCTCAGTAATGAGCTAGACAATGTGTCCGATTCAGGAAGCACCAGTAGCACTGAAATTCCGGAAAATCCGAAGGCGGGAATCGTGAATGTGGAAAATTTAGTAGATCTGAAACTTAAAATTCCGATGCCACTACAATTTGTGGCCAAGCTGAAATTTAATAATGTTGAGACAAAAGTATTGGATCCTTTTGTGATGTTGACAGTTCAGAGTGGTATTCTTACCGTGTCTGTCACAGTGCCTCAAGTAGGGCAGTATGGACTAGATATTTATGCAAAACCTAAAGAAGCAAAGGATAGTAATACACTTTCACACGCATGTAAGTACCTCCTAAATGCTATAAAGGTGGATGCACCTGTTGAACTGCCGAAAATTGACCAGAAGATTTTTGAAAGGCGTGGGAGTGCAACGGTCGGACCATTGCCCATTTGTAGTGAACTCGGACTAAAAGCCGTGTCTCACAAAGATCCCCAAATCATCTGCCAAGATACCAACAAGCTTACAGTGGAGTTCTTTGCCCCAACTAACTTGGAAGTCTCGTACAAATTCATGCGAGAAACAGATGATGATTGCCGCCAATTTGTGACAATGGTGCGTGAAGGCAAAGACAATACAGCTGTCAAATTTATCATCAAGATGGAGAAGAGGGGCTGTTTCCTGCTGTCCATTTACGCCAGGAACAGAGATGCGTCAGGCAGAGAAATGCCAAACGTTTTCAACTACATGATCAATCACAAGGTGAAAGCCTCTAACATGGGATTTCAAGTCAAAATTGAAGAGAAGAAGTCGTCTGGGGGACTTTTCAAAAAGTCCTTCTTTGGTAGTAAAAAGGATAAGTCAAAGGAAAAGGATAAGCAAAAGGAGAAAAAATGACCGAATCACAAAACTGTGGTTGAGCTAGCATTTGGAAAAGTGTGTTAAAGTGTATTAGATCAAAGATCGGTATAAAAACACGGTAAGATGAAAAAAAAATTGATTATGTGGCATTCGTCCCATGACAAAGATTACTCTATCACAACAGACAAAAATCAAATATTAGTATTCAAAATGTGTGTGATTATTTTTATAGAACAAATCATTTACAGGTCCACCATAATGACCGGGTTTACTTTTTATGAGAATATTAATAACTTAAGAAATAGGATAGGTTCAAGTTTTGTGCATGCTTGGTATAAACAACATAGCTCATCCTAACCAAAGTCCTTTTGTCTTTCCCTGAAGTGAAAAAGGACCTGATATATATTCTAATGAAAGGTCAAACACTCCAGTCATTCTGGTAGAGCTACACATATTTGTTTTGAGAGCACAACTTGGTGGTCGAAACAAGTGAAAGAAAAAAAAAATTCTAACAGTGATAAAAGTACAGGTTTTTTGCATGCAAGTCAATACTGCTAAAATAAAATTAGGGCCTATTTTGAGCGGTTCAAGCCCACGTTCTCGCCAAGAATTAATTATTACGTTTAGATAACGTTATTAGATTATATTAGGACAGGTTATGAGCGATGACCAGAACCGTGAATATTTAAAATAGTTGGGGACTTCTGACCACCGACATCCATAACTTCAGTCAACATTTACAGCAAAGCAAGTATGTGAATCTATGCCAAACCATTAGGGAAATAACGGTGAAACGCTTCTTGTTCTCGTTGTCGAGGCGCGATTATGCGAACTCTTGAGAGTCAATCAGAAGATACGTTTCAATCATATGATCTCTGTAATGCATGAAAACGAGCTCTCCGTTACGTGCAAACAAGTTCTCAATAACGTGAAAACAATTCGCGTTCTCGCAACTCGAATGCACGTATTCGAAACTCGAATGTGCGTATTTGAAGATGAAATACGCGATCTTAAGAGAACCAATAGGAAAAGTCGTTTGAATCATATGATCACGTATTCGAGACAACATTCATGTTCTCAAAGCCCGAGTACGCGATCAGAAGAGAGTCAATTAGAAAAGTATTTTTTATCACATAATTTCTCATGTTCGTGTCTTCTTAGAGCAGATCACGTTTTTGAGTCGCGAAAACGCTATATCGAGTATCAAATACGCGATCCAGAGAGAGATCATATGATAAAAACCAACTTTCCAATCTGCTGTCTCATAATCGCGTATTCGAGCCTTAAGAACGCGCATTCCTGTTGTCTGGAAAATGTGATCACGTAATTTAAGCGATTTTTGGAATGACTCTCTCGAGATGGCGTATTCGAGCGTCGAGAAAACGCATTCATGTTGTCTCGATTACGTGATTCACACAACTTTTTTTTTTGATCGGCTGTCGCGAGCTTCGAAATGTTTTCACGTTATGGCACTTTTGACTTGCCAGGTAATTCAATTACGCGAAGTGGGGAGTTTCGATTTCGTGAAGTGGGGAGTTTCGATTTCGCGAAGTGGAGGCTTGATAACGTAAACTCGAAAGAGCCAATGAAAAAGATACTTTTCAATCACATGAATCCGCCCACCCATTCATCTTCTCTGTCCAGGCTGTAGCTCTTGCATTAGTGCACTTATTGACAACAAACATACCGAGTTGGAGAATGTTAATGAGCATAAGTAACCTATGTTTCCAAGTTTTCTCAACGTTGCTTAAGAATCATGTCTGGATACTAACTCCAATCCCGTTTCATTTGCGACCTCCAAAGTTGTACCGTTTGTTCTTATTGGGGCGAATGCGTTTTGCGCATCAAAATCGGGTCACTATTACCTACTTTCTACTAGCACAAATTCGCTAAAAAACGTATCCATGAATAATGACATGCCATAGAAACGGAAGTATTTTATAAGCTTAACTCGATCGATCTAACTCTCGAACAATATTGTTTTAATGTAAAATTGAAAAAATCAATTTTTTCAGCCGATTTGTATATGATACTATTAATGATCTGTTTTCGGCATACTTTGTTTTTTACCTTGAAGTTTGCAAAAGCTTGCAGTAATAGTATAATTCCGACTGTTTCTTTCTTGTTACAATAAAATGGCTGTACTTCTTCTGTTTCCATTTGGAAGAAGAAACAAAATCCTTTAATTATTTTTCATTCTGCAATAAAATGGTGTCTTTTTACTTCAGATTCTCACAGTGTATGCTTTACATAATGCTATAATGCTGCATAATTGGGTACTTTGCTAAACCTGTCATTAATGTTTACAATCTATATAGATTGTATTAAATCTTCGTGGGCTGTCTTTATATGCTTCATAAATACTATTTATCTTACATTACATGTGTAAGTGGAGCTCGAATCAAAAACATACAGTCAGTCAAGTACGTTTATTTATAATGTGTTCTTACTGTCAAGACTTTGTCTTTTTTCAGCTTTTAAGTGAAACTATTTCCAGCAATGTCCCATTATTTAAATACAGGCCAAAAACGCTAGATGTACTTGATGGTCTGTTTTCCATCCAAGGATCACCATTCTGTCCTCATTTTATTGTCGCCACGTCTTTGTAAACTAAGACAGATTTTCATCATGTTTCACCGAAATATTTTATTGGAAATGTACAAGAAAATTGTAGCAGGTCAACCGGTGCAGATTGTTTTGTACAAGAGTGTGATGTGTACCTTGATTTAACCAGGAACTGGATACTAATCTAGTGGTTTTAACATTGTTTAAGTGAAATATATGATGCATTTACAAGTTTAGGATGATAATATGTACTGGGCCATTCTCTTCACAAATAAATTACGGGTAAAGTTCACATAATCGAAAGTCTCTGGAAGTTTGCTTCCTTGTCTTACTGTATACGCTTTTTATACAGTGGGGTTCCAAATTTGTTGTATTGGCAGACAATGAAAACAGCGCCACACTTGAGGAGCTAGAATATCCTACCTACATAAATAGGCATTTATACAGACGTCACTGAACTTGTAGCTAGGGAAACGCAAAAAATGATCCCCGCCAATATGTACATTTTCAAAAAACGCAAAATTTGGCACGCATATATAAAATGCTATTCAGTATGGCTAAATTGGAGGCATGCTTTATAAACTCGACCAATAAGAGAACTAACCAAGTGCTCACACATAATCGAATATATATATATACACTTTTATTCTCATTGTATACCTCTTTGATAGATGTATAAAGTATTTATAAATTACGCTGTAATATAGTATCAGATTTCAAACCGGATCACACAGACTGTGTTTGATCATGGTCATAACTTATAACAGCTCACCTGAAACAGAGCACAGTAGCCTACTTTCATCATTTTGAAAGCTGAAAATTTCAGGATTATCATTCTTTCAGAGTGTTGCTGTCAGACACCATTTACGGTCAGATACACCATGCAACGTCGCGATATGCATATTTCATCTGCAAAGTTCAAGACGTAGCTATGACTGTTGGTATTATAAAAAACTGAAAGTTTTGTGTTGAAATTTTCCCTTTTAAGTACTCATATATATATATATATATATATATATATATATATATATATATATATATATATATATATATATATATATATATATATCGTATATATTCGCGTATAACCCTATACCAACTGCAAACTGCATAGACCCAGATCTGCCGTCGCATAATGCGCCAGCAGATCTGGGTCTATGCAGTTTGTAAGGACTAATCAGTAGAACAAACAACATAGACCCTGATCTGCCATCACATTATGCGACAGCAGATCAGGGTCTATATTGTTTGCATTTGGATACGGATTTTTACGCGAGTATAGACGGTAGTTGGTTGTAAATAAGTTAATACTGGCATTTTCACGCGATAATTATGTATATTAGCTATTTGTTTAGCAATAAACACAACATACACGTATAACATAGCTATACTATCTATTCGCAAATGAATAACTTGGAAAAGCTGGGCTTCGTAGGACTACACCATGTTTGTTATAGACAACAATAAAAACTAGGATAAATCGCATCCATGTTTGACGGCAAAGGGTGTTCCCTTTGCACCGCACGAGCTATGACGTGTTCTTGGTCTCGCCACTTACGGAACACCCTCTGCACTCGCAATTACTCTCTGAACTGTCCACCGTTTTTGTTCCTGAATACATAGAAAAATCTAATCATTTCGTACTATGGACTTTCATCTCTTTTAGCGGTCATTACGGAAAATACTAAATTGAAGGTCTGTACATTTGTTCCTAAACTGGAATTATTGTTTTGATAAAAATAGAATGAAGAAAAACGCTGGTATATAAGTTAATTCTTGCGAGAACTATGGATTTCTTCGCAAATAATTAACAACGGATAACACCACACCAAGCGATGAACAGTGTTCACGAGAATCGATCTTAATATTTTTGTGATGTTCTAATGTACTTTTATTGTATTCATTATGTATATACACAAATGGGAATTTCTGCTGTGCCAGTTTTGTCGATTTCATATTTCCAGTATATAAAATCGCATTGCTACTATACAACAAACTTGTATTCATTACCAAGTTATTATCTTGGGCATATAATCAAAATAATATATATATATATATATATATATATATATATATATATATATATATATATATATATATATATATATATATATATATATATATATATATATATATATACACACAATGACAATGATTGCTTTTTTGTTCTCTGATATTATTCTAATAATTTGAGGTAATTTATTTTAGCTGTATTATGCTACATCTTCAATAAAGTTAATTACGTATGTATGTCTTGATGCTTGTCATACCTGAACCTTTAGCAATATTTGATTCTACATGTTACTTCAAACATGTAGAAATGACGGTAAGGGAATGTAGCAAGTAAGGGGGGAAAAAGACCGGTAAAGTTTGCAAAACTGATGGTAGTAACTTTATTCAAAGTAGGGAGCCGCGGTAGCACAGTTGGTAGAGCGTCTGACTCATAATCCGAGGGTCATGGGTTCAATTCCCACTCCGGAAAGCCCAAGTTGGCTGCCACCGGCAAGCGAAATGCTTTCAGAAAGGCATTTTTGATTCCGTTTATTCGGCATGATATAGCCAATATTGTGTTGAAAGTGCCGTTAAAACAAACCAACCATCAAATCGACAAACATTATTCAAAATACTTCAGCCGTACCTTTTCTGAGTCATTCCCCCCCCCCCCCTCCACACACACATACATACCAAAATCTAATTATATAGGTGAGAAAATCAAAAGAACATTATGAGAGCAAAAGACTTACTGGAAAGTAACCTATCAATTCTAAAATGAAGTTATTTGGTCGGACTTTTTTATGTCACAGTCAAATTTTAAAATGTTCTAGCTGCACCACAGTAAAGTAGCTTGATTTGTCAGCTAAGGCAATATAGCTTCACGGTAAGTCATATCCGATTGAGAAAAAAAAAAGAAGAAGCCAAACCCAAAGTAATAGTAGAACCGCAACAATTGTAACGCTCAAAACGAAGCTTACCAAAATTCTGGTAAAGTCACTGATTGGTTGACAGGTTAGTCAGCTCTGATTGGTTGACAGGTTAGTCAGCCCTTGGTTGGCGTAGATTGCTCGAAGTGAGGTTGAGCGAGACTATCTCGTTACAGAAGATGGACGCTAACTTTGAAGAATGGTGAGTACATATATTTTAGTTCGAATAGAAGGTCTCAGTTTTCTTAGATAATTAAGTGTTCCACTTTTCAAATTAGTGTTCCAAGTATACAGACTCTTCTCATGGCCCAAAAATGCTTTTCTTACACGGGTTCATGCCAAACAAAAACTGTGTCCTCCTAAAAACTTATGGAGGCGAATGTTTAAGACCTGATATATTGACGATATTCGAGTGCTAGTCGAGGACATTGCAAGCAAGCTTACTGCAAAAGAACAACCGGTGTCTACACAGAGCCAGTAGGCCTATAACCTTTTTCACATTGTCTGTACACATGCCCAGGTCATTTAAGTGAGGTAAATACCGAGAACTTGCGAGGTTTCACATAAGGGGGCAAACCTATCAACAAACCTTTTTGACATGTCAATCAGCCAGAGCGTCCTCTTTATTTGATTTATTTTATTTTTTTTATTTTTATTTTTTTTGCATCTGGGTGTTTTTGGGATGTTTTTATTTCTTGAAGTAGAAGAGTACCTCCTTGTCGGACTGTCTTACTCAGCCAGACACAAAATGATATCTTGTAACGACTGAATACTGTACCCGTCACACAACCTATACATTAAATATAGTAGCCTACAGATATAAAATTGTTCATCTCCCAGGGTTTAAAACAGCCGGAATCTCGTCAGCTTTCTTCGCTGAATGCGGCTACTGACCATGCGCAGCACTGTATCTAGTGAGTTGAGGTGTTTCGTTTATATTAAAGTAAATCTGTACTCTGTAATGGAAGCGGTGTAGGTGGATACAATTTTCTATTTATTGGATCCCTTGGATAAGAGGACTTTCTTTATAGCAGCTGGTTTTCTGTTTCTTTCAAGCGATATGGAAACTTTCTATGAAGAACAGTGTACACAGTCATAACCCGTGTTTCCGTTTATGCCTGGAATTGACGCAAAAATCAAGACAGCCGCTGAAAAAAAGGAGAAAACCAAAACGCGTCATTTGCAAGTAGATCACACGGTTGCATGGCAAGATGATATTGAAGTTTTACAGTTACTGGAAGGTACAGTCGTTTTGTTACCATCTTTATATAAATGAACACTTCAATTACCGGTATTATTCTTCCAAAATAGAATAGCAGAGTATCTGGTAATTTTATAATACAACCTTTTCACCCTTTCGCCGTAAATACTCTGTTCTGATAAGCTCGCTGTGAAGAAGAACTGAGGCTGTAAGTATTGCAACTCAGTAATAAGGATAATAAGACACTTGAGTTCTTCTTAAATTTCGCTGATAAATACAAGGCCACGTGAGTACATTTTCAACATCAGTATACCTCAGTGCATAATTGGTTTGATTCATGACTTGAAGATATGTACACGATAGGCATGAAACCATAATTTTACCTTACCAAGTATTTAAAACACATATAAGATAAGAACATGTAATCATTACTGAGGCTAGTTGGAAATTTTTTGATTTACAAGTGTCAATTACCAGACGTGTCCAATGTGCCAGTGCTTCTGGTATATCTGCATCCTTAGAAAATCTTTACTTTCATACGATACGTATGTTCCGTAGAGAACATTAACAGTATGAATGAACAGTACTTACCCAAATGACGAACAGAACAGCAAGTATCTAAGATACATATAGGTAAGGTGCCATTAAATTTATCATTGAAAGGAGCGCTGCATATGACTGAAAAAGTTATTGTGAATAAAAAGCTCAATTAGGATGCCAATGTGTATTTTGTGTTTAAATCGCCTGTCCTGCCCCCGTTCCCCTCCCCCCGGAGAAATATTGCCCATATTTCAACATAAGCTAATTGAACAGTTTGTATGATTATCAGTTATCAGATACATCATTTGATTCAAGCATGGACCTCTTGGTTTTCATGCTTGTGACTGGTTTACAAACAGCTGTTAACCGTCAAAAGCCATGTCTGGGTACACATTAAGTTACAATAGTGTCAAATAATGTCAGCATTTGATTCATTAAAATGAACTGCATTTTCTTGGCTTGTGAATAACTCCTATGGACAATAATCACCACTTATACTGTATTCAAAAATATAAACGAATCATGCAGCAACTGTTTCTGTCCAGTGGCTGTTACGTTTCCCTCTGTGCTAATCAATAGGCACAGCATTCTTTTTTCTGTGAATCAGTCATTTATAACTCATATATATATATATATATATATATATATATATATATATATATATATATGCAGCTGCAATAATACAGCACAATTTGATAGCTTAAAAACACGTAAAATCACGACACACATAAAACGTTCTTTAAATTTGCACATGCCTTTAAGATTCTAAAGTAACATCCATGACATTTCCTGATGACGTCCTGATAGTTGCAAACCTCGCTTGTAGCTTATTTTGGGCCATATTTAGATAGGGGCACAGCCTAAAACGGACTACCAAACTTGCAAAGACTATTCGGCTTGGAGCTGCACTTGACTCGTCACATTCTTACCACTAGAGATTTGCATTTAAAACTGGAAAATGGTTTAAAAGCCATCATATATTGACAGTTTTTGAAATATTAGAAATTACACTATCTATCAAATATAATCAAAGTCTTCGGCCAAGTAAAAATAAAAGCAGCAGTCTGGTTCATTTTTTGTGATGCTGTGGTGCTAATTGCAGTTGAACACAAGGGAAGTAATTTGGACATTGTCAGTTACTATGATTTTACTCCAGTAATATAAAGAAATACTCCTTCTAAAGTGTTTGTCATGTCTGTCCACATTTTTTTCTGTAAATAGCGGAATGGTGAACCAGTCACGTACGATGAAAATAGAATATGTGCGCGACAATATTGGACTGTCTTGCGCACATTCGTTTAAGAGAAAGCTATGTTATAACAACAGAATAGTGTACCCGTCTCTCACGAAGTAAAAAAAAAACAACAAAAAAACAGTGTATACGATCAAAATCTATTTTTATCGATGAGATCATGTCCCCTTTTCGCTTCCTGTGCATGCATAATGGAGAGGGCGGGGTGATCGGTGGAAACGTACAAAGCATACGTTTTAAAGCAAAATACATGCTCTCAAACGAAACTAGCAATAATTTCCTTAAAATAGATTGATGTTCTTTGCTCCATGGACATCTGTGGCGTAACTTCCAACTTTGGGCCACCGTGCACAAGTTGAGAAATCCCCCCCCCCCCCATAACTTGGGTTTTTGGGCCCCCTTCTTGACCCCCGGGGGGGGGGGCATTGCGCGGGCTGTAGTTACGCTCCTGATGGAGATTCTTCTTCAGTCAGATATGGATTATGGATTTTATAGTGTTTGTGCAACTACATCGGGCACTTTATTGGGTAGGCTCAATATAGATAATGTTAGCAGCTCAAATTAGGAGTGACACTTCAAGGGACACTTATAACTTTTCATAAATTTTACTTTGAGTTTATTGGGGGGGGGGGTGTACGTCCGATTCAAAATGTCTTATAATCGTGAAATAAAGATTGTATTCAATGTAAAAAGGCTGAAAATCGCGTTGTAAGAAGGTCAAGTTTAGACGTACATAGGGGTTTCCCCTTCTAAAAATTGAGCATGACTACAATATGGTCAGATGACGCCTAAAAGTATAGTCTGAGACGCAAATAGCAGGTAGATCTCAAGATGCTTTCGCGTTCATTTCTTTGGTTATGGAAAGCTATTTGCTGCTGTCGCCCATCGGATGACATCGTTTTAATACACATGTATCGTCTAAGGAGTAAAGCAGTTTTAATCTGCAGTATTTAGAGTAATAGATAAAGCAAGTCATTTGCTATGTAATGGGATCGTGCGGGTTATTTAATGTACTACCAAGTGAAAGTTTGCGCTATAACGTTATATGTCTCTGTCTGTCTGTCTCTCATATTGTAGTTAGATATATATCGCAATCATAACTGATTTGGCAAAGTATACCATACACTCTGTATCTCTTGTAGCTCAGTTTCCAAGAAACTGTTGCATGTATGGTTATGCAATTTCATGTATGCATTCATATTTGTTACTTTGTAAATTGTGGTTGTAATGACCTACGTTTCTGGCTAATCTAGCTATGCTAAGTGTTTGGATTACGTACTAGTATATACAGGCGATGCAGGCAAACTATCAACAGAATTTCCTGTTGGTTCATTCTTTGCGTGAAAGAAAAGGGGGAAAAATGGTTCATTTGGTTTGAATTTACCTTTCATGCAATATTTCACTCGCATTCTCTTCGGTACTTTTCAAAAGTATCAATTCTATTTTTGTTTAGCACCTATTTATAAAATTACCTGTGACCAGTGGAAAGGCTATCCTCACCATAAATAGCTATACCATGGTAATGTATTGTGGGACAACGTGTGGAAAATGTTCTCACAATAAATAGCTATACCATGGTACGTATTGCGGGACAACGTGTGGAAAATGTTCTCACAATAAATAGCTATACCATGGTATGTATTGTGGGACAACGTGTGGAAAATGTTCTCACAATAAATAGCTATACCATGGTACGTATTGCGGGACAACGTGTGGAAAATGTTCTCACCATAAATAGCTATACCATGGTACGTATTGCGGGACAACGTGTGGAAAATGTTCTCACCATAAATAGCTATACCATGATATGTATTGCGGGACAACATGTGGAAAATGTTCTCACAATAAATAGATGTATCATGGTACGTATTGTGGGACAACGTGTGGAAAATGTTCTCACAATAAATAGATGTATCATGGTACGTATTGTGGGACAACATGTGCAAAATGTCCTCACAATAAAAAGCTGTATCTTGGTACGTATTGTGGGACAATATGTGGGAAATGTTCACACAAACTGGAATATAATATAGGAAACATATAGTAACTTTCAGCCAGAATATCTCAAAAGCTACTGGCTTGATTTTGCTCAAAGTTTGGACTTGTCTTTCTTTCAGTTTATGTAATAAGTCTATAAATCTTGATATTTTTTTTGAATTAGTAAACAATCTATTGAAATGATCATGGGTAGGGCTTCGAGCAAAATTTGGAAAGGTCCACTATTCTGTAGGTATTGAGGAATTGTTAGTAAAGAACAATGACACTCCGCAGCTTCTTAAACTTATATTTAAAACATTAATTTTTGCTTCATGCAAAAGTATAATAGCAAATATGTATCCTGAATTTTTCTCAGATAAACACGTTTTATTTACCGAATGTATCTTTAACCATGATGACTGTTTATTATGTCACCTGAGAATTATCGAATATCAAATCAAGTGATTTCGTAGCTATACAGGTCATAGACCAGAAGAGCTAATGGAAGGGTTTTTCGTCCGTCGTCTGTCCATCCGTCCTTCCGTTAGAACAAGTTTGTTGTCGCTACTCCTCCTAAACTACTTGGAGGATTGCCAGGCAACTTTATACACACACATTTATCCCATGGACTAGTTATTCCTAAATGAAAAGGGTGCAGCTCTGATGTATTATATGGCCGCCACAGCGGCTATCTTGAAAAGCTTGTTATCGGTACTCCTCCTGCATGGTTGGTTATATCAACATGGGATTTTCGCTAAAAGACTTCTTATGATGTCTAACTGGTCCTAAATGACAATTGTGCCTATCTAACGTCCGAAGTGGCCGTCACGGCAGCCATCTTATTATCGCTGGGTGGTCCTAAATAAAAATGGTGCTACTCGCACAGCCACTATGGTTGTCACTGCTGCAATCATGAAAATATTGCTATCGCTACTCCTCCTGAATGGAAAGTTATAAGACGATGGGGTTTTCACTAAAAGACTTCTTATGATGTCTGGTTGGTCTTAAATATAAAATTGTGCCGATCTGATGTCCAATATGGCAGTCATGGTAGCCATCTTGAAAATCTTGTAATTCCTACTCTTCCTGAACGAAGAGCCATATTGACATGGGAGTTTCAGCAGAAGCCTTCTTATGATGTCTAGTTGGTCCTAAATGAAAATGGTGCCGATCTGATGTTTAATATAACCGCTACGGCAGCCATCTTAAAAATCTTGCTATCTTTTCTGGTGAGAAAAAAAAGTCATATTGACATGGGGTTTTCACCAGAAGAGTTCTTATGATATCTAGTTGGTCCTAAATGAAAACGGTGCCACTCGCACATCCAATATGGCTGCCATTTTGAGAATACTTTTATCGTTACTCCACCTGAATGGATGGTTGTATCAACATTGGCCATTTACTAAAAGACTTCTTATGATGTCTAATTGGTCATAAATGAAAATGGTGCCAATCTCCGCCACAATGGCAATCTTGAAAATCTTATTATTGCTACTTCTTCTAGATGGCTGGTCATGTCAACATTATGCTTTCACCAGAATATTTCTTATGATGTCTAGTTGGTCCTAAATGGAAATGGTGCGCATCTGATATCCATAATGGCCACCATGGCAGCCAACTTAAAAATCTTGTTGTTGTTACTCGTCCAAAACGGAGAGTCATATCAACAAGGGATTTTACCAGAAGACTTCTTATAATGATGCAGATTGCCCCTCAGTATCGCCACCATCGTGGCCATCTTGAAAATATTGTAATTTCTACTCCTCCCAAATGACTGGTTAAATCAACATGAATTTTTCACCATTAGACTTCTTACGATATCTTGTTGGTCCTAAATCAAAATGGTGCCAATCGTACATCCAATATTGTGCCACGACGGCTGTCTTGAAAATCGTGCTGTTGCTACTCCCCCTGAATAATCATATTGAGATGAGGTATTCACCAAAAGACTTCTAATGATGTCTACACGGTCCTAAATGACAATGGTGCTAATCTGACATCCAGTATGTCCACCACAGGAGATAATTTGAAAATCTTGTTATCACTAAGAATATCGAAGATGGTTTTAGTGCTCAGCATTTAAAAGGAAGAAATGGTCTTATCTTGAATTCCCTGAAATTCTTTTCGTCCAGTAAAACGTCAGTTCCTTTGAGGGACTCTTGTTAATTACTGAGAGCACATGCTAAAACAAAGTAAAACGAAAGCTCTTAGACCCTTTTCTACCGACTGCAAAACATGAATTAAACAAATCTCAACAACATAAATCACATATTCATAATACACGGCACAACCTAACACTCTAGGCACACACCTCACATCATGCAGCACAACATAAAACTCTAGGCATACACCTCACATCATGAAGCACAACATAACACTTTAGGCACACACCTCACATCATACAGCACAACATAAAACTCTAGGCATACACCTCACATCATGCAGCACAACATAAAACTCTAGGCATACACCTCACATCATGAAGCACAACATAACACTTTAGGCACACACCTCACATCATACAGCACAACATAATACTCTAGGCACACACCTCACATCATACAGTACAACATAACACTCTAGGCACACACCTCACATCATACAGCACAACATAACACTCTAGGCACACACCTCACATCATACAGCACAACATAACACTCTAGGCACACACCTCACATCATACAGCACAACATAACACTCTAGGCACCTCACATCATACAGCGATAGTAATGAACAAACATAAGTTGATACACACTGTAAATCCTAGACCACCAACATGTGACGATCCCCTCCTCACAATTTGCATTTTTTTTTCAAAAAGCATCCGTCTAGGGGGATGAATGCTACTAGTCACATTTAAAAAAAAAATTAAAAAACCTACAACACTAAAAGGTGGCCCTCCGCCAATTTGACTTTTTGAAAAAAAAGCTAGACGCCTACAGACTGGTATAGAGGTACGAGTACCATCCACATTTTTAAAAAAATTCTAGTCCACGAAGATGTGACCATCCGTAATTTTCATTTTTAAAAAATCCTAGACCCACCATTTTCAAAATTGTAATTAAAACCCCAAAGACCAACATTTTCAAAATATTTTACAAAACTCTAGACCGCAATTTTCAAAATGTGTATCCCGCAGGCCACCATTTTACGATTACAAAAAAACAAAACAAAAAGAAAAAAAATAAAATAAAATAAAAAACAGGCCACCATGTTTAGATATCAAGATAAAAGTTATATTTCAAATTTTGAAGAGATTAGTGATTACTTGGTTATATTGAAACATTCGAGCCATGGAGTCACACTAAAGTGACCTATTGATCCCTTAATCCAAACTAAACCACGGAAGTTACATAAATATCGAAACAGCAGAAAGTTAAACGAACAAGTTCTAACTTCCAGGTTAATTCTAGAGATAATAGTTCTTTCACAAAAATGTTAAATATTAAATTATACTCGTGTTACACTGAAGAATCACATAAGTAACTTATTAATTCAGTAATTATAATAATTAATTAAATTCATTTAAATATCAACACAGCATAGAGGCAAGTGTACAAGTTGTAACAATAGTTCTAGAGAACAAGTTGTTCACAAAACAAACTTGCAAGGAAATTATAATTACTAGGTTTCAACTGAAGTTTGGGGTCATCAGGGTCAATCACTGAAGTCGCCTATTAATTCAGTAATTCGGCCAATTACTGCAATTCACTTAAAAAAATAATTAAAAAAAACCCAACATATAAATGGTATAAACACAAAAAAGTGACTATTATCTTGTGATATAGATGATATTAATAATCCAGAGAGAGAGAGAGAGAGAGAGAGAGAGAATTGAACTAGTTCTCATTAGTTGCAATTACTTATTTATATGTATTTGTTACTTCTCTTGATTAATATATTTATACATCAGGAGAATATATGCAAATTTACCTGCACCACCAACACGATTCTGGTGTGTATGAATGGTTTATATACATGTCGATGATGTGAAAATGTCTGGAGGGTTGGCCACTTTTCGGAATTTCTAGACTCGGATTCGCAAGAATCTGCAAACAGTTACTGTTAGGAAGTACGGTCTAACTTCCGTTGTGGAAATGACCTCAAAGGTCGCAGGAGTTAAAAGGTCACGGGTGAACCCGTCGCTGAAGTCGTTCACATTTGCGACTGGATGTAAAACCGGTGGCTGCGATTCCGTTATGTTCCTGAATTGCTAAGAAACTTAAATATAGCAGGGTAAAATACTCAGTCCTAGTATGGGCTTTTGCAAAATTCTTTATAAACGGTTATAAATCGAATTAATCAAATGAAACAAAACCTCTTAAATATTTAGCCACGTTAGACAAAACTTAACTCTACAAAAATAGTTATATCTAAATTAATTACAGCTATTAAATGGATGTATCACAATTTACAATTTCTGCTATCAATTAACAGGTTAGAGATACATTTTCAAATATGAAAACTGTTGTCTGAATGCTCAATACCATTACCTGATGATCAATCTTGAAATCCAAGAAGCAATAATATAGATTGTAAGCAAATTTATTATGATTTGTAATAACTTTAATATTCTTCCTTTTCATGACTGGAGATATATTAATGGCAAAATGATTGATAAAAATGTTCTTCAATTCTATGCAGAGGCTAGACCATCTCATGTGTTAAGCGCATATAAACGACTTTATAATTATATAGCTGAAATAGTTGAATACTGGAGAAAAATGTATCCTGAACAAATTAAGGGAATGCTGACAACGGATGTAAAAATATGACGGACTTATTTTGCTTTTTCTTCAAGTCAGCAATGGACTAACCGATAATGGAACATTTAGACTAAATGAAAATATAATGTTATTTGTATTTAAGAGGCCAAGTTCAAAATGGATCATTTATTGCACAGTCTGTATCAACTCTACGAGACATTGTAAAAAGGTTTCATTTTAGTCCAGCCAGGGTATGACTCAGATGAAGCATAATAAAATTTCAACAGAATTTTTCAGATTCAAAGTTAGACAAAACTATGCAGTTGGTGGTGATGGAATAGTTCTTACATCAAGTTATATGGCGATGAAAATCTGAAGACTAGTAGGATGCACTAACGATTTAGAAAAGGAATCTAATACATTTATTTTAGGAATTAATAGTGATACATTTATTTTAGGAATGAATAATGATGTATATCTGATACATTTAGTTTAGGATACATTTATTTTTATTAATCAATAGTGATGTATATCTGATACACTTATTTGAGAAACGAATTGCGATGTATATCTGATACATTTATTTTAGAAATGAATTGTGATTCATTTATTTTAGGAATGAATAGTGATGTATATCTAATACATTTAATTTAGGATACATTTATTTTAGGAATGAATAGTGATGTATATCTAATACATTTAATTTAGGATACATTTATTTTAGGAATGAATAGTGATGTATATCTGATGCACTTATTTTAGGAATGAATAGCGATGTATATCTGATACACTTATTTTTGGAAGGAATAGTGATACATTTATTTTAGGAATGAATAGTGATGCAATATTTTGTTAAACCTAATTTTAATTTAGCAAGGAATTTATCTATAGTACTTCCGCCGCCAGGACGTGTTCCACCACTACCATTACTAGGCTGCTTCGCTCCTCTTGTTAAACTTCTTACACATTTTGTTATAGATAAAGCAAGAGTTGCTGCAATAATACATATTACTGGAACAACAACAACAACAACAACAACAACAAAATGTAGTAATGGGTACATCTTACTCCGTACGCAGTTGTTTTAACCTTTCACCTAATGGTAGGTTTTCTATAATATTTAGATTGATATCATTAATATTGCATCTAAATATTTTGTCTAAATCTATTAAATGCCCAATTCTTTGTGCCATTTTACTTTCAGTACCATGCAGAGCTTCTTTTAATTTGTCTTTATTAGTTTCATTCGTTTCTTTTATGACATATTTTTTATTTGCTCTATCCGTCTGTCGTCCATTCTAACGTCTGTTTCTATATGATCTTATATTGAATTTACTACTTTAACAACATTGATATAAACTCTTAATTCTCTGTCTTCTTCTAAAGAAAATAATCTTGTTGGTGGTTCACTTCCAATTCCTGCATACTAATCATTTATTAAAGTCTCTGATTCTATAATTTGCTTGTCAAATAGATCATTTGTGTTAATTACATGCCTTTTTATATCTTAATAAAAACAATTGGTTGTCTGATAGTAGATATTTTGATCTATTTCACTTGTTGGTACAACTGTTTTAGTAATTTCTTTAGCCTCATCTGGTGATATCCATTTATTTCCTTCTCTAGTCCCACTTAAAGATCTTTGAAATTAACTTCAACCTCTGTACTTAGCTATAGAGTTAGGCAGTAGCATTCTATGTGGACTACCTTTTTTAGAAATGTGTATTGGTTTTTTAAATATTTCATCAAATACCAATGCTGTATCCTCAAGATGTAGATATAGGCTAAATTATAATATAACGAGTTTCATCTATACCCAAACCAAAAATAATAAATTCTTTATATTCATAAACCATTTTACTCATATCTAGCCTACCTCCAGGAGTTTGAAATCCCTCATTAGATAAATTATCAATATAAAGCCCATCACTTAATCCATACATCATTTGTTCTCATTATATTCATTGACATCTTCATGGTAAACAGGAGTATCAAATTCTACTCCACCAACTTTTGCCATTTTTTCACTATTTAAATGAATCAAAAATCAACTTGAAAAAAGAATTGGGTCTTTCTTTTAAAATAACAGCCATTTATAGCATAGCAATCGAGTTCTAGAGCACGTTCGTGAGCAAGAAGAAAATACGAACATGAATTAAAAATTAATATACAAAATTGAGTACATACATACAAAGAGATGACTGGTAAATATTTAGCAGAAAAGGATTTAGAAATAAATGGACAGAAAACAACTAAAAGAACATACTAAATTATTTGTAAATGCTACACCTGCGAACAGTTTTGTCATTGTCAGATGTAATAATTCTTCGGATAATATCTCTGATTGGTACATTTCTTCTAATTGATAATTTAAACGATTTACAGAAAAAGTTGAAAAAAGATTACATAACATAAAATAGAATAAGATATTGTACTGGGTTTATATAATTTAGGCTAGAATGATCTCCTTTTGTATTGAGTGAAGTTAAAAAAAAATATTAAACATATATTTTTAAAAAAAACAACAAAGTGAATTCGAAGAAGTTTCAGAGGACATGCTCACAAGTTCTCAAACAAATTCACAAGTGTGTGAGCCACTATTTATTCTTATGAATAAAGTCCTAAAACAAAGTTCTTGTTAAAAAAATATTATTTAGAGGTTATATTAAAGGAAGGAAAGACTATTGGCAAATTATTTAACTTCGGCCTTAACTAAACTTCATATGAACGTAAATTCATTGTTACGGAATTATGTATATGGAATCTATATAGTGTTCTTAAACTTTTGGCCTATGACTCTACTTTAAAGTTGTGTCAAATAGTGAGTCATATTTAAGCTGGGTTTAGTTGTACTATTAAATCAAAATAACAATATGTTTACTGACCTTTTGTTCAAGGTCAGAGTTGTTTACTGTATCTGATGAAATATACGCATTTAGTATTGCATTTTGGGTCATAATATGACACGTTTCCTGTTGTGAAATGTGCCATTTGCAAGTTGTATAAAAGACCTAGAAATACGAATTAATTTCATTCCATTTTAGATCTTGAGTTGAAAAGAACTGTTTTTTGTTATGATCAGCTTTGGAATCATCATATCGTTTGAATAATTGCCGAGCTGGAATCATGCTGTAATGTGCTGTATAGATGATTCGAAATAAATTATTTATTTGACCATTCAACAGAGCTACCTGGATCATATTACCGTTGGAACATCATGACAATCCAGACTAATTCATTCGGAACCATCATCTATTCGGAACGTTCGTTCATTACGAAGACACATTCATTTAGAACATTCGTTCATTACGAAGACTCATTCTTTCGGAACATTCGATCATTACGAAGATTCATTTGGAACATTTACTAACTTGGAACATTCATTCACTTGGAGCATTTTATAGTTTCTATATATACAGGACTTGTGATTAGGACACTAATAATTATTGGATTTTAATACACGAAACTGTAAGTGTATTTTGATTTTCACATTAATTATTTAAAATAAATTGTTGATTTTTAGAAACATTGTTGGTTTCACTTTTAATTTGTTACGTTTGTTCGAGCCATAGGGTCGTAACATCATCTTGAGAATTTGTTCGTTTTTACTCACCAATTTCTTGCAAATTGAATGGAAGACAGTGAAAGAAAAAAATTATTAAATTTCGAAGGAAAAAAGAGAGAAGGGAAAATAACAAATATCAAGTTATAAAGGTAACTTAACAAAAGAAGATAGATCCACGTAGAGTTGAACTTGGAAGGCCACTTGGAAAACGTTCGCAAAATAAAAAAAAAAAACAAAACGCCAGACCATAAAGGTTAAAAAAAAGAGCAAAAATAGCAAAGAGTAAGAACTTTTCAAAAGATGAACAGTCAACTAAATATTACATTATAGGTGGATTACTTGCTGCTACTGCAATTTGTATAATTTATTCAAAATGATGTTATTTTAAAACTTCTATAGACAGTGAGCATAACAAACGAATTTTATAGCACGTTCTTGGGAACATGCTAAATAGAGAGTAAAGCGAACAAGTTCGCAAGTCTTAAGTTAGCAAGCCAGTGATAGAATACAACAAGGCAAATCCATTCCCGTAAATATTGTGATCAGTGATCAGAAAGCAAAGCTAGTGATCGAAGGGAACAAGTTCATAAGTTCTGTAAGATTTATTCATCTTTTAAACAAACAAATGTATAATGGTATACGCGACCCAGTTTGAAATATTAGAGCTTTTTCATTCTTGTCATTTTTAGCATATGATTATAATAGGCTTTTGAAGAGTGGATTTAATTTATCAAAAGACCTATCAGGTAAAGAAATGATCTTTTTTCCAAATGTTTTAAAGGTATTTATTCCTGTTGCTTTAACTATGCATACGTTTGATTTTCATATTCTTTGAATTCGTGATAAACAGAATAAAACATTCTTTCTTAAGACAAATGAATGGCAAGTGAGACAAACAATATAATTAAACATAATTATCACTCAGCAATACATTCAGCTTTTACAATTAGCTACAGCATGCTTTGGAAGATTATATTTAAAATCAAAGTAGGACCGCCATTAGACATGAGTTTTTAAGAAGTTTTAAGTTGATTATTCCAATTTCTTTAAGTCAGTTTACTATTGATTATCTGATAGCACATGGAATATTATCAGCACAGATAATCAAGCAAATAAACGGGTATTTGTGGACCTATGACGAGAGAGCAAGCCAGTAAATGAGATCAAAGTTATATATGTATATATATATGTATATATATATATATATATATATATATATATATATATATATATATATATATATATATATTAACTGGGTAGATGTTAGCATGGCACCAGCTTCTTGTGGTATGCATGAGTACAGTAGCTGCTAGTTTAGGACTTGCAGGAATAGTAATATGATTTCTTATTACTATAACTTTTACTGTGTTTTACTAGGGTTTGTTGCTAAAGTTTTCAAGAAAAGATGGTATGCAGTAACGTTTTAAAACATGGTGAGATTGTAACTTGGAGTATATTGAAGTTAAACAGTATTGAACACATGGCTGGTAATGTAATAAGCGATAATGATATATCTCTTGAGGAATTTGATTCAACAATTACAAACAGGGAGAAAAAAAAATCCATTAGGAAAATGTAAGCGATACAGAAATCCTCTATATTGATGAAGTAAAGGAAATATTTTAAGATGATGGTAAGAAAATTATAGTAAAATAGAGTTTAGAAAAGATTACAGCAAATAGATAATCTCTTATAATAATGGTGGAGTGAATGAGTGAGAGAATGGAGACAGAAGAGCGAAAAAGTTTTTTTTTAGCCTCTTTAGATGTTCATCAGATTATAAATGAAAACTTTACAAAAACTGAAGAGTTACAAAACATTATTAATGAAAAAAACAGAAAAATATTATAGATGCGCACGAATTAATTAAACAGAGATTTACTATCCTGTCTAAAGCTACGCAAGTTTTACAACTGTAAGAAAACAAATTTCAGGAGTTCGTGATATACCAAATATTTGAACAATACTTACAACCTATTGAACAAAGGATAAACTCAGAGACACACGCGTTAAAGGCCGGCATGGAGAATATAGAAAGAAATTTCTTAAAGGTTATTCCTTTTTACACACACGGTTAAATGTATTAAAGACAAAGTATAATAATGAAATACGACAAAACAAAAGAAGATATTAAAACTTAGATACTGGTTTTGAAAATGCTATAGTAAAAATTGAAAGATAAGATCACTGCTGAAACTAATATTTTATCGGAGTCGCAAAAATGATTTAACATAAATAAGCAAAAGTATAGATAAAAACAAAAACAAAATAAGTGTAAGTGGAACTTTGGGTAGATCTATTAGAACTACATACGATTTATCTAGTACTGACTTAAGTGATAAAATAAAAATAATAAATTATCAAACTTTACCAGCTTTAAAAAATTAATTTACTGCTAGAATAGAACAAGTCCTAACAAATTCTAAAGAATATACAAATCGAAATATTCTTAATAATATCGGTGGTGTACAAGGAGGTATAGACGAATAAGATAAAAGGTTAAATCGAGTATAAAAAAATGATGATATTAAACAAAAGTTAAAATCAGAAACAGAAAGGAAAATTCCTCACGTGGATAAAAACACCTCAGCATTAATTGAAAGAATTGATATAGTTAAATCAGAAATGGAAGAGAATATAGAAACATTTAAAACTGAATTAAACACAAAAAGTGGAAATGAGAAGTATTAAAAAAACCAACTAAAATTAAAGAAATTAAAAACACGTTAGTGAAAAGCGAGACCGAAGCAAACAAGTTCAAACAAGTTCTTAATAAATTAAATAACGAACTAATGTCTGATTATACATTACTTTATAATTTTCGAAATGCAACCATTATTTTATGCTGTAGTTAGTCCAACATATTCTTATATAAGATATGGAAAAGGTGTTTTAACATACAAAAATGGATTGCTGTATTTATTGCCTGCTTGTACAACACCACGAGCAATAGTTACTATTGAAATTTGACTCTGATCCATAACGTTTTACTGAATACAATATAAAAGCAGTAATAAATAATTTATAGTATTATCGGTTTACATACATTTGTAAAAAAAACTTGAACATTGAATCTCAAACTGATATTCTATTTCATATTAGATTAAATGTAATTATTATTCATGTTTATTACTCATTCGATATCGCTAGAGAACCTGAACATGAGACAATTAAAGTAAAATATCAAAGAATAAAAGGTTCAAAAACATTTTGTCTTGAAAAGAACAATATTTTATACTTTTTAATTACACGAGTTGATGATATTAAAGACTTATATACATTCTCATTTGATGTCGGAGACAGTATCAAAATCTGTTACCATAAAATGGCAGCAGCAGCAGTCATGATTAGTTGAGCAATTGTTAATGCTTTACCATTCACAGGAAATAATTTTCTATTTCATTTATTTCATCCAATTGGGGCAAATGAAGAAAAAGTAAGGCGTGATAAAAAAAAATTGGGAATTACAAATAAAAACCAACGAGTTTAAACAAAGTAAAATCACTCAATTACCTGAATAAAAGAGTACGAGAACAAGGTTTGGTCACTCAGAACTTAAATAATTTGGATGAGGCCTTTTCTGTGTTCCTTCACTCATCCTGAAACTGTTCTAGGTAATTTTAGACAACCTAAACTTTATGATTTGTATCAACCTTCTGGTAAACATATAACCAATGAATATGTATTTATTGCAGTTGTAATGTGAGCTATTGTTTATATTAGATATAAGTATCTGTGAGCAGTGATTGAGTGAGTTCAGTTTTGTGCGAACCTGTTCGGTTACCTCAGTAAATAAATGGCAACATATGGAAAATATACAACTCCTCATAAGCAATAAGAAAACCACCACAAGGTGTCAAACACTCTTTACCAATTCATCATTGTTTTTTCATAAAATGCGAGTAGTAATAAACGAGAACAACAAATACATGTGGCACTACCAAGTTTAGTACCTAATATCTTAATTGTACCTGATATATTCTAATTGTACCTGATATATCTTAATTGTACCTGATATATCATAATTGTAGCTGATATATCATAATTGTACCTGATAGATGTTTTGTTTCGTATGATATGAAAGTCAAATAGATGCTAATAATTCAGTTTTAAACAATATGGGAAAATGTTTGTTAGTGATATAACGTTTTCTGATGGTAGTTTTATTTTTAACCGAAACAATTATAATATTTTTATGATATTTAAAAGATTTGTGGTTGTCATTGTCTGTGAAAACAAATAGAACTTGGCAGGATAAAATAAATAAAAAACTAAGAAAATATGGATTAGGAGCGGCAAATGCACAAAACACTGGTACTGAAGCTGTTCATTTTTATCGTATACAGAAAGAAATTTAGAAGACAACCTAATTCCAGATACTGACAGATTATTGTCCATTTTACCATTTTGTTTTTCCTTTGGATTTGAGATTTACAATTACATTCGAGAAAGCATCTGAAGTGGTATATAGCACTAGCCAGGATTATGAATTGGAGAATATTTGCCTTCAGTATGATATAATTGCCGCTGAAAAGCATAGAAATGAACTTATGTTCGTTTATGACTACATTACAAGTGCGAGAATTATTGATGTTGTTGCTAATACAAAACTTAACAAATGTCATACTTGATTCACCAAGAATGAGTTTTGAAAAGAGTTCTGGTACTATTTAGATACGACAAAGAGGCTGATCACGAGAAGTATTTATATTCAGCAATAGATAAAATAATTATTACTCTAGAAGGATTACCGTGTCTTTTTTTAAACAGAGGTATAAAATGAGTCAACAGTTTACAGAAGCAAAGAAATAATTTTTTACGCGCAACAAAAGCACATGGAGAGTAGTAAATTCAATGCTAATAATTTTTATACTGATCACCGTTGTTTATGGTTAGATCTAAGAAGCACATATGATAATAGATTACATGGAACAGGACATGAATTATATATTGTTCAGCAGGGAATGCGCATGCAGATAAACAGAAGAAACAAAATTAGACGCTCAAGATGCATATTTATTTTGTGTCTGATGTACAGGTAAATATACAGAACAACTAGCAAAAGTTATACAAGTTCTAGAACAGTGAGTTAAGCGAACAGCTGTTCTCAAACAAGTTTTTCTTATATAACATTTTACAATATTAATAAATGGAGATAATATCAAATGATGAATGGATCTTAGGTATGATGTTCAAACAGTGTGTAATATGCAATAAAATGGATTCATTGATGATGAATGTGCAATATGTGGATATGAAAAAGAAGATTTGAAAAGAATGTAGTTTAAGTGGTAGATTACCATACTTAAAATCAAAAGAGTTAAATGAAAGAAACAAAACTTGATAAAAGCTCGTAAAACTTAGTTGTAGATGTATTTAAGCTATGTGCTAACTTTGTTCATGTAAGACATCACTGAGCGCAAGTCTAAAGCTATAAACTATTCGTTCTTTTTAATCAAAATATTCTCACTTTATGATTTAGGAAGCGAAAAAAATAAAATAAGAATAAAAAAACCCATCAAAATGTAAACAATTACGAATTTATCTGGGAAGACTTTCTTTATTTTTTAAAAGATATGAGCAAAAAGACTAATTTTAATTATCAACCAGAGATTCTTTAGCTGTCTCTGATGAAAAGATATAACATTTGTGTGGTATTTAGATGATAGAGTTCTCTAGAGCTCGCAAACGTGTTCGCTTTGCTAATAATTTTTTTTTATAAATTAAAAAGATCCTCACAATATGATAATATGCGATGTAACCTATTGTGGAAAAAGCATGCACTAGATTTAATGGAAACTGAATATAACGGTATTTTTACTTTATTTTTATTATTTGTCAAATATTTATTTATAACAAGACTTTTAATAGAAAATGGTTAAATATAGAAAATGATGTAATAGTAATTGATTCTTGTGAAAAATGAGATAAATGGTTAGAGTTGTTAATTAGTGTTTATCAAAGAACAAATAATTTGTTTCTTATTAGTGAATGTGCTGACTTAGATGATGTATAACAGACGGTACCAAACTTAAGGAAACTAGCGTTTAGTGGTAGACTCTATGGCAAATCTGTATGGTTGATAGTTCAAAAATACAATCCAGTAATAAAAGACTTTAGAGAAAATGTTTGGGTTCTAGTGGCATTTTATTGCAAAGACAAAATGTCTAAGAAACATATTTTTACCTGTTGGAACTAGGGACAAAATAGTTGGAAAAATTCAAAACAAAAAGGGAAATAAAATGTTATTGAGGTTAGAATATCCGAATCAATACTCTCTAGAAATATATCCAAAGGGTAAAGTGTTTATTGTTTCTACTAGACAACGTTTTTCATCAGAAGATGAAAGAACAATTTTACTCATCGTTATATTATACATCATATGATAATAATATCTTATTAAATTTATCTCTCGTCTATTCTCATTGTCATTAAAACAGGCAATTTGTATACGTTTCATTCATACACTTCTAATACTTTTATTACTTTCTTTTTTTCTACATTGAAATATAGTTTGCATTCTCACTCCACAAAATTTCTACATTAGCAAAAGTCGTGGTATTCTTTATTTACCTGTGGCATATTTAACAGATTATCTTTTTGAAGTATATTGTATAATTTAAAAAATGAATATTTTTCCAAATATTATAAAAATTATGTTTCTAGATGAAATACATAGAGAATCAGAATCAGTCAATGGAAGTTTCATTGTATCATCATATCTATTCCTTTTGCCTTTTTGTACTAGAAGTCATACTCAGCCATTATTAGCTTCTGATATAGTGAATCCACAATAAATTGGCTTTGAGTTTTATTTTATTTTTTGTAATTTTTTTTTTTGTGGTGGTATTTTTCATACTTACTAATACCGTCTCTTTATATACAAAAACCTCTTTTCCATCCTTTTCAAAACTATCCACTACAAAATTTGCTGAAAATGAAATTAACTTTTCATTATTGTCTGGTATTATAGGGACTCCTTGTTTATGATCATTGCTTGATAACATCCTCATGAATGGCCGTCTGGTATTATAGATACTCCTTGTTTAGGATCATTGCTTGATAACATCCTCATGAATGGCCGTCTGGTATTACAGAGACTCCTTGTTTAGGATCATTGCTTGATAACATCCTTATAAATGGTTGTCTGGTAGTATAGTGACTTCATGTTTAGGATCATTGCTTGATAACATCCTTATGAATGGTTGTGAAGCATATCAAGAGTAGCTATGGATGAATAGTGGAATCAATTTAGGATATTTATAATTTAATTACAGTCCTTACACGCTGGTTCTCTATATTTACCAGTTATGATCTCTAACCTTATAATTTTTAAACTTGTTTTGCTTTGCTTTCTTGACCGTCTATGACCTTTTGACCAGAACTTATGTTTTTGTAACAAATATGGCATATGTCAGTTGAATTATAACGCTTTTCATCTTCATCTGTGAATATAATTTCTTCAGCGTTTTAAGGTCTTAATTCATCATAGATAGTTTCTGCTATTAATTGTAATTGCTTATAAAGATTTTGCTATATAATCTTCACCTCTGAAAACCATTTTCGCATACTGATTAAGAACTGACTTTATTTGTATACAAAATCCTGATGAAACATGCCTTGCTGTTTCAACTGTCCATGATGTATTAGGATTGTGTTTGCGATCATCTATTGGAACCATTATACTTTCAAAATCGCAACATCATACAAATGGAACTTTAAATTTGTTTTCATAATTTTGAAACCTTATTACAGATCCCTTTTCAGGCAGTATATCTGCTGTATTATCATCTTTATGGCATACAATTTGTTGAGAATTTAATTTTATTATGAATCATAATGAGAAAAACGCTTTTTACAGAAGTATTTTTTTAACATAATTTTTACTTACCTGTAATGAAATTAATTTAGATAAATCTTTTATACCACTGCAATGTAATTCTTCACATCCGTTATAATTAACATATTTTCGTGTTTATCTCTGATTTACAAACTCTAACTGGTCATATACATTTATTTATTTCTTCCTTATTATCTGGCCTGTTATTAAACTTATTCAATTTCCTCTCATCAACTATTTTATTTACACTTACTGATATATTAATATCATCTTCAAAATTATCAACATGTCTTATCTTAATTGGATATTTTTTAAACCAATGTGAGTTTCATTTTGTTTGTCTGTCTATATGATCTGGTGGGGTGTTTAAGACAGATTAAATTGCATAAAAAAATTTAACTTTTATTTTTAATATTAATGCAGACTTTTTATCAGTTGATATTAGTATAGCCAGGTTTTTAATAGTATGTATTCGCTAGCAATGTCTGCAACAATTTACGTATGTTTGTTTATATTTGGTTTATTTGTTTATATGTTAAGCAAGATTATGTGGTAAATGAAATTATCCTGTACCAAATTTATGTAACAACAAAATTGTGCATTGCATCTTTGTTTTTGGCTACCCACTAGTTCCCAACTGATAATACCATATTTTTCTTGTCACAAAAAAAAACCTTTGTTTGTAACTACTATCTTGTTCCTAGCTGATAATATCATATTTCATACAAAAACCTTTCCATGCATTATAGCACTACTTTATTACAGACCCCTTTGAAACTCAAACCCCTTTGTATCATGCACATTAATGTAAACTTTTAAGAATCCGCACACACCAATAACAACTTACGTTTTGAAGGACCTTTCTCTAGACATGGTTTAACTTTCATTGTTCTATTTGTTTTGCATCTTTTGCTTTTTACTTCTGTTTACTTGTATTCCTTATCGTGTTACTCGTCCTTATGGAGCGAAATCGTGCGGATATGTGATGATACAGGTACTACTTAACAAAGATTATTTATGTAGTGTGGGTTTGGCGGGACGCATCTTCATAGTGATAACTCGCTTGTTTCTTCATCGACTTATGACAATTACTTAACATCTCGTAGAAGCATCCCTGTTGCCATCATGAGGTTCTGTCGTCCTTATCTCACTACTGCTTCATGTTTTGATTATGTTTATGATCCAAGATGCGATGATAGTACTGAATCTATTTTGTTTGAAGTGGGTAATTTCTCACTGATTTCATATAGGATCAAATTGATAGGTAACTCTAGACGAGCTCTAGCAAACAATTTTTATCCGAGTAATATCAGTTTCACCTTTTTTCTTGTACGCGTTCTATCTACCCTAGTTTTGACCACCTGGTTGCTTACCTTACTCATATTATCCGGTGACCTTTATCCCAATCCTGGACCAAATTCTACAGCCTCCGTTAGTAATTCCTCATACGACACATCTAACTCGTCAGTTTCTTCTCGCAATCTACTTGACTTTTCAAACCACCTCTCCATTACGCATTATAATGTTCAAAGTATTTCGCACAAATTAGATACATTATATGCAGAATTGCAGGAATATGGTATTTTGGCCTTCACTGAAACTTGGCTTAATCCTTCCTTTTCTTCCGATGACCTTTCCCTCCAATTTTACCACAACCCAGTAAGGAAGGATCGTGTAGACGATACTCACGGTGATGTCATAATATATGTGAAAGAGACAGTTCATTACCAAAGACGACATGATCTTGAACTAAATGCTTTAGAGTGCTGATGGATTGAACTTTTAGACAGAGACAAATTCTGGTAGGCTTATTCTATAGACCTCCAAATGCAAACAGCGTATATAGATCAACGATAGAAGACTACATACACCATGCTGTTGATACAGGGATTAGAGATATAATTATAACAGGCGACTTTAACTTCAATATGCTAAATCCACTCTCATTTCAAAAAATTAAATCACTGTGTGATGAGCTTTCCCTTTATCAATGCATTAATCAACCCACTCATTTCACAGAAAACTCTTCAACGTTGATAGATCTGTTCCTTATAATGAATAATAAGAGTTTAATTCTCAGCGGGGTTGGAGATCCTTTCTTACATCAAGATATTAGATATCATTGCCCTATTTATGGGATATTTAACTACAGAGAACCAAAGCGTAATTCGTTTCAGAGGCATATAAGGATATACGTCCAAGGCGACTATAATCTCCTAAGACATAAATCATCGACTACCGACTGGGATTGCTTAAAATGTGACGATATTGACAAATATGCAAAAAAATATCACTGACTACAAAATCTTGATATATGGACAATGCATTCCAAACAGAACTGTTAAAGTTAAACCATCAAAACCTTCATGACTACAACGGCAATCAAAAGGTCAATAAGCAAACGTAAGAGAGCCTATCGAAAAGCCAAGCAATTTAACCTACCATCTCACTGGACTAAATTTCGTTCACTGCGGAACAAAACAATCTCTATGATTCGAGAAGCAATGCAGATATATACTGACAAATCAGCATAAAAGCTGAAATCATGCATTACATCATCCAAAGATTGGTGGTCAGCCCTTAAGGTATTCATCAACCCTCACCATACACATTCCATTCCATACCTTCAACATAACGGTTCGATAATCACTGATAAAGTTGACAAAGCTGAATTATGTAACGATTTTTTTTTATAAAGCAAACTGTACTAAATGAAACAAACGTTAACCTTTTAAATATACCTTTATATACGAATGTAAGTTTAAGTTCTATAAAACTAACGTCTGATGAAGTACAAAATATTCTCAAAAGACTTCCTCATGGTGAGGCTTCTGGTCTTGATGGTCTAAGTAACTGTATTCTGCGTGAGCTGTGTAATGAACTCTCACATCCACTTTGTTCACTTTTTAACCGATCTCTTAGAGAATCAACCTTTCTAGACTCTTGGAAAGAAGCAAACGTTTGTCCAATTTTAAAGAAGGGCGACCCTTCCATCGTATCTAATTACAGACCAATATCGATTCACAGTACTGTTGGCAAAGTTTTGAAAGACTGGTTTTTAAACACATATTTAATTACTTCCGTAAAAATAAAATTCTTACGCCTTTCCAGTCTGGCTTATGATATGTTCTGTAAAGCAATAGATTTCAGTAAGGAAATCAGAGTTGTGTTTTGCGACATAAGTAAAGCTTCTGACCGAGTGTGGCATAAAGGACTCATCCATGTATTTAAATCTACTGGTATCACAGGAAACCTTATCAAATGGTTCTCTAGCTATCAGAGCGGAGGTGTATTAGAACTGGTTTACCCCAAGGATTCGTTTTAGGCCCCTTACTTTTCTTGATTGTATATGATATACACTCCAATATAAGTTTATTTGCAGATGATACAAGTCTCTTTCTAATCGTAGAAAATCCCGTCGTAACAGCTCATAACCTCAACTCTGACTTGGAAACAATTTCTCAGTGGGCAAATAATTGGCTTGTATCTTTTAACCCTTCTAAAACTGAATCCCTGACAACTTCTAGGAAAATTAATAAACCCTTCCATCTACTCCTATATATGTTCAGCCATAGAATTAAGGAAGTGGTGTGTTTCTCTCGAATGACTGCTCGCAGAACAAACAAATAGACTATATAAAGGAAAAGGCATGGTCAAGAGTTACTGTAATGTGTAAACAAAAATTCCAACTTGACAGAAAATCTTTAGAAATAATATTTACATCTTTTATAGGACCTATTCTGGAATATGGTAATGTGGTTTGGGACAACTGCACATTACTCGAGAAAAGTGAACTAGAAAAAAAAAGCAAAATGAGGCAGCCAGAATTGTGACTGGTGCGATAAAATTAGTATCTATTGAAGCGCTACATCGAGAAATAGGATGGGAAAGTCTTGAATCCAGACGATAAAAACACAAACTTACACTTTTGTATAAAATGACAACTGGTTCTAGCGCTCCATATCTCACATCTCTGATTCCACCATCCATTAGCGGTATTAGTCGCTACAACTTATGTAATATAAACAATGTCCAATTAGTACAAGCTAGAACAAGTTTTTATAATAACTCGTTTCATGCTTCGGTCATTCGAGAATGGAATACATTATCTATTGAGATTCGTCAAATTTACGCCATTAACAACTTCAAAAGCACATTAAATAATCACAATACTCATGTTCCCAGACAATTTTATTGGGGTAGAAGGAAATTTCAAATTATTCATGCCCGACTTACAACAAATTGCAGTTCACTTAATCAACATTTATTTACAAAGAATATAATCGGATCACCTCTTTGTAGATGTTGATCTGTAGAAAGTACACGACACGTCTTTTTTTCTTGCGTTTATTACCAAGAACAACGCATCGAACTGTTTGAATCCCTCGTACTATATGATAATTTAACATTAAATACCTTCTTGTATGGTGATACAACGCTTCCGTATGAAGTAAACATTAGTATTTTCTATGCCGTTCATAAATTTACAGAAAAGTCAAAAAAATTTACTTTAGTGCACATATTAATATTACTAACATGCATGCACTTCTGCAGGTCATAAACAGCTGTAATCAGTAATTTCTTCTATTTTGCCAAATGATTCCCTATCCCCTCCGCAACGACTCTCTCTAGAAGAAAGTACTGTTCACTTTTAATCGCGCTTTTTGTTCCTTTTTATTTATTTATTTATTTAATTTCGGATAAAGTATAAATTTTTCAATAAAAGAAATAAAAAAAATACATAGTTCCTTGTTTAAAAAAATCTTAATTATTATAATTACGTTTTTATGAAAATCACGTGAAGGTTACCTCACTAAATAATAACAAAAATATAAAGTATGAAAATGGTAACAATTTTGAATTTGATGCAAATAAATATTTGAAGCCTTCTACGTCTATTTTTTCCTTAAATCTGAATGATATTGTATATTTCTCTGAATCTCTTAATAATGGTTCAGCTCAAACTGAACTAGAATATTTAGAAAATTTAGCTACATTCTATAATTTTCAAAGTTTTTATGAAGTACCTATAATTAAGTCAAAAAAAGATGAATTTATAAGCTATTCTAAATTCATTATTTCCATGAATCATTCTTTTTTAGTCTAAGAGGATTAAAAAAACGACATAAACTACTTAACTTTAGAGTAATATCGACTAATGAGAACTTGTTCGATTCTCTTTTCCATTGCAGACTATTAATATCATCTTTATCACAAGGCAATAATTAATTATCGTCCTTACTCGCGTATAACTCATTACCAACTACAAAGACCCAGATCTGCCGTCGGATAATGCGCCGGCAGATCTGGATCTATGTGGTTTGTAAGTACTGATCAGTAGAACCAGCAACATAGATCCTGATCTGCCGGCGCATTATGCGATGGCAGATCAGGGTCTATGCTGTTTGTATTTGGACCAGAACTATACGCGAGTATAGTCGGTATTTCATGTGCCTATACCATTTATATAAGTTTGTTTTGTTTCGTTTTGTTTTTTGAAGTGAACTGTAGTGATTATTTGAATTACTGAATTAATAGGTGAATTATGTGATTGGGCTTGAAGGCCTGTAACTTCAGCATAACCTGATAAATTTTAATGTCTTTACAAGATTGTTTTGTTAGGAACTTGTTTTCTAGAACTATGCTTAGAAATTGTCCATGCTGTGTTGTGATTCAAGCGAACTTAATTATTATTTATATTTCTGAATTAATAAGTGACTTCTGTGATTCTTCATGTTCGAGTTTTTTAATATAACTTAGTAATTCTTCATTTATTTAATTTTTGTAAAGAACTTTTATTTCAAGAACTAACCTGGAAGTTAGAACTTGTTCGTTCACCTAATTGCTGTTTTGATATTTAAGTGACTTCCGTGGTTTTCTTTGGATTAATGGATTAATAGATGACTTTTGTGAGACATTCTGGTGGTATAGGATTTCTTGAAAATTTTGAAACTAGTGGTGGCGGGGGGAAGGGGGTCACAAGCTGGTGGTCTTGGATATACAGTATAAAAATAGCATGATATTCATGCGTATACATATGCATATAGTAACACACACACACACATACATGCATACATATATATATATATATATATATATATATATATATATATATATATATATATATATATATATATATATATATATATATATTGTTTGTTTAGTTTCAGAGCGCGGATATCGACGCAATACTAAGCAGTCACAATACACAGAATATGCAAAGATTACAATAATTCACGTATTTGAGTATTTAAACACGCCTAAAATCATATAAATAAATTAAATTCTCTAAAAGTATTTTTATAGATAAATTTAAAGCCTAAAGCAAAAAGGTAAAAAAAATCTGCCCCTCCCAGAGGCTAAAAGCTAAAAAGTAGGAAATTAGACTAAACACACACTCACACACAGAAGTAGGAAATGATGCTATATAGGCTATTTCGAAAACCCCAAAAATAAACAAACAAACAAACAAAAAATGGCAACAAAATTAAAGGAATATAAACAGATCAGCAAGCAGGTCATATAAAAGGATTAAAATTCAGAGCTAGCATTAACTGTACAGTCATCAAAAGGATTAAAATTCATAGCTAGCATTAACTGTGCAGTCATTAAGCTCGTGGCATTCACCTACATATTTGTACAAACACCGCATCAGCAGCATTCACCCTTCCAATTAGTAATTAATATTTTGAATTCATTATAACTGTTGGCATATCTAGCTTCATCTATATCTAGCTTGAGTAACTGCTGCAAAGCTAAGAGAGTAGAGTATGAGCCGTTACAGTAATTCTTTGTATTCTTCAGTTGAGCAGGAAAAATATATGTGTTGAGGCTTCAAAAGTCTGATTTGATTGATGTATTTATAAATCTCACACTATTAAATCCTAGTAATATACACTGTGTAATTATTACTCGGAGTTATTAAAACTTTAGAGTTATGCTTCTGACATTCAATATCTATGCTTTCTTCATTGTCGATATTAACAGTCATTATTTCTTTGGCGTTTTTCACGTACAATTCAAGATTATGGAAACCATCAGATATTGATATGGTCTTGGTTTCATTCTAATCGGTATATAATAGGACGTATTGGTTGTTTGTTTTTGACCATTTTAAATATTGCAAGAACCAACTACAAAATCTATTCTCTGCAATAAAATGTATCATTTACCATCTCCGTTGTCAATTGAATTTGAAAACAAAATCGATCAAACGACGAATGACCCAGGTTTTATTCATAAAATTTTTGAAAACCACTGCCTCCACCCCCACCCTTTTTTATTTCACACAATTTTGAAGACCACTGGCCAGTGGTTTTTTTTTTTTTTTTAATAAAATTATGAAGACCAGTGGCCCAGGATTTTTTTCCATAAAATTTGAGGAACTGTCGCCCAAGTTTTTCATAAAATGTTGAAAGTTAGTCCAATTTTTTAATTTTTTTAATTAAACAATTTGAGGACCAGAAGCCCAGGGTTTTTTTCTTCATAAAATGTTGAGGACTTGAGGCCCAGTTTGTGTTTTTTTTTTTCATGAAAATTTTGGGACCAGTAACCCAGGTTATATATATATATATATCATTTTCAGTGACTGCTTCGAAAGAAAAGTTCATTTCCTGCTGACGGTGATGTTTGTTGATAGCCTGAATACTACGATGTGTTTCGTAATTTTGATAAAAGTTTCCATTTCCGATGTTACTAGTATATCTAATTCATTCTTTCACTTGTACACTTATATGCATTTAATTACAAAACTGATTGGTGACATCGCAAACTGAAATTAACTAGATTATTAATGGCAGTCTAAATAATAATTTTTTTAACTAAATTACCAAAATATCTTCAGGCACATGGTAATAATTAAATTGATATAGCAGTCGTGGAAAAATTGTTTAAGATTATTAGAATTGTTTTCGTGGGAAAATAAAATATGCTCAGGGAATTAGTGGATCTCGAAGTGTTCTAAAGTAATTTTGCACACAGTTCTCTCTCTCTCTCTCTCCTGGCCAATCATGTTTTATAATTCGTCACTGAGAAAACGATACAGAGGCTTTTCTTTAAAATGTTCCTTTTCTGTAGATGAGAATCGCTTTTCACAACTTAAGATAATTTTAACTTTTTTTTGGGAGGCTGTCAGAAATTTGTAGAAGGCTATAATATAGTAGTTTGACATATTCATTCTAGTTTTTCTATTTTATTTTACTTTTAGGAATTAAAATAAATTCATTGTTCTCAATGAAGATTAGTATTCTAGTTAAGGTCACTTGACTCACTCTTCTTATAAAGTGTTTCTTATAAAAGCTTGAACCACAAAATGGGCAAACTTTCCTAGCAATTATGTTTTACATGAAATAATAGTGACGATAACTAAAGCAGCATCCGTTGCAACGTTTCTTTACCAGAACTCATATTGTTCATCAGATGAACGGTCGAAGATTTTCTTCAAACGTTCTTTATGCGAATGACATGAGATGAAAAATAAATTTGACTTATTTCATTAAAACTATGTAAGTGAAAGCATGAAACTTTTTACAGTGATATAGTTTATCTATCATTTTGATCGCAGGTTAAAAATATGACTTCTCTTCAATTGCTCACACCATTGTGCCTATCTCTATTTGTTTGCATTCTATACCCGCCCAGACCAGTCCGTGTCCTTGGGAAGGGCATTTAGCTCCCATTTCCTCGGCGTGATATAATGCTAATAAGGTGTTACAATTCCCGCTAAAACCAACATAAAGAAGAAGAAGAAGAAAAAGAAAATATTGTTTGCGGGAGTTTTATTTAATACAAAACATTTTTCTTTCGTATGAAACATTCATTAATGTATTCGTTCATTTCGCTCGTTCACGGACACAATCAGAGCATCCTCGAACTTCTTCGTGATAAAAGGATATTTAGCTGAGGCAGCCATTTTAAATTTCATTCATGAAATCTTACCTATCATGTGACGGGATCACATGACGAAAAACTGTGCATATTAAACTAAAGTATTGATTCATTAAAAAAGATTCAAAAACTACGTGTAGTTAATATATTTCTTTGTTTGCATATGTTTAATTGACCTACTATTTAGTCTCTATACGTTCAGGACTTTGTTTGGCAAGTATTTTTTATGTTTGTTTTTTGTTTTCCATCAGAATTTAGAAATCAATCCGTCTCGTACATCCGAGGTACCATACACCTCACTGTGGGTTACCTCCTTTAGGTAGGATAATACCACTGCCACAATGATGTAAATTTCGTGGTGAAATGCCAACAGGCGAATTCCGAACGCTTCGATAACAACGTCACATTCAATTTAGATTGCCTGTGCTGCGATCTTTTCTCTACAATGGCTTTAGTGCAGAAAGGGAAGATTTTCCCAATAGGTAGGAGGAAAAAGTAAGGAATTCCTACGAGGATAAAGTAAGGGTGGAGTACATGGCCAATGACGTTAAAAGGTAGCTCGCGGCATGCGTCATTATGTACTGATGATGTTACAATGAAGCGCATGGGAACCGCCATATAGTCTGGTTCTTTTCCCTTGTTTATGCTTGGATTTAAATCTGTGATAAGAAAACTAAGGTTGGATCCATCCAAAGTGCTTGTGTACTAATGCGCGGAGACGATATAATAAGCTGTGATGACCCCGCGGCCAAAACGGCCGTACGGCAACGATATATTCTGAAAGAGTATGAGCGATGAGAAGGGAGCCGAGGTGCTTTCTGATTTGACAGAAAAGGCCGAGACTACTCCGATTGCACTGGAACAATGCCACCATATTGCTCTCCATTGTCGTACGTAAACGACGCCACAGCCTGCGCAGACCGTCGACCCTAGGGTCAACTTCGTTTTGAGCTGTCAATCATTTTTCGCGTTGACCTTGGCGAAAGAAAATAAAATGTGAACTATAACGGTGCAAGAGTTGCTAGCTTAAGTCTTAAATTTTTAATTTCTGCTACATTATGCGAATATCTTGACAAATGAGGTAAAAACAGCAGCAGGCATTTCTTCCAGAAATTGACTGATTTCGACTTGTGGTGGCAGTGGTGTTTCGAAAGAAGCGAAAGCGCCACCTGGGGAGCAGTTTGCAATACCCCCTTACAACAAACCATGCATTATCTCTTCAGAAGTGGAGAATAGCGGCAAAAAGGAAGTAAGAATGTGAAAATCGTTTATTTTTTCACTGAGATTGATCTTTCGAAAGAGAAGTGTCCCTGTGAACCTTTAAGACAAGGGATAATTCTTGAATGGTCCATTTGTCAGTGCCTCAAAGAATACAAGTTTAAATTCTCAACAAATGTAGCTGCTGCTCTCTTAAGAGACCAGATAACTTGATAGTCAAGCTTCTTTTTCTTGTCCATCAATTGTGAAAATGATCAAGACATAGACAAGTACTACGGTTTATTTGTAGCTATACATGTCCCACCAGATTCCAGTCAAACTTGCAAAAATTATAAACTGCCAAAAATAGTTTATAGTTGTTTGAAGTTTTTGAATTGGCTTTTAAATAATGCTTGCTATATTTTTTTCTTTTCTTCAGATATGACCGCATTGTGGTTGCCAAATTCTTCCAATCTAAGAACAGAAAAATGGGAGATTTGTTTTTACACGCTTCCTTAATACATACCTACATACATACAAGTAGGAATTTGTTGTTGTAAGCAACAACGTACGTATCACGTAAGAATTTGTGTTGATTGCCGAGCTGATCATAAAGGTTATGTTTTCACCATGACTCCCATAATATTTGTTTAAATAGAAAGAAGAGAGATAGTAAGAGCATTCCTGTCCTCATCTCCGTCATAGTGACTAGGGAGGTGTCACTCCATTAAGATACGCAATAGGTATCACTCCATTAAGATACGCAATAGGTGTTATATTATGGGGTTGCGAGAGGTGACCAGGTTCGAACTACATCTGCAACAAAGAGAATCAGGATTGCAGACACTAGTATGCTTTATTAAATCAAACATTCTAGATCTAAAATTATATATGACAACAGCATGAAATTAGTCTACTTAATTAAGGACTACCAACTTCATATTGTTCTGGAATTCCTGGATTTGAAATATGTAAAATTCTGTAACTAATCAAATAATCAATCAACCAAAACGTGGTCAAGATATACTTGAAATGCAATAGGAAACCAGTATTTCATAATAAGTCTCAAATTATTGTGCAAGAATTCAAATAAATACAAAATGTTAAATCATAATGCCGAAAAGTCATGATTTATAATTTGCAAAGTATGAAGAATTCATTTCCAAATACAAGTATCATAGGTCATGAAGTTGGCACCAAAATACTTTCACAAAATTAGTATCATAAACACAAACAATAATGACAAAATCACAAAGAGTCAATTCCTGGTATTACTGCATATATAGTTTTGTGAGAAATATATAACAATCCGTTGCACTATATATTTTACAATTTGACAAATATAAAATTGAAACAATGGCCACAAAGTTTTCTGACACTTATCATTAGTATGGTGACAGCGTACGCGAACTGAACTTAAAATGTACAAAGAACAAAGAGACAAAATCTATAATTTACGAAGATTAAGATAAAATTTCGTACCTGTAACGAAAAGGACTCTTTGGGTTGCAGACTCTGCCTCCCAAGAGCCGCTTATATAGAGTTCATTGTCCGAAATGTGCCGAGCTTTGCCGAAATATGGGACTTCTAGCGTACTCAGTATATTCCTAAGTCTAGAAAAAAATGCACTTTATCCCCAGAAAGAGCCTATGCTTCTCCTTACGTTACATGTTTGATGTTACATGTATTTGACTGACATAACGGAAAACGAAAGAAAGTCTGCTGACTGATGAACAAATGGTATCTGTCCGCAACTGACAAAACGAAAGAGAGAGGAACAGAGTTAGCTGACTTCTCTTTATGTTAACATGTGCTATCTTTTCCTACTGACATAGAGAAACGGGAAAGTCGGCTCACTATCTTATATCTTTTTTGCACTGAAACTAACAATACTTTACAGTCTATGAAATTCGACTTTATGAAAATTTTTATTAAGTTCGGTCGTAACATACGTATCCCCCTCCCCCATCATGTCAATTATAGTCAATCTGCGGCACTGGTACACGAAGTCAATAAAGGAAAATTAAAGCAAGGTGAATAAAATGAGAATCTGTTGGAGTATGATAAAGTCCATGATTTTTAAGGTCCGGAATTTAGTCATACTCTCAATAGTTCCAAACAGTTCAGTCAATTTATGTAGCATACAGAAAGTTTAGTCAATTTAGCATACAGAAATCATAGTCAATTTATGTAGCATACAGAAAGCATAGTCAATTTATGTAGCATACAGAAATCATAGTCAATTTATGTAGCATACAGAAAGCATATTCAATTTATGTAGCATACAGAAAGCATAGTCAATTTATGTAGCATACAGAAAGCATAGTCAATTTATGTAGCATACAGAAAGCATAGTCAATTTATGTAGCATACAGAAATCATAGTCAATTTATGTAGCATACAGAAATCATAGTCAATTTATGTAGCATACAGAAAGCATAGTCAATTTATGTAGCATACAGAAATCATAGTCAATTTATGTAGCATACAGAAATCATAGTCAATTTATGTAGCATACAGAAAGCATAGTCAATTTATGTAGCATACAGAAATCATAGTCAATTTATGTAGCATACAGAAAGCATAGTCAATTTATGTAGCATACAGAAATCATAGTCAATTTATGTAGCATACAGAAATCATAGTCAATTTATGTAGCATACAGAAATCATAGTCAATTTATGTAGCATACAGAAATCATAGTCAATTTATGTAGCATACAGAAAGCATAGTCAATTTATGTAGCATACAGAAATCATAGTCAATTTATGTAGCATACAGAAAGCATATTCAATTTATGAAGCATACAGAAAGCATATTCAATTTATGTAGCATACAGAAATCATATTCAATTTATGAAGCATACAGAAATCAGTCAATTTATGTAGCATACAGAAAGCATATTCAATTTATGAAGCATACAGAAATCATAGTCAATTTATGTAGCATACAGAAATCATATTCAATTTATGAAGCATACAGAAAGCATATTCAATTTATGAAGCATACAGAAATCATATTCAATTTATGAAGCATACAGAAATCAGTCAATTTATGTAGCATACAGAAAGCATATTCAATTTATGTAGCATACAGAAAGCATATTCAATTTATGAAGCATACAGAAATCAGTCAATTTATGTAGCATACAGAAAGCATATTCAATTTATGAAGCATACAGAAATCATAGTCAATTTATGTAGCATACAGAAATCATAGTCAATTTATGTAGCATACAGAAAGCATATTCAATTTATGAAGCATACAGAAATCATAGTCAATTTATGTAGCATACAGAAAGCTTCCTCTTACAGAAACAGTTGTCAATTTGTGTAGCATACAGAAAGCTTACATACGTGTGTGTGTGAGTGTGTATCCACTTTAGACAGCAGGCAAATATTGATTGCAAGAATTTCTTTGTAACAGGGGAGAGAGTTTTTAACAAGTTTTCAACCTTCTATGGAATCCCCAGATAATGCATTGTTTTGAATTAGATGTGAAGATGTTTTCTTGAATAAATATTGTTTGAGTTAATTAATGGTTAGAACCGACAAATCGAACCTAGTTAATGACATTCAGTACCGACTATGGTTTATCAGTCAGATCACTTTAATATTAGTATTTCAATACTTCTGATGTGTTACGACTGTAGGTCTTAAAATAATGTAATAGAAACAAAGTGAAACCAACAATGTATGTAAAATCAACAATTTATTTCTCTGCAATAAAAATGAAAATTCAAAACACACTTACAATTTGTGAATTACATTTGAAATAATTCTACATATCCTAAACACGTCAGAAATTATAGAATATTCCGAATGAATGAATGTTCCAAATAATTAAATAGTCTTGAATGTCCCGATATACCACAACGAGACAATCTAAAATATCTTTGAGAATGTCCGCAAATATCCAAGTGACATATTGTTACGGAATTATGTATCATCTTTTAAATTATAAAATAGTTTTCATTTTGGGTTTATAACCATTGTATTCTTTAATTCAGTAGCTGACGCTTTGTAAGTGCATGTATACGGGATATTTACACGAGTCATTGCTCTAGGAAATCCATAGTTATGTCCGTCAACTTAACACACGTCGCCACGTGGTTAGCGCGTGAGGAATGTACTATTTCATGACCCGGTTTCTAAGTTCCTGTGTATTATGAATCATGCCTTGTTGATTTGAAATAGGAATTTAAATCACAGTTTAAATCTGTTTATTTGAATCGGAGTAGATGGGGGGGGGGGGGTTGTTCTACGTAGTTAGATACTATACAACTAGATTTAATCATTGTTTGGGCATTCTTAGACTGTTACTTCGGATAGTAAAGAGAGAGGAAGATTGTTTATTGTTTGTGATTCAGCTTAAAGGAAAATGTATTCTCTATACAGTACTATTTTGGATTAAATACTAGATTTGAACATTATTTCAACTCCGACGGAATTATTGGAAACATTTTAAGAACTATTGTGATATTCTAAGTTCACAGGAATTTACCTGGAATTAATAACATTTGGATTTTAAGAACACTGATTCTTGTTGGCACATAAGCACATTAGTGTCCTCATTTGGAATATTTTGGATAACTTCCGTATTAGTGAACTCTATAGAACAATTTAGGATTATTTAGAAATTTATAAACTGTAAGTTATTTTTAATTCTTTCACTTTCTTTGTTTAAATCGTTCTTTCTTTTGTTACATATTACCCGTAGCCATAACACATATATAAAACCAAAGGTTAATGAGCACTTTATGGCAACTCCAATAAATGTTCACATAAATAATTCCTTTCGAATTATGTCTACAGCACAACTATAAACTTTGATCATTAACAGATTCTCAAGGACTGATTTTAAAACAGGAATGAATAAATGCGTATCAATTTCCTATTATATACACATATTCTAATGACCCATAGAGCAACAGAACGTGCGTCGTTCTCATGGAAAAAAACTAGTTCTGAATAATTGTCCACAAGACTGGCCTTGAACTAAGTTTCAGTCAAAAAGGTGTTTACCAATTGACCAGAACTTTAAAGTGCGACTTACTATCATGGGACATGGTTAAACACACATAATAGGTTAATTATACATAACAGATGTTTAAAAAATACTGTATAAAGAAATATGAACTAACTTACACACTGCTTAAGGTGACAGCTTTATAGTTCTCTCTGAGAATCATACCTTTATTATATTATTAGAATCTAAATCTAATCTGACGTGATTACACAATTAAAATCCAAGTGACAACCACTGGTATAGTCTTCACCATGTCCCGTTGCAGCTGCTATCCCTCTCCAAATCTGACTATATGAAAACACAATGATGCTAAAAATTGGATGAAAATATTCTTTTTTGTTTCCTACGAGTAAAGAAATGATCACGTGTTTCTGTATTCCTTTTTTAAAATCAAACTGCATATCAATCTTCATAAACTATGTAATTTTGCACACATCTTAGTCGTGAGCACAGGAGTATGTCGCTGCTCTCTCTCTCAAATGAAATTAATAATTCTATATGTTGTATTTTCATTTGTCACTATAAATACAAGTGTTTTTCATATTTTATTTTCGTGATAATGAGACTGCGTTTCCTACTTCCTCTCTCTCTCTCTCTCTCTCTCTCACTTTATTGTTCTCGCGATTTTATTTTACATTTGTTTTCAATTGTGGTTAATTTAAAATGGTGAACAGCGCAGGTATCAACCATTCACCCGACACCTCTCTCTCTCTCTCTGGGACGCAAATAGCAAGTACTATCAAAAATACTTAATATACAATAAATAACATCTTCATCATTATTCTTAGAGGCGACATTAATACTAGATAATTTAGTTTAAACCATACTAATTTCAGCAACCTTTGTTGAGGGTAAATACACACTGAAGCTTTCAGGGATTCAGTAGAAAGCATTAACTTGTCGGTGTACTGTCTATATATATATATATATATATATATATATATATATATATATATATATATATATATATATATATATATATATATATATATATATACACGTTCACAAGTAAAGATATATACGGAATAGTTACGATAATTGTATTTGCTATCAGAAGAAAAACAAAGCTATCTTTGGTCTAATAATTATAATTCCCGGTATTTCAAGTGAAATATAAATACCCGGTTTTTCAAGTGAAATATAAATACCCAGTATTTCAAGTGAAATATAAAAACTGAACACTGGAACAAATGTTCCAATTTTTAAAACTCCCGATTTGGGAAATTAACAGAAATTTGAATTTATGCAGGAAAAATATAGTTTTCCCAATTATTTTCCTTGTTCAAACTTTTACATAATTCGAAATCTTTAACAAGCTTTACCATATGCCTGTCTACTGTGCTGGGGGAATTTTTAATATTCTTGGCATGTCCTTTTATGGCCAAATGTTCTTCACCAACCTTACTATGGGACCTTTCATAGGTCAGCCAAATTCCCCATCTTCAACTTCTCATGATGTTCTTTTATGAACAAATGTTGTGCACCAACACTACTAAGGACCCTTTCATGGGTGAAGTCAAATTCGCTACCTCGTATTTGGATTATTCGGTACTATGACTTCATCAGGGATTTTAAGTGAAAATTGTGGACAGCCGTAAGACTAAATAAAGGACAGTCTTTTGAACAGGCACGTTTTACTTACCTCACAACAATTAATCACTAGCAGACCGCCTTCTTCAAATTCTATTTCAACATACTATGTTTTTCTTTCTGCTAACAAACAAAGGTTAGCACTCTTTTGAAGAACCCGTGTTTCAAGAGGAACAACTTTACGTGTCCCCAATATAAATTAAGTTAGAGCAACAAAAAGTTCATAAATCTAGCTTTGAAATGTGATCATGCATTGGATATCATGAAAAGTCTAAATTTCGGAGCCATGTTCTTACCTTGACTTAGTCTTGCCTTGTGTTCAGGTCAGACTTTTTTCGGTAAGACTCCCAACCTTACCAAAGTCTCTATATCAATAGACTGGTAGGGTTCAATTTAGGCTTCAGGCAAATGGCGTCAATGGCCCAAAAAGATTTCAAAAGGGACCACCGAAAAGTTGACATGGATCAATACTTTTTCTTCTCGACTCAGCTAGCGGTTACATGATGATTAGATAAATAAATGTACCCCAAAATTATGCATAAAATATTAAGTAAACATCAAATATCGGGATACAGTGTTATTTGGTACATTAAGAATGAATCAAATTATTGTATAATCCAAAATGAACAACCTATTATGGATGACCTCAATGAATTACAATTAATGTTGATTGGCAGTTTAACACGGACAGGTTTCAAGCAATGAAAGAAATAAATTTGTCACTGATTAGTATAAGCACTAAAAAGCCATGATAATGATTCAATGTGCAAGTATTTTCCTTGCTTGTGAATAATAACTGCAACCATGCGGATTTTGTTAACTATTCATGTTGGTATTTTTTCTCATAAGATAATGATCAATGTCAGTGGTCTGTTCGGAATCCGCTATTTCGCACAGGCACTAGTTTCTGTCAGTAAAAAGGAAAGGAAAAATATTTATAACTCTACTCTTCTTCTCCTAATCAACACTAGGTGACTAACTGGTGCGGTTCGAAATCTGACCCCTTGATGATTCCGTGCTAATTTTCGTATATCGTCAGTGCGTCGAGTCATTCATGAATTATAAAGTAGGCATCCAGACATTTTCCCCGTGTACGATTGAAGTACCTCACTAATCATTTAATGGCCACTTTTTCTCGAAGTTTCTCAGCTGCTTCTTATCTTGTCTACTTGGAGCCAACTTCAGCGGGCATACTATTCCAGCTTGTCACGCTGTGAATAGCCTACATTCAGTTCTGATTGGTGGTTATTGTTTGTTAACAGTCTATTCCAGTCCAGGATAAACAATAATCACCAATCATAACTAATGTAATCTATTCACTGATTGACATACCAGAAGCGTATACCATCAAAACTGCGTACATGTAGATCAAATACGAAGCAATAGAAAAATTTCGAGTAAAAGTGGCCATTAAATGATTAGTCAGGTACTTAAATCGCGAAAAAGTTTGGAATGTCTCTTTTACGGTAATTTACGTTACGAGTTGCTGAACGCGCAGACGTTATATGGCAATTAGCACGGAAACGGCAAGGGGTCAGATTCTGAACCGCATTTAAGTAGTGTGAGTGCGCCACTCACAGTTTTCATGGATCGACCTGGCGTAGAAGGATTGTTCTAAGGGGTCAGTGACTTTTTGGACCTAGTACTATAGACATCAAGTCCCACGCTAATCTGGGTAACGATCAGTCAAGTTCTCTAAAGTTATTTAGCGGAAACAAACTTAATGATGGGATGAATTAATTGATGGACGCACATGGGTAACACCCACCATTTCAAAGAATATAGAGTGGGGCATACAACTATATATTTGATACATTATATGGTTTTCAACATCACGTAACCTGGCCAGAAAAGCAATAATGCTTCAACCCCAGAAACAATACATATACACATTTATAACCATATATGGTTACTCTATAAACTTGCAATAAAAAACAACAAAAAACACCTGCCCTGTTTGTGCAATGCATGGGGAAATATAATCATAATGTACAAACATTCATACTTTTCAGAACCATTTGCTAAAAATTCACTGTTCATTGTAAACGTTACATTGTATGTATGCATACCAAGTTGAGAAGCCACAAATATGGGAGTGTCCTACAGTGAGTAGAACTGTAAAGGGTTTATTGGCAAGATGCTATGAAAATCTCAGACCAGATTGAGAAAACTACATTGTTGGAGTGCTTTCAGCTGAGGTTTGGAAATAAGTACAAGGCGTCACCAATATACATCAGAGCATGAAAGGTTTCCTAATTGTTTGATCAGAGTCCTTAAAGATCTATTTGACCAAAGGAGATACAGAAACACATGTAAAAAAAAAAAGTATAAGAACCATGCTAAAGAAGCTACTCGTGGACAGGGGTGCAAGTAAGCCGGTACGGTCAGGTACGCCGTACCAGTAAGACGTTTATTGCCGGTACGGCCGTACCAGAAACACGGGTTCGTGGGGTCGGTACCGTACCAGCAAGAGTTAAAATCTACTTGCACCACTACTCGTGGATGTCAGTAAAGGTTGCTTACTTATTAGAGCAGATTACTAGAGCTAAGGAATTTAGCTTTCAGTCATAATATGATCATGCATCCATTTGAAAGATGTCATAACAAACCCTAAACCTCCGTTGAGGGAAGATTTCGAGTCACACATCTTACTATTTCTTCTCTACCTGTCTGATAGGCAAGTGAATAATGGCGTTTGTTCACAGTCATTCCAGAGTCTACAAGGAACTGGAACATTTCCTCATTACCAGCGTTAATTACTCCTTCAGATGCTAACATGACAGCTTCACCATTTGGGTTCCATTGCTTCATGCATTTCAGAAAGCATACCAGGTCTTTTATGTACCTGACAGAAAATTTTAAGACAAGACTTGGGATAGATCTGTAAACAAAGTTGCTATGCTCTAAGAGCATTTTAAGCCAACCCGTTTTCTGCATATTTTCTGCATAGTCTATAAAAGTTTGCACATCACTGTTTTCCAGTGCCATGCAGTTCATGCTTTTAGTCATATTGAACATTTTCGTGTATCTGGTAAATGCATCTGACCTTTGATATTTCAAGCAAATATCCACAGGGTTCATCCCTGGATCATGGCCTACACAGTCTTTCTTCAACATATAACCAAAACTCTCGAGGATTTGTATTCCTAAGGGATCCCAACCATCTTTGGTTCGCAATTCATCGGCTACGATGTGGATGATGTCATCATTGCCACCAAAAGTTGCAGCAATCATATGATGTGGATTAAGCCTAGGTTTCTGCTTCAGAATCACTTGAAATGTATCAATGCATCCAATCACACACGCCACTTCAACAGAAAGGGATATACTTTGAATATCTAGTGTTCTTTTCTCTTTCAAACCTTGCAGGACAGAATCAACCAGTACTGAATCACGGCTGAAAATGGATGCATACAAACAAGACGCATCGATTACAGTACCACAGTTCAATAAAACGTCAACTAACTGTCGGTTTCCTGCAGCATATGCAAGCTGTAACCCAGTTATTATGAAGGAATGTTTCCATGATGGAAAAATTCTGTACCTTAAACTGTTCAGAGGTCCAAGTAGACTTTGCACCAAATTGTTCTGCTTCACATTTCTACGCGCAAAATATGCGAGTATGGATTTGGTAGGGTCATCCCCTCCACCTCGTAAAAATTGTATCTCTTTTCCTGTCTCCTTCAGGATTTGCATTAGCTCTCTCGTAAACTCTGGATGCGACAAGGCATGATGGACAGATATCCTTGAAGCATTCCTCTGTTCAGTAACCTCTGCAATAAATCGCATGCACAAGTCTTTGTACCACCGATTTGTTACAACAAAAGTTTCATCAGTTTGGTCAGTACCCGTTTGCACACACTGACATAGAAAGTCAATGCTGCATCTTTCCAGCAAGAGTTTGGGACATCTCTCACTCAATTCAAGTCCAACAGATTCATACAAGACATTATGTGCAAACCTGTAAGTTCCTTTCTCCTGCACAATGTACACTCCATCAAGTTGTTTCAGTAAATCATACATTTTTGCACGTGAAGGAGCTTCTTTATCATACAGAAATGCATCACATATCTGTTGAAGAAGGCACTTCGAAGATCGTGTCAGCTCACATTTCAAGTCATCAACGTGAACATCTGAACAACAAAATATATATGCAAGCATGGATAATTTGTTCTGGTCCATATTATTTAAAATGTCCCTTATACCTCGATATGGTTTTAAAAAGAAGTCTTCTCGTCTAATAAAAAGTCTTTCATCTGCTGCAAATAAAGAGCAACAATATGGAAACCCTATGGGTGCTTCAAAACTCTGTACACATTTCTCAATATCAAGCCCATTTAGATCTCTTTTGTGCTTGCTGAGTGCACTGATTAGAATTTTCTTTTTTTCATCATGGTTGAGGTATCTTGATGATAACTCAATCTTATTTTCAAGCAATGACAACCAGGAGAATGTTAATGATCGTTTGGAATTAAATTCTGCCAGAACCGGCTGTCTTAATGCTATGATCAGTTTAACCTTGCCTTCCGTCACATACGACTGCAAATCAGACAAAACGCTGGACCACGTCATCAGCAGGCTTTCATCTAGTTGATGTTTTCCAAATATATCATCTAGAAATAACACATCAACTTCACCCATATCGACAAAAGACCAGTCTTTGGCATCATGAAGGAATAGGCATCTCTTGAGGTTAGAGGAAGTGACCTTGTCTAGGAGGAGATAACCTGCAGAGGTCTTGCCCTCACCAGGATTACCACTGATAGTCACAACTCCATTCTTGTTGATGACATCCTCTGCCTTTTGAATCTGCCTTGTCCAAACAAGGTTCTCTTTTAAAACACTCTGGACACGAACTCTTGTGTGATCTGCAACAATATGAAGCAAAAATCAAATACAACTTGTAAGGTTTAGGTCATTAATTGATATGACTGGTGATTACATTAGTCTGTCGATTTTCATGCATTACATGTATGACTGTAAATCTGTTCCATATCCAAGTTCTTGAATATAATTTTGTATTTATGCTATAACACAGTGCACGACCACACAAGTTTTTTTTCCAGATATTTACCGCATCTGTGTCTCGCATAATAAATTACCTATATGCTAGTTTGAGGGATCACAATATCAAATCATTACTACAGTACACCATATAAAAAGTTCTCTTACTGAACATAAAAGAGTGACACTTGATATATACTGTTCAGTGTATAAAAGTTATAAAAGAAGGAAATATTTTGGTGTAATGAGAGGTCTTACCTATCAGGTTATTCATGATCTGCGATTTCTGGTCTAATTCCAGTACTTGGCCATCAACTTCATCCGAATCACCTGAGGAAACTTTTTGTTCTATACATTTCAACATCCTTATCATTTCAGTCTGGTTTTCAAGAATCTCTGATAATTCTGAATCCAGTTTAGCATCACGGTTGAATCGCTCCATAATCACATTAATAGTTTCTTGCAGACCCAAAGGATCAATCAGGAAGCTGTTGATCTCTTTCTTAATTTCATCCTCAAAGTTGCTGTCATTGCTCACTTTTGCAAGGTTAATGATTATGCTGCTTACATCTTTCCAAAGGCGATCAAATTCATCCAAATCTGCCATCGCATTTCCTTTGTGTCCATTTAAACCATTTCTGAATTCTTTCAAATCATGAATCAGTTGCATTTCATTGTGGCTGAAGGGCTTGAAAAATGTCTTCAGAAGACGGGACAGTAGAGTGATGTCAAATTTTTGCAGGTCTGGATCAGATTTATCTGGAGGAAATATCAGAGAAAGTTGAGCCGGGAAAAGCTGCATACTTAAAATCTTGCCCTTGTGTTTGGCGAAACATTGCTTTATACTGTAATTATGTGCTGCAACATGTAATAAAAATAAGTTTCGAAGAACTTTGGTACCCGTCTGCATCGTAAGACACACCAAGCGGCAAAATCTCTCTGTATCAACAGTGGTTGCACTCATATCGAATGATCCTGCAAGGAAAGATAACCCATATTTACTGGGTAGGTAATGGCAGAAATTGCACAACAAATCAATAAAGAAAATGTCTCCAGTCTGTGTTTGTTACTTTCTTCTATAAAGTAACTGCTGTGGGGACTCTTGCATACACCAACCCCATCTTCGCTAGCCAAGGTTCATCGATCAGCTTTGTTCCACATCAACCTTGGACATATTATATAACTAACAGAAACTTTTTTGAACAAGTTTCTCTTGTGGACAAAAAGAGTTACTGCCCATGGATGAGAAATTAATTCACCAATGAGAAAGCTCCTTTTGTGTCCGGTTAGGTATTCAGTATTGCTACTTCCTCGAGATTGACAGCCCCGACTAAAAAAACTTGTCTGAACAGTTGAAGCTGGGCCATGTGTCGTTGTCTACAGAAGGGGCCATGATTATTCCTATCTTCCAAGGTAAATGCAAGGTGCAACCTTATTGGATCAGTATCTTTCAGATGCATCAAATTGGACAGCAAAAAGACAGATAATGTTTTGGCAGCAACATGTGCCAATAGTCGATGTGGAACAAAGTGGATCGATGATGGGATCGAAGATGGGAATCATCCACGTATACTCAACAACAAAAAAAGATATGTACCATCTCACAATATTGAAAAGTTCACATTCTAAATGTGCTTGTTGAAATTATTGTTATATTTAATCTTTCGGTATGCGTGTTGGGTTTGCCATTGGACATGACCTCAGTAAATTAAATGACCTGGGGCTGAATTGGTAAAATATATGGTAAAAGGAAAGCATGTAATGATGTTATAGTCGAAACATTAGGTGAACTGCTTGTGGGGTTCTTGAAACATAAATGAAAAAACTTTAAACAAGATGTATCCTACTTCTAGACCCCATGGCCCCACCCAGGGTTGTGAACTAGGCGTGGAATGATTTAGTGTGAAAGGGAAATATATGATGATGTTAATTTCAAAATAGCCAGTGGATTGGATAAGGTGTTTACTGAAGTACTAGTGCTGTAAAAACATATACTTGTAGCAAAAAACTGTTAGCACAATTTGTCCCCCACGTAATTCTTGATCTATGGTCTTACACAACGGGCAGAACTTGGGTGCTGGAATGTTGTACGTGGAATAGACGCCAAATCCACCCAAATCGACATCAGATCCACCCAAATTGACACCAAATCCACACAAATCTATACCAATTCCATGAAACTTAACTATATCTCTGCATTTAATATATGATTCATATGAAAATATGAAAGAAAAGTGGAAAGAGTTCATAGTATATCATGAACATACTTTGGCTATCTGCAAATCAAAATGGCATTCTGTGAGTATTACTTGAGACTGTCTTTAATGTAAGAATTACAAATCATTTACAATGAATCGTATGGCAATTTAAAGCCATAGTAGCCCCAGTTTACAGCTCCAGCAGAAGTATAGTCAATTTGAATTCTTGTTGGAAGACAAAAATTCAGTAAATCACATGCTCTATGCATGGGAGCTATTCTTTGACCTCATGCAACAAAGAAATTGTTTCAGGCTCAAAGATTTAAAAAATCAGTAACATAAAAGGAGTGAGACAAATAAGATTAAAACTCAACACGTTTTATTTTTCTACAAACATATATATATATATATATGGAAATGAATAGAAATATTAAGTTTTATTATTATTATTATTTAGTCACATTTTTTAGAATTTAAATATAGTATTTAATTAATATTTTCAATGACTTGTTTAATGAATTATACCACAGGCTGAAATGTAAACCTCTGGGATTTACGGAGGTACATATATAGATATTTAACAGATGTGACCCTTACAAAGAAATTTGCGAATGTAATTATAAGGTGTTTTTAAAAGAACTAATTAGCATGCATTAATTAGGGACGCTGATGTTTTTCTACACTTTGACAGTAACCTTTAATATGACCAATTAAACAATTAAGGCCATGGTACATGTTTGAAGTGTGTTGATCTTGTCAAGGCTTGTGCTGCTGTGTTTGTAGGACCTTTAACCCATTTTATCCTGAATATGACCAGTCATAGTACCCCATTTTATCCTGAAATGACTACAGTTGTAATCTACTATGTATGTGTGTAGTCTCTATAGAAACATGTGTTTTACATCACAAATATTTGTGAACTTCATCACCATCAAAGAAAATGGTTAAAGCATGCCTGCACAGTGAAATTTTACAAAAACGTGGTTGGAAAAGTGCTTGCTTGCTTGAAAATCGATTGATAAAATGACGACAACTCGGATGTAAACTTGGATGTTGACATTGAGGGTAGTGACACTGAAGTTGATGATTTGGATGATTCTGATGATAATAATGATTTAAATAATGGGTTAGAATTGCGTCAAGTTGATGAAAGAGATGATGCATGGCTTCATGCACTGTTCAACAGTGATTTGGAGAATGAAGTGGACTTTGAAGGCTTTCAAGAGGAATGGGTCAGGGATGATTTTTCACCTCAGTTGCAGCCACGATTTAAATTGATAGAAGGGGCACCTGTTCAGCACCCAGAAGAAGCCTATGCACAGCATTACCTGGAGTTACTTTCAGATGATTTAATATGGAAAAAACTTGTAGATGAAACCAACCGTTATGCTGAACAGGAGCGTCGAAAAAATCCCCAAGCTAAAGTCATCAAGATGGACACCAGTAGATATTCCCACAATGAAGGCCTTTATAGGCTTTTGTTTTGCCATGGGAATAATTCGACTTCCATCAAGACATAATTATTGGCGACAAAACAAGTACATGTTTGTCACATCTTTCAATAATATTATGTCTCGTGACAGATTTGATCTTATTTGGAGATACTTGCATCTACATGACAATGAAGAACAAGCTGCAGAGCCTCAGCCAGAGGGGAGACCAGACAAACTGAAGAAAATCAGATGGTACCTGGATTATTTAGACCAGAGATTTTCATCAAATTTCATACCAAAAACAAATGCAATGATTGATGAAAGTATGATCATTTAAAGGAAGACTGTCTTTTAGACAGTACTTCCCAGCAAAACCAACAAAATGGGTGTTGAAAATATTGAATATGACTGACAGCTCAACTGGATATATGCACAGATTCCAAGTATACACTGGCAAAGAAGATGGTCAAGAAAAGGGGCTGGATTACAGAGTAGTAATGGATATCTGCTCGCACATGTTCAGAAAAAATTTGACAGTCTATTTCGACAACTTTTACACCAGCACAGACTTATTGAGAGACTTGCATACTTGAGGAGTGATGGCCTGTGGAGCAGTCCGTAACAACAGGAAGGGAGTTGCTGCCAAAACAGTTGAAACTGAATAAACACAAATACAAAGTCACACAGAAGGATGAACTTATATTTAGTGTTTGGCAAGATACAAAACTGTACGTGTCTTGTGAAATTTTCATGACCCAGCATCGCATGGCATTGTAAACAGATGTTCCGGTATGGCTGTTCAGCAACAGGTTGAATTTCCAAAAATGCTGTTGGATTACCAGCAAAACATGAAGGGAGTAGATCTCTGTGACCAGATGGTTGGGCATTATCTTTTTTTATCACCAGTCAAAAAAATTGTGGCGTCTAATTTTCTTTTATCTAATGGAAGCTTCAGGGTACAATGCCTATGTATTTGCATGGGACACCAATCCAGAGAAAGTAAAAAGTATGTGGCCAACATTTCCAAGCTACCTCGAGGACCTAAATGCATCTTTGATTGGCGATACTAGAGCTGGAAAGGCTGCAGCACTTGTTCCAGAGCCTACCAGAGGAACAGTGCAACATACAATTCAAAAAACTGTATGAAAAAAAAAAAAAAACTGTCATGAATGTTCACTGGCTGCTCAACTTGGAGAGAGAAGAGGGGTGACGAATTTGGTTGCAGGGAATGCAGTGTCCCTGTTTATACAGAATGCCAGGTAAAACACATCACTAGGTGTATAAATGCATAAAAGCTGATGTTTAGACAACTGAAGTAGAATTGGCAGTTTTTAAAATGACGTACATTTTTGCAATGTGATGTGGAAATTTTTATTCACATTAAAGTAATATTGTTATTAAAAGACATGGTGATGATATGGACTTCAAAATTTGGACGAAAATTGTACTGATTAATTACCTTATTTTACTCAAAGATTTCTAGGATTAATTTGTGACATATTTACATGAGAAACTGAACACTGAAGTACATGTCTTAGAATGAGATGTAAAAAATTGTTCTAGATGTTTTGTTGTCCAATTTTAGTAAAATTATTATAACTTTTGAACTAACAATGTTAGAAACTTCAAAATTTGGACCAAAATACTGGAAACTGAATTGTCTTTATTTTATTCACATAATATTAGAGCATTTCATTCATCTTCATGGACAAAAGATTCACCGAACATCATGGTAAGTTTTTTAATCAATGTTTTTTTCTTTCAAGTTATATTTCAAAATACAGTTATGAACATGTACATTTGTAAATGATAACAAAACATATATCACTCTGTTGCAAATTTTATTACCTTTTCAGAGATACATAGTTTTATACACTTTAAAAAAGAAATAACAATGTTACAACATTTTTAGTAAACATGGTGAAGGTAATCACAATTTCTGATGCTGCTGCTGTATAATGCTGTTTTACCACACTGTATTTAGAATTGCTTCTCAGGAATCAGACACTGCAGTTGAAATTGCTAAACAGGATAAAATGGGTTAAAGAACTGCTGTTACATATAGTTCCCAATCATTTATCAAAGAGAGCCAAAAGACGGCATATGAATTGATGTGTTTTAAATTATTTCAATCATTGTTAAAGAGAGCTGAAAGACAGAATATGAATTGATTTATTGTTAAATTAACAAGCTGAAAAGGTAGCCTAAAACATAACAGCGTTAATGATGAGAATTTAATTAAGAGTGAGAAATGGCAAATCTACGCACAATATATGGGTTCGTATTATATTTCTGACTGCATTTGTTGCGGTTTGTGTTCCAAGTGGTTTCAAGCAAATTATCAGAAAATGAGTGTTAATTAACTAGATCAGTGGTCATCAACTGAGCTGGAGTACATACGTGTTTCCTGTAGATCAGTGAGTGGTGATGGTAATGATTTAGACTACATGATGGGTATTCATCGACTTAAGCAGGTAAGAAATCTCAAAGTTTAATAACGCAACTAAAAACCTGTCAGTGGCTTTTAACATGAAGTCTCATTGATCAATTTATTCAATCAATGATTCATTCAATATTGATAGATTCATTCATTCATTCACTTATCCATCCATCCAATATTGAACATTAAAAGCCAGTAATTCAGGCCACAATCCATCCATCCAATAAAATGTATATGCTCATTGTTTGTCCATCCACAAAATATATAACAGATGTCCATGAGATATCTGTAACAAACATTTGATAGGTGCTTTTGTCGTTATTAGGAAACTTTAAATGTATTATCTGTTACATCTTATATTAAAAGATGATATTAAAAAAAAAAAAAAAACCCAAAGAATAGCATTATTTCGGTGGCTTAACACATACTGAGATGTTAATTTTTATAAAGGAATATTTTAATTCAATTGCAATGTATATTTCGCAGATTCGCTTTTATTCAAATATACTTGTTATTCACGATCTTTCTCCTACATATAGACTGATGATGTACTTCAATTTGACTTTATCGTTTCGGATCTTCTCTGCACTGTATTTATATTTATGTATTTTTCTGTGATCTGTCTTTTGTATACAAGTATATATTTCCTAGTAATTTCTCTGTCATTTGTTGTAAATCTATTAATATTATCTATATCATCAGATAAACCATTTGAGTGATACATTAAGTACTTTTGCTTCCTAAAATAATTTAATTTGTTAATAATAATTCTTGTTCTGATGTTTATTTTTAGGCTGCTGACAAATAGAACCTTTCCCATCTTGAGACTGCAGTTATCCACAAGACCCTTTTCAAAGCTGAATTCAAGCCCATGAATGATTCCACCACTGCTGCCATTCAACATCGATGAAACAGCAAAAGAAGTGATGCTGAATTACGTTGACAATTCACGCTGAGATCCTGTAGCAACTACTGGAAATTGCAACTGCCTTTTCAATGCCACTTCCTCACTTCTATACAGGGACAAAAGTAAGTGTGTGGAATTAAGATACCATACATGCTTAAATAGGGTGGTGAATGCCAAATCCTACATTAACTACCCTCAAAGGCATAAAATTCAATGTCGGTCTCCCTGACTAGAGAGTTCATGTTTGACTGCAGTGACAATTGGAGCCTATTCTTCAAAATGGACCATAATGGCATTGAGCAATGTAATTCAGCATCCCATTAGGATTATTTACTCTCCATTCTACGGTTCAAATGACCTGGCTCACACCTCTTTAAAATCTACGTTTCTACCACTGACAGATGTGCAAGAAGACCATTCCACCGTTCATATTGTGTGGTACAGACAGGGTAGGTTCCCAGAAGTGTGTATTTGGTATGCTGTGAATCATTTTGCAGCAGTTATTAATGTTTGGCCAATTCTGCTCAATCAGAATCAAGTACAGAGTTCCATATTCCTACGAAAAGAAAGTGCTGTTCAGTATTTTCATTATCATCTGAACAGTTTCTACCAAACACAAGCAATAGATATGATATTTTGTCCAATAGTGACAATGATGAATTGCCTTGTGGTACTGTAATCAGGAGTAACTGACGTTCTAAGGTATTAAGTGATGATGATGATGAATTACCTTGTGGTGTTTGTGATTTACAAAACGCTAGTGATGTAGAAAGCGCTAGAGAGATAGTGCTAGTGATGATAATGTTCTCGGTGAGAAAAGTAACAAAAGTGAAAATACTTCAAGAGAAAAGGGCAATGAAAAATACACCCAATGAGGACAGCGCCAAGTCCAGGCAATTTTTTGTCCAACTAATTTTTGTTGGAGAGTCTTATGAAAACTGACAAGGGAGAGATGTTTATATCAGAGGGAGAGAAAAATTATGTGTTTGTTGTCTTGGAAATAGAAGAGAGAGCACTATTCGTGGAAAAGAAAGACTTTCCAGACAATTGTGGGGTGTGGGACTGGAGAGGTGCGACAACAGTGAACCAGACATTTGGAGTTGAGGGACCTCAGGGAGAACTGAGGAGTGTTTATTTAAAAAAGATGTTTATTGTGTGAAGAAAACAGTGAAAGGACAAGTGACTTACAATAAAATAGAACTGCAACCTGATCATGTGTAATGATATTTCACAGATATTATACAAAATTAATGGCGTATCATCAGTACAGGAAACGTGTTACAACAATAATGGGTTTGCCCGATAGTATGGACAAAATACGCAAGTTTGCTGTTGCGGAATACTGCGGCAAGATGCCCACAACAAAAAAGCAGCCACACAGAAATTAAAAATGTTCACAATCTGAGCCATACATATGCATAGAGTTCTTCAAATAGCCGCACAAATGTCTAACTCGAAGAAAGTGGTTGTTGTATTCAACCAGTTAACAAAGGAGACAGTTTTCTCACACCCAAATCCACGAAGTAAATATATGCTAAAAGGTCCAAAGAAAAACAAATATCTCGGACGAATGATTTAGGTTCTAGGAATAACATAGTGGATGACGTTCTGCAAACAATAGGGGCACTAAACAGAGACCCATTCATTCAGGAAGTCATCCTGACTAAAGACAAAAATCCCATTGTTTGTGTACACACAACATCAAATGGAAAATATGAAAAGGAATTGTGTCGGGTTGTGCAGTAGCTTTCTGGGTGTCTATATGACCTTTAATCTAGGGCACTTTTATGTTACCGCATTCTCCTATAAAAATAGGTGCATAGAAAGCAGGTGAACAGGGGATTTCCCTATAATGTTTGGACTCTGCACAATTCATTTCAATGCAGAGGAACACACATATGGCAAATTTTTCAGTCACGTTAATGACAAATTGGGTAATGTCACCGTTGTAATTGGAAGTGATGAAGAGAAAAGTGTGATAAATGTACTGCACTGTGTATTTCCGAAGGCAGAATTCCTTCTGTGTAGTAAACACATCAAAGACAATTTGAGGAGGCATCTGGAAGAACATGGCACTCCCCTTAACAACAGAGAACACATTAGTAGAATCATTTTCCACAAGTCAGATGGAATTGTATTTTGCAAAATCAGAGGTGGAATTTTTAACACAGTACGACACTTTGAAGCCATTTTTTTGAAAAATATAAACATGTTAATCATACTGGGAGAAGTATCTCTGCTCAAAAATAAAAAAAGACATATTTCAAGATCTAATCAATGGTACCGTACAGTCTATGGACAAACAATAATAGTGAATCCTTGAATAATAAACTTAGAAGTGCAGTAAACTGAGAAAGAATAAATTCCCAGAACTGATAGAAAAAATTGACCAGATTATGGAGAATCAAATTCTTTATCTCTGGTGTTCCATTTATGGTAAAGGAGATTATAAATTGACTGGCTCCATGAAAACCTTTTATTGTACGCCAACAAAATGGCACGAATTAAGTCAAACAGAAAAAAAACAATAAGATCAACAAATTTAATTCAGCTAAACCAAAAGACAATTCAAACAAACAATTTGTACATTGTACACATTTCAATTTCAAATGCTCGAAAACTACAATGTAGAGAAAAAAACAGGGCAAAGAAAATGGCGTGCTGCAGAAAGAACAAACTCTTTTAGAAAGAAATTGAAAACGCAACATTAAATTTTCATATACTATCTACTGTTTCTGATCACTTTCTTGCAAAAAGCTTAATGCTGAGATCTGTCCATAATATGTTTTGCATATTTGCCGTATTAAATGTGCTGTTTTATTTTCTGAGTTATGTTAATTATGTATTTCCTATATTTTCCTTATTTACCATGAGAAACTATCAGGAATTCTCACGTGTAGTTTTTATCCTTTTGAAACAACATGAAAATACAACAGCAAATACTTGTAAGATATTGTGTACTGTTTTAAGATCGCTTTACTTCAAGCAAACGTTTTATGTCGATATATGTTCATGTTTTATATATTTTCTATAATTCGCATATGACTACGTACAAGGTCTGATTGCTTTATTTTGAATTATGTTTGTTACGTATTTCGTATATTTTCCTTATTACCATGATAAACTAAGTACCATCACTAAGTCTTAATATGTAGTTCTTCTCATGAGAACCTCGCCGCCATTTTTTAATTTCGTTGGGCGAAGAAAAGTGGATACAAGAATGTCATGTATTTAAAATGACGTTATTATATTTGGTGAAAATGATGTCCAAATAATATATATTGCAGATAGATGGTATAGATTTGTTGTCGATTTGGTTGTTTGGTAACGGCCGTTGTACGGAATGGATTACCCCTCACTCCATCCTAGTCCGAATTCCTGTGTTTTGAGAATAAAGGCAGAAAACATAATCGTAATCTATATGTACTTACCCTTGACAGAATTTAGTTACTTTTACTGTTCCTCATAGGTGACAATGTTTACAAAATTCGGCACTTATGTTTCATTAGAAAGACATTAACGCTTCTTTTTCTTTTATTGAATCCTGGACTCTAGAGTGAATATGACAAAGGGCGTGTGCGATTGCTATCCAATAAATGTGGGACTAATTGTGTAGCAAATTAAGGCCAATCATCCGTAGTGACGCAGTATGGCGAAGTGATGGAATTTCCACTTTGTCAGATTCTATTTATAGAAATATGTGTACAGTGTGACAGTCATTCCGTACCCAGGAGAAATTGGTTGTTTCGTACCCAAGGTGATGGTCAGTTCGTACCCGTTATTGTACACGGTCAAATATATCGTATTGTCGCATTTACGGCTCCCTCTACTACACTCGCATCTTTTGGCTACAAAACTGTTCCTACCTTAAAAATTGCATGAGTAAAGTATATGCGGGCAAAAAATTGTCCAAACACTGATAAACAATTGTATTGTTTTCACTAAATAATAGCATTTATGTATAAAAAAAAAAAACTAAAAAAAAAAAAAAATTCAAATTGCCAGTAGAAAGAAAAAGTAAACGTTGGCCAAGTTTAAATAGCTGAATAAGTCCTTTCTTTTTGTAATCGTTCAAATCGACAAACTGTGCCATTTTTCTTTGTTTTATACTGTAAGCCTAATGACTAACATGGCTGAAACAATTACAGATGTTTAGCCACTAAAAGCAACTAGAAATTCGGCGATCTTTTAATAATGGTCTGAAAGCAGATAAAACAGTGTTGCTTGATCAAGTTTGTCTTCTCCAAGGACCAATACTGTTGTTAATTTCAACTTTTGTCGGCAAACTGTTGGCCGCGGTATAATATCCGGACCGCGATGCCATTTTTCTGTAGACTGCCGGCCGCATTAGCATACTTGTGCAAAAGTTTTGGGCAATTTCACCGATCACAAGAAGCTAACAAGTTAGTGACATAATTGAAATTCTCTGTGTTTTTAACTAAGTTTAAATATTTATATATTTTCATGGCGAGTGAAAATTTATTTTAATTGTTTGGTATAATCTGTTTTATCTTGTTATCCTCCAAAATATAATGCACATACATGGAAACAGGTCGAAACGTCCCACAGAAAAATCGCCCCCGACAAAAACGCCCCCACTTTTCACCAAATCGCCCCATTGCAAATTCGTCTCCAATCAAAAACGCCCCCATTTTTCACCAAATCGCCCCCATTGCAAAATTGTCTCCAATCAAAAACGCCCCAACTTTTCACCAAATCGCCCCCATTCCAGTCAATAAAGCCGAATGCATTTATTATAACCTAAGAACCTCAGAGTCATAAGCGGCCTTAGTAATATGTGAAGATTTCACCAGGGGAACAGGCTAATGTAGTGGATAAAAATATATTTTTGTATAAAAAAATGAATATATAATATTAAACAAACACTTGTAGTTTCTTTATTTACATATTTATTTTGTTAGTGTAATTAAATTCAATATTAATTTAAAAAAAATTGAAGTTATATTCTTTTAGCATACGACAGGATAAAAGTTACACGAATCAAAACGATAGTGTACGCACTTGATTAATTACACCTATTTATTGAATTGAATGAATGTATGTATGTAAGGCTGGGGGTTGGTGGTGGTGGTGGTGGTGGGGTGTATTTTGTATAGGAATCGATTTAGGCGTGATAGCTGACCACTGCCCGCAGGCGCACATGTGATCTACAGCTAATTATCGTATTCGATGTATGAATTCACGCAAGAATCTCTTTGATCCAATGTTTTATTTTGTTTTGTTTTTAAATCCAGATATAAAAAACAACATACATCTGTTCATTTTTGTTGAAACAAAAAGTTGTACACAAACAGCAAAGAATATAAACATAAACTTTAATGTGGCTTAAATATACTCATTGCTTTTAATTAAATCTTGGTTTGTGTTATGATTATTTATGTGCACAAAAAGATAAATACTCGCAACGGAAAGAACAAAACGAGCTACAAGCCTTCGAAGACAATTGAGAATTTATTGGTGCAAACTTGTTGTTAAATCAAAAGCTTGGACAAGCCGAAAACGAAAATATATAACCTCGTTTCACTCTTTTTATATATATATATAATATTATCGCCTTTTATCCCAATACCCTGAAGGTCGAAGCAACAAACAGTTAACGAAATTTCAGTTCGATAAACGTTCTAATTCTAATGAACTAATTAAAAAAGGCAAGAACAAAATCAATCAAGGTTTAATTCAGCAATGAATTATTATAGTAAAAACAATCCATTCTAATTATCATTAATGATACGTAAATATTAATTATCGGCAGGTGCATTACCGATGATTAAAAAGATGATTAAAAGAGTACATGATGCCAGTTTGAAATTGAGGCGATCTTGTGAAAAGTGGGGGCGTTTTTGACATGGTGCGATTTTGAAATGAGGGCGATCTTGTGAAAAGTGGTAGCGTTTTTGACGGGGGCGATTTTGAAATGGGGGCAATCTTGTGAAAAGTGGGGGCGTTTTTGACATGGTGCGATTTTGAAATGGGGGCAATCTTGTGAAAAGTGGGGGGCATTTGTGAAATGGGAGCGATCTTGTGAAAAGTGGGGGCGTTTTTTACGGAAGCGATTTTGCAATGGGGCGAATTGAGATGTTTTCCACATGCAGAGAGAGAGAGAGAATAATTTAAATTGGCACTGCATTTTACATATATTTACTTGTGCATTTTAAAGTTGATATATATTTTTAATTTTTTAAATAACTCAAGAAATTTATACATGATTGGATTCTGCCAGTAATAAAACGTTTATAATGCAGCGCTCAGTGTAATACGGCATACATCTTTTCCCCAGAAGAGAATAGTAAAATTACAATCCAATGAGTGATTGAAGGAGACAGTAAGACGAAAGACTAGCACAGAGATGGTTTCTTGATGAAAAGACTAACAACATTATTCCAAATCGTACATTCTAGAGTTTTATTAAATACATGAAGAAAACATATACTGGCGTAGCAAAAGATGCTACCTTATTTAGAAAAAAATTAATCAGAATTACTATATGCATTTTCGTTTTCGGATATAAAAAAAAAATAAAAAAAAAATAAAACCAGTAATCAGTATAGTGTTAACAAATTAATGATGGTATAATAATGCGATTAATTTGCCTTGTCAGTAAATTGTCGGGCCGTATATGCTGCTGCAGTCATTTTGAGGAGGAGATGACGCCGTTCTGGTACTCTTCCGTTGCAAAGGGATTACCTTTTAAGAATAGGGTGAACCGTAGGTTGAGAATCTAGTATACCTCGCAAATATTCCAACAGGCGGCCGGGTCTGTATTACACACGTGTAGCCACCGACCCCAATTTGCCGTGCTGGAAATGACTCAACTTTTATTTTGAAGGTAAGACTAGAAAAAAAAATTACGTTATATTAATACTACGAAAATAACCACAACAAAAACTACTAACCTGCTTCAAAGTCTGCAACAAACTCTTTGACAGCGGGAGGGGACGGGAGGAGTCGCTTCAACGCTTTGAACACCTGATTTACAAACAAGGAGGAATACCGTGATAAGTTACCTTTGTTCGCAACATTACAACCGCATTAAATAATAATAATAATAATAATAATAATAATAATAATAATAATAAATAGCGTAAAACACTATAACAATAACAATATCATCATCATCATCAGATGATGATGATATGATATGCAGTAATGCTTTGGAAATAAAAAAAAATAACATTGAAAGAAACATAAAAGTTGACTTGAACGCGCCCAGTCTAACAAAATAAGCAGCATAGCCTATTAGTAATGAAGGTAGGCATGGTACGCAAGTATCCGGTGCTCTTGTAATTTAAGTGCTCAAATCTCAAACCGAAAGGTGTAGAAAATAAATTTTTTGTCTTTCACCTTAATGAAATGGAGCCCCTGGATGTAATTTTCTACCCAGCGACCAGATGTGAAATTTGACCACCCTCCATGCATATATATATATATATATATATATATATATATATATATATATATATATATATATATATATATATATATATATATATATATATATATATATATATATATATATATATCGGCCTTCAGTATAACGTAGAAACGGAAAAAACTATACAAAAGGATCAATCTTCACAGATTTGATTGGATGATAAAGAAGCTGGACAGAAGTCAAGTAGCAGACCACTTTTATTCTCCTGGCAATTCTTGCAGTCATGTTGTGCAAACTGCAGTTGCCCACAACCGCTACCGGAGTTCCAAAAAAAGGAAAGAAAATGAATACGCCGCCTAAGAACACTGAAACCAAGCGGCTTAAACCAAGACGACTCCAAACGGGCACCCCACACACAAATACAATATTTAGCTGCTTAGAGCCCATCTTTTTCAATTCATTATTTATTCCCTTAACCTATAATTACTGAATTTTCTATCTTTCCATGTATACGTGTATACACGCATATATAGATGGATAATTATAATGTCACCAGTATCATTTTTATTTAGCAGGATATTCAGGAAGTCAGGGCTCTGGTCAACGGAAGATAGGCGATACTTGCTGAAAGTTCAATTCTGCATTGGATTCCACTCCTCTGATTGGTCTATTCCAGCTACTAGTTGCATGTACAATTTTAGACTAATCAGAAGTGGGGAATCCCACGCAGATGTAAGCTTACGATTCATATTCTCTTTTCTGAGACACATTGACTTTTATCAATAAAAACTGATGAATTTGTTCAATACAAGGCAAGAGCTATCAAAGAGTTGTATGCTTGTTGGATTTAACCCAGAAAATTGAGAAAACAACATTATATAAGACAGGAGTGTTTGCCTATGTAACTATACCGAAGGGAAACAAAAATGGTGATTGTTCGTCCATGTCTTTATTTATATTCAGCGTACAATCCAGAAACAAATATAAACAATATGTAATGTCAAGCTCCTGAGATTCTACCGGCTGCAATCAAAAACAAATAAAAATAATCCAGTGAATCTCAGCACAGACTAGTGGCCATGCAGAGTTCTCACTGGACAGCAACTGTCAGCGCAGACTAGTGGCCATGCAGAGTTCTCACTGGACAGCAACTGTCAGCGCAGACTAGTGGCCATGCAGAGTTCTCACTGGACAGCAACTGTCAGCGCAGACTAGTGGCCATGCAGAGTTCTCACTGGACAGCAACTGTCAGCGCAGACTAGTGGCCATGCAGAGTTCTCACTGGACAGCAACTGTCAGCGCAGACTAGTGGCCATGCAGAGTTCTCACTGGACAGCAACTGTCAGCGCAGACTAGTGGCCATGCAGAGTTCTCACTGGACAGCAACTGTCAGCGCAGACTAGTGGCCATGCAGAGTTCTCACTGGACAGCAACTGTCAGCACAGACTAGTGGCCATGCAGAGTTCTCACTGGACAGCAACTGTCAGCACAGACTAGTGGCCATGCAGAGTTCTCACTGGACAGCAACTGTCAGCACAGACTAGTGGCCATGCAGAGTTCTTAATGGACAGCAACTGTCAGCACAGACTAGTGGCCATGCAGAGTTCTCACTGGACAGCAACTGTCAGCACAGACTAGTGGCCATGCAGAGTTCTCACTGGACAGCAACTGTTGAACTCAGTCTCAAACCCAACCGGCACAAAGTATTTCTGCGCAAAACTGACGTTTCACACGGCCTACCATAGGCGGACATACATTGATGCTAATAGCAATGTAGATATTGAATAATGTTGGATAATTTATCCATACCTCTATAATATGCACCAGATGGGCTAATACCAGTGTGCGTGTGTTGTTGTTTGTATGTTTTTTTCTTCTATTTTAATTGGAAACAAAATGTAAAAACCTTAAATTTGAGTATTTTCCAATATGATTGATGTAAGAGATCTTTTTATAATTAGAATAAGTATATCGCGCTATATGATTAAGGTGTAGGAAGCTATTTAATGGGTTCCGGCACAAAAAATGGCGGCCATTCCAGAGAATTGCGGGGGTTGTCCCCGGTCCTACTAAACACCGCAAAGTCATGCAAAGTCAGACAAAGTCTGTTTATTTTTGTTTTATTTGTACATATTTGAATACATTATACTATATTAACTTTGGTTTGATATTTAAATTTTAAAAAAGCGTGATTTATATTAGGACAGTATTATATTACATAAGTATAATATAAATATTTAATAGAACAAAGGCAGATAGAGTATGACAAAGTCATATAACACAGATAGCGTATGACAAAGTCATATAACACAGATAGCGTATGACAAAGGCAATCTCAATGTGACAAAACCAGATTTAATAATTTTATATAATAATTATCTTATTGAGACACGTAATAATATTATGAAAGTAATAAAAAATATATAAGTATTTAATCGAATATAGTATGCCAACGTGATGTAATAAACTTAAGATATCGTATGACAAAGACAGATTCATAAATTATGTGTCAATTAAATATTCTATTAACATTCATAATCATAAATTCGTGATGTACTTTCATCGAAAAAGATTATTATTGTATGTGCCGAGTTTGCATTAAGAACAATGATGGTGAAGAATATAGCTACATGAACGCTCTCTTCCGACTGAACGAGGTAAATGATAATTGTGAAGTTTGTCGTATATCTGCTTTCTGTACATGTATTTGAAGATAATCATGTTTTCTAGATGAGATTAAATGAACGACGGAAGAAGTTCTCAAAAAAACCCCCAAAACAAACATACTTTGAATGAGACTTTAGTTTGAAGAGTTGTATGTATCGTTGTTAGAGTATTTATTTCTCCGTATGGTAATACATGTACTTTGGAACCCAATAACAATTGTTATTATTCATATACAATGCTATCTTGTTCATTGTAATGCTGTTCATCCCACGACTGCTTCATCTGAGCCAGTTCATTTCCCGATAAGTTTTTCTGTCTTAATTTTGGATGCAAAATGTCAAACAAACGTTCAATGACATTTTCCATTTCGCATTTATTCAATATATTGAAACTTGTTTCCTTTGTTAAATATGACACTCCAGAAGTCTAATCGTCACGGTTCTCTGTACTTTTAGAAAGCACAATTGTTCTACTGATAATTTTTTAAAAAAAATGACCATAACTAAAAGTTATATTGATTTATTACTTCAGTATTTCCGCAAAATGTGTGTCCGTTTATAGTTATTCTGAAAAGCAAAAAAAAGATTTTCGCTCCAAAAGTCAACTTCGAGTTTTTAGAATTACAGCGACGTTATGCAGTTTCGTTTTAATAATAATAATAATCTCTCTCTCTCTCTCTCTCTGACATACACCCCTGTTACTATGTCACTCACATTTAACACTTTTGTTCTATGAAATATTTATATTATACTTATGTTAATGTGTATATCTAAATAATATAATTATTTTGTTAAATAACTCGTTAATGAAAATGTATTAACAATTGTCGGCATATATATCGTCGTCACAGCGCTAAATAAAGGGACACAACTAAGGGTACGTATGTACCAATTTTACTTTCAAACAACATTAAATCACGCTTTTTTAAAATTTAAATATCAAAGCAAAGTTAATATAGTATAATGTATACAAATAAAACAAAAATAAACAGACTTTGCATGCCTTTGTCTGCCTTTACGGTGTTTAATAGGACCCGGTTGTCCCAGTAGGTTGCAAGACGAAGATCATGTCACAGCGTGTCCTGCGCAACCTGAACACCCTTTGCAGTCCAACATGGATGCCGTCTGTCATCTATGTTTTTCTCATAAACTATGAGGAGTGTTGTGGTATACTAAGCATATCTTTTCCAAGTTATTAAATTTAAAATTAATTATAATTTATATATGTTTTTATTGTGATTTTGAATGCATCATCATGCTAGAGGCAACGTTTACTGTTATGGAGGAACAACAATAAAGTTGGAGAATGCAAAAAGCAAAACACATTCCGTCAGGGCTTTGCATGTATGTCAAGCGAATTCATAAATGATACAAACCAATTGTTTACAGAGGTACTTCGGGTGTTTTAGAGGTGATTGGGTAGAATAGCACAATGTAGAACGATTTGATATTGAAAATGCAAAACTTATGATTTTCACTGAAGACAAAAATAATTTCGATTCAGTTAATATTTGTCACATTCGCGACCGAAAGAAGATTTTTCGAAACAATGTTAGCAATTATGAAAACTTAACCGGACTATATTGAGGTCATGCACATAACAAGTGCAATTTAAAGTGCAAATATCCAAACCTCATTCCACTCTTCATACATAATTTGTCAGGCTACAATTCACACCTGTTCATCAAATAGCTTCTTTAAAAAAAAAAATTAAAATAAAAAGATAAAACAAATGAAATAGAAATCATTCCGAAAAGTGAAGAGAAACATAATTCATTCAGCAATGACTTTGTGGTTGATTGGACAGAAAAAGATGAAGAAAACAAAATCATAACAAAAGAACTATTAGATTTGTAGGTAGCTTTCGATTCTTGGGTCAATCTCTAGAGCTGGGGGCTAAGAATTTAAATGATGAGTTTGTTGAATCAATGAAACATTTTGGTGCAATGAAACCTAAATTTCTAAGGAGAGACATACATATACAAGAATAGCTTTAAAAAGTTTAATGAAATAGCTATATACCATCCAAAGAAAAGTTTATTAAAGTCTGGGTGATACCAACCTATCCGATGACAATTTCCAGTATGTACATGATGTGACGTCACACTTCAACCTTCAAACATTTGGTAATCTACATGAGATGTACATGAAAAGATACTTTAATGTTACATCACATCTTTGAGGAGTTGCGTAATGTATGTATTAAACATTTAAAACACTTTACCCGGCACATTATTACCGTACACCAGGTTTAGCTCATGACCCCCAAGTTTAAAGATATTCAATACTGATCTTGAGATTGTAACTGATTGTGATGTTTCTGATAATCGAGAGCAGAAATAGTGGAATTAGTATAATGCCACATAGATACGCAAAAAGCAAATAACGAATATTATGCAAATGAAGATGGTAAGATAAATAATGATGAAGAGTATGATGCTAAACTCATTCGTTATGTACCTACATCTAGTAATCTTCATAGTTGAGTCATGAGCCAATACATGCTGGTAAAAAAAAGCTTTAGATGGATAATTGATCAACAAATTAGATAGGAAAGCGGAGCTTCGTGAAGCTACGATGCTAGAAAACAGAATCTGCAAGTGGTACTACCCGGGTACATTTTGGTACTTGGTTTTGGAGATTCCAAGACATCTACAAGATTATTTCAAGGACTACCTGTTAGGAACTGAAAAAGTAAAATTGATAAATGATTGCAGGGGTACAAAACCAACTATGCCTAAACTACTGTGTACACTGAAAAGTAAAGATAAACATGTCATTCACTACAGAAATGTAAATCATTACATGAAATTGGGTTTGAAACTGAACAAGATGCACATAAGTCTCTTGTTTGAACAGCAACCTTGGCTGAAATCCTACAAAGAACTGAATACTAGTTTGAGACAAAAAGCTAACAATGATTTTTAAAAGTACTTCGTCAAATTAATGAACGACTCCGTATTTGGAAAGCAACTGGAAAATCTCCGGAAAAGAACAACAGTAACATTATGTACAGACGAACAAAAATGTTTCAAATACCAAAAAGACATATTTTTCTTCAGGAGAACAATTATTGATGATGACTTGATGCTAGTCAGTCTGAAAAACAAAAAGATTAAACGTATCAAACCTATCCATGGTGGAATTAGTGTTAGAGTTATCCAAATGGTTGAAACACAAATTTTACTATACCAACTTGAAAATAAAATGTGGTGCAAATATAGCTTTGCTTTCAGCTGATAGAGAATCGTCGTCCAATCATGTAGAGACAGAAAACGTGTACAGAGACATGAAGGACGACATCCCTCAAATAAAAAGTTGTTGATTTATTCAAGGATGAACTAAATGGTACATCAATCAGAGAGTTTGTTGATTTATTCAAGGATGAACTAAATGGTATACCAATCTGAGTTTCTTGGATTATTCAGGGATGAACTAAATAGTACAACAATCAGAGTGTGTTAGAGTATTCAAGGATGAACTAAATGTTACACCATTCAGAGTTTGGTAATTTATTCAAGGATGAGCTAAATGGTACACCATAGTTTGTTGATTTATTCAAGGATGAACTAAATGGTACACCAATCAGAGTTTGTTGGATTAAGGGCAAAACTGTATTTATTCCGGACTGATAACGATGAAAAGAAAGTTTGCAAAGAAATAAAGAAATGTGTGATCAAAAAGAATTTAAAATTCGAAATGCACCGATAATGATATGGTAATTCATTTACTCAAGTCACAGAATCACGAGACATACAGGATCAAAATGAACAAAGTAGCAGTGTCTATGTATGACACGCTTTTTCTGGTTCAAAACAAAAATACATTACATTACGGACATGTCAGGACCTTGTATTGAAAAGGAAACTCAAAGTCTCATTACAAATTTATTTGTTTTGTTCTGTCTCAAAGTTTCTACAATCTCTTTGCACATCATCTGTGATGAGGTGATTTTCAATGAAGATAGTTTCCATTATCCTTTTGTCCTTTTTGAAGTACACAACCAAACAACGTATTTATTTTCCGACTATTTGATTACAGAGTTGTACTTTTTAATGATCATCCATGCAGATGTTTGAAAAATGTCTACCATTACAAACTAGTTTTGTTAGGTTAGTTGCTTACTATTTTTACGTCATCAATGTCGCCCAAAATCATCAATTAGAAACAAAGTATTTGTACTACGATATATATCAACGTGTAACTCTAACTTATCTTCTGGATCTACCACGATTGCATTTTTACCTTTGAGTAACCACTTTTTATCAATGTCATGTTCCACAGAAAAGTTGGCAGATGACAACATTGTAATTAAAAGTATGTATTCTGTTAGATTTAGTGCAAACAGTGTTTTCCCACAATTAGTTACTCCACACATTATCGCGATAAGTGGTTCTTTCAAATATGTTCAGATATGCCTAAAAGAGAATTCGTTAGTTGATTGTTTTGAATATTTACCTTACCATCAGAAACAAAATAAATATACATTTTGAGAGCATCAACATTTTCTTTTCTACTGATTTGAAAATGATTATCTTCTTGCATGTTGGCTAATTTAAGACCGCTACTATACAATCATTATCATGTGTTGTCAAGTCAGATATAATGAATGTCAGAATTGTAACATTCATGTCACTAATTTCTGTGTTTTTGTTGTTCATCAAATAAATACTTAGTGGCCTCTTTAAACTGTAAACCCAGGGAATAAACCATGTTTTGCAGACTTTCTACAGTCATCGAGTTTTTCTATTGCTGGGTTGAAAAGCTTTACAGGATCAATTTCTTCACTAGCTTTTTACAGTATCAAAACACCATTCAGGCTCACTCTGGGCGAATCAAACATAATGTCTGTTAAAGCTGTATTGACTTCTATGTCATCGATTCTCATGATGTAGTCATAAAAGAAGCAACTCCATTTCTATATTTGTCATTTACCAATTTAGCAACTGATTCAGAGGTAATCATATCGTACTGTAGGCAAATATTTTTGAGTTCATAATCATGATTACCACCTTCCATCACTTCAGCTGCTTTTGTAAGTGTAAAGTTAAATCTGAAATCCTGAGAAAAAACTCAAGGGTATAGTGGACAATGATCTGTTAGTATTTGGAAATCAAGTAGTAATCTAACTTTTTTCAATACACCACAAACTGTACATCTCCAGTGCCAGTATTCTGCATATTAGCAGCTCCTGATTGTAACTTTTTAAATTTGTCACCCCTGATACCTCATTCAATCCTGTTTGTTCCAACTGATACAGGTAACCACACAACTTTGTATGAAAATGCTGTGGTTATTTAGCTTGAAAAGATCGCTTTCATAGGATTTTGGTAGTGTCTTTCACAGTCATTCTACCCAGATTGTTTACTGCTATATTGTTAGCATCTCCTTTCACCTTCATATCAAACGACATGAAGAAACTACCAGGTACAATCATGTTATTTGGGCTTATTTTGGTATACAAACTTGCAAAGTGTGTCTGGTTTAATGCTTCTTAGGGGTGTGTGTAATACAGTGATGTGTTGGATTGAGGTATTTAACTCCTTGCGGTATTTTCTCCTTCTTGTTACGGGTTATGTATTTACCAAATGTAGTAATCTTTGATTAGTAATGTATTGCGCTAAAGAAAAAAAACATTACCTATAAGAACATCATTGTGCATCTTCAGTATAGCCTTTCAACGAAACTTGTAAGCAACATACAGACTAATAACCATTACGAGTGCAATGAAAATGGATTTATCTGTCTATCAGAACATAGGTAGAAATCATTCAGTTTTGGTTGCCTTTGTTTTTCAAGTTTTGACTTGGCAGTTTTGCAGTGTGCACCTCCAGTGCTACTACCAGGATCATTTAAATCATGTTTGTCAACATCAGTAAGACTTGACTGATAAAGAGTAAAAGCATCGTCCAGGTTGTTTTTAAATGAGTCACTAAACCATGTTTTCTCAATGTTTCATTCAAGTAGTCAAGTGTCTTTGTTCTGTTTTCATTAAATTCTGCAATTTTTCTCTGGTTGCCTTCTAATTATTTCATCATTAGCTCCATCAGGACCAAACAACTTGAACAAATAGTTGCTTCCTGTAAATGTTACGCCTTTAGCTATTGCTCCTTCAATCATAACTGCTGCTGTTGCCATTCTAATAGAGCTGTTTCACTATTAATGAGTAGCAAATTTTGTTACTGTTGCCAATTTATATTTTTACATCCCAACTGAACAGGTCCTTTTGTGTTTCAATTCAATTATCAAAACACTCCTCTCTTCCAGATTTAGTGCTCCCTCACTATAAAGCCCTTCAGTACAACGTGGTTTCCATTACAAGGCAAGTATGGTCATGAATCCTATGTCATTAATTGGTAGTAACAGTTTATGTATTATGTACTTCACTATAAGGCAGTGTACTCTATGGCTCCAATGAACAGTGTTATAATGAGCGAGCACTGTTGTATGTAATTCCACATATCAAACTCATGCAAGGTTGCATCAATATCATCATTATAAAATTTGGTTGGTAAAGTAATGCTGTGGAAATCAAAGTCAGGAGGATGGACAATCAGGGGGCATAACTCTTATAAATGATGTCATGGAATGCTGGAGATCTAACTTATTCAAGGCCTCATCAACATAAAGCTGCATGCCAAATTTATTGAAATCCAACAACCCTTGGTGAAGTTAAGCTGCAGAAGCCAATGTCAGGGGGATGGATAATCTGGGGGTATGATTCCTGTAATGATGCTGTGATAAACTAGAAATTTAAATCGTTAAAGTTCTCATCAAATTAAAGCTGCATTCCAAATCTGGTTGAAATCCTACAGACCTTAGTAAAGTTATGCTGCAGAAACTAAAGTCTGGGAATGGGCAATCAGAAGGCATAACTCATGTCAATGATGTCATGGCAAGCTAGAAATTGAATTCATTCAAGGTCTCATCAACAGAGAACTGCATACGCAGATGTGAACCTCCCGGATGGAAGTTTTTTTTTCTCCGGAGATGAGGGGTGTCCCTGTCCCTCCCATCACTCAATGAAATCTCCGGTGTACACAAAATTATTATTGCAAAATTTTAATTTTTCCATTTTTTTCACACCTTGCTTCCATTGTAGTATATTTATGGTAATACAGCCTGTGATCACATGACCGTGAACTGGCTTAAGCAGTGCAAGACAATTTAGTTGCTAATTTCAAGCAGCATAAAACAATTAACATCCATTTGATTCTCTCGGCGGGGTCAGCACACTTCAGAGTTTGAAGTTTGTCGACATGGATTATACTATGTGTGGTCAGAAGTAATTCCAAAAGGATTAAAGAGATTAATTGATTATGGTTGGATTACTAAAGAGCTCAATCAGCATAAAACAGGGTCAGTTTGGCTTCGGTGTTTAAAGTTTGTTGAGATGTCTAAGTGTGTGTTATCACCCAAAGCTAAAACGCCAAAATCTAAGCACATAAATATCAGACTATATTCAATGATGGATGGAAACAGTAATTTCAGTGGTTGGAATCAAGTTCATTGGACATGAATATGCATTCTGCCCTTCCCGTAAAGCTGATTTTAAAAGCTATGGTGGCAAGAATGATATTACGCATCATACAGCATATTAAAGCATATTAAATGTGACAACAAATACACCTCACTGAAATCCATGTTCGTGGAATCTGCATCGAATGTGGATAAAGACATATGTGATAAGACACTGTTTGCCAACTTTATAACCAAACATAATCTCCCATTTATGTTAGCAGATCATTTTTCAAATGTAGTCAAAATAATGTTCCCGGACTCGGAAATCGCACAAAAGTTCTCATACAAACAGACAAAAACTACTCACATAGTGACCCAAGCTTTGGGTCCTCATTGGGATATGAAAGTCAAAGACATGTGCTGCAATGAAAAATTTGCCATTTTCATTGAAAATTCTCCTTCTTTTGAAGTAAAAACTCCCAACGAAATTTTGCAAATCTCACGATTTGTCCTAAGCTGACTTCTCTGTTCTGTCACATGTACACCAAATCTGGTTGAAATCCATTAATCCTTGGTAAATCTGTGGAAACCAAAGTTAGAAGGACTGGCAATCATGAGCCACAACTCCTCTACATGATGGCAGAAAAAGCTAAAAATCTTTTAGATGAAAATGGAGAAAGATGAAAATCTAACTCTTTTGAAGTTCAATCAATATATAGTTGCATACCAAATTTGGTTAAAATCCAATGTTCTCTGTGAAAGTTATCATGCAGAAACCAAATTGTTGATGGACAGATGGTATCCATGTATGTATGTATGTATGTATGTATGTGTAGGATTTAATGGCATGTCAGCACAATCCTGGTTATAGAGTGTCAATAAAAAGTTAAGTTTCAAAAATGTAAAGATAAAAATTGCAAAATGTGATTATTATTGGGCTATGCTAACTTCAACGATGATCCCTAACAAACTCAACTAATCTGATGCAAGATTACCTCATTATTTATGCATGGATGTCACTAATTATCAAAGTTATCCAAGATCTAGATCATATAAGCCTATATACCAAATGTGATCAAAATCTCTTAAGAAATGAAGTCTATAGAGTGCTAACAAGCTCAGCCAATCACATGCTACAAGAATGCCTCATTAATATACATAGACCCTGCTCATAAATAAACTCTTCCAAGAACTTGATTAAAGTTTACATACCGAGTTTGGTCAAATCTGAAATAGCCCATTTGAGTGGTAACATGGTCAGAGAGTCAGATGCCAGATCACCTTGTTTATATATGTGGATGCCGCTAGTAATTTGAATTGTTGAAGATCTTGAAGATCTAAGCCTACAGATTCAAGTGAAGCCTCTAGAATTTTTACAAGCTGATCAATAGACACAGGTCCATACCAAAACCTCACTTGCTCTTCTGCTAGGTGAGCTAACAAGATGGTATAAAACGCTCCAAGACAGTATCAAATGCTCCAAGCCTGTATCATACGTTCCAAGACAGTATCAAATGCTCCAAGACAGTATCAAATGCTCCAAGACAGTATAAAATGTTCCAAGACAGTATAAAATGCTCCAAGATAGTATAAAATGTTCCAAGACTGTATCAAATGCTCCTAGACAGTATCAAATGTTCCAAGACAGAATAAAATTTTCCAAGACAGTATAAAATGCATTAAGACAGTATCAAATGTTCCAAGACAGTATAAAATGTTCCAAGTGAGTATCAAATGTTCTAAGGCAGTATCAAATGTTCCAAGACAGTATAAAATGCTCCAAGACAGTATCAAATGTTCCAAGACAGTATCAAATGCTCCAAGACAGTCAAATGTTCCAAGACAGTATCAATTACTCCATGTCAGTATCTAATGTTCCAAGTCAGTATAAAATGTTCCAAGCCAGTATAAAATGCTCAGACTCTGTGCAGCACCTGCATCCACATAAATATCACATAATTCTGCCTTAAGTGGTAACCATTGATGATCGAGCACATTAGAGGTTTAGGCAAGACAGATCAGCTCTGAAGCCAGCCATGAGATGAAATGGCCGAGATGTTGTTTTGTTCCAGGCCTTAATTGAAAATCTAATTCCAAGAACTACAACAACATCAACAATAACAACATGAACAATCCTTGGTTCAGAGATCTGCATGGCTGCAGGTAAAAGTATCAGTTTCATGAGCAAATGTTGGTAAATGCTGTTATCTTTATTTGCAGTACATACATATTAAAACAATTTATATACATCATATATCATTGTTTACTTTCCAATTTCTGAAAAAAATTACCATATAAGAAAGTCGTTTTGCTAATCAATTACAGTTTAAAACAATACCATTTAAAAAAACAAGAGCCCCTTAAAGGGACTGATGCTCTACTGTCTTAAAATAATTTCCAGAAATTCAAGATTAGACCATTTCTTCTTTTTTAACTTCTGAGTACTGAAACTATTTCTGGTATTCTTGAGGAGTAAGATTTTCAAATTAGCTGCTGTCGGCCATATTGGATGTAAGATGTTTGGCAAAAACCCCATGCAAATATGAACATTTATTCAGAAGAATTAGTGACAATATTTTCAATATGTTTATTGTGGCAGCCATACTGCATGTCTGCAGGGCACCATTTTCATTTAGGACCAACCAGATATCATTAGAAGTCTGTTGGTGAAAACCCAATGTTGATATGACCATCAATTCTGGAGGAGTAGCTATAACAAGATTTTCAAGAGGACCATTATGGTGGTCATATTGGATATCAGATCTACATCAATTTCATTCAGGACCAACTAGACACTCTAAGAAGTCTTCTGTTGAAATCCCCTTGTTAATATGACTTTCCATTTAGGTGTAGCAACAAGAAGATTTTCAAGATGGCTGCCATGATGGCCATATATAGGGTCAGATCAGCACCATTTCCATTTAAAACCAACTAGATATCATAATCAGTCTTCTGGTGAAAACCCAATGTCAATATGACTTTCCATCAAGGAAGAGTAGTGATAACAAGTTTCTCAAGACAGTCACTGTGGCAGCAATATTGGAAGTCAGATCTGCACAATTTTCATTCTAAACCAACTAGATCATAAGAAGTCTTTCAGTGAAAACCCCATGTTGATATGACTTTCCATTCAGGAGGAATAGCAATAACAAGATTTTCAAGATGGCTGCCATGGTGGCCATAACAGCTATCAGATAAGCACCATTTTCATTTAGGACCAACTAGACATCATAAGAAGTTTTATGGTGAAAACCAATGTCGATTATATGACTTTTCATCTAAGATCTAAGAGGAGTAGCGATAACAAGATTTTCAGCCGAGCCACTGACAGCCATATTGGATATCAAGTCAGCACAATTTTCATTTAAGACCAACTAGACATCATATGAAATCTTCCAGTGAAAAGTCCATGTTGATATGACTTTCTGTTCAGGAGGAGTAGCAATAACAAGATTTTCAAGATGGCTGTGTGGCTATATTGGATGACAGATCAGGACCATTTTCATTTAGGACCAACTAGACATCATAAGAAGTCATGTTGATATGACCATCCTTTAAGGTGAAACAGCAATAATAATATTTTCAAGGTGACCACTGTGGCAGTCATACTGGATGTCCTGCCAGCACCATTTAATTGAAGACCAACCAGACATCATAAGAAATCTTCTGGTGAAAACATCAAGCTGATATGACTTCTCATTCAGAAGTCGCAATAATATGATTTTCAAGATGGCTGATATGGCAACAACTAGATATCATAAGAAGTCTTTTAGTCAAAACTCCAGGTTGATATGACCAGCCATTCAGTTGGAGTAGCGATAACAAGATTTTGAAGATAACCACTGTGGCAGCCATACTGGATATCCCAGCAGCACCATTTTCATTTTGGACAAACAAAACATTATAAGAATTTTCTAGTGAAAACCCTATGCCAATATGACTTTCCATTCAGGAGTAGCAATAACAAGATTTTGGATGTCAGATTGGCACCATTTTCATTTAGGACCAACTAGACATCATAAGAAGTCTTTTAGTGAAAAACCCCATGTTGATATGACCATCCATTCAGAAGGAGTAGCAATACCATGACTTTCAAGATGCCATAGTGGCAGCCATACTGGATGTTGGAGCAGCTAGACACCATAAGAAGTCTTCTGGTGGAAACCCCATGTCGATATGACTTTCCATTCAGGAAGAGTAGCAATAACAAGATTTTCAAGATGGCTGCTGTGGCGGCCATACTGGACGTCAGATCTGCACCATTTCCATTTAGGACCAACTAGACTTTATAAGAAGTCTTTTAGTAAAAACCCCTTTTTCATATGACCATCCAATCAGAAGGAGTAGCAATAACAAGATTTTCAAGATAGCTGCACAGTGGCCATACTGAATGGCCAAGCAGCACCATTTTCATTTAGGACCAACTATAACTTGTGATGAATATGTGTGTAAAGTTTCATGACAATCTTCCAAGTGGTTTAGGAGTAGCAGCAATTACAAACTTGTTCTAACAGACAGACGAGTGACATCACCTGACAGACAATAGATCATCCCATAAGCTCTTCTGGTCTATGACCATTAAAGCTAAAAATCAGTATAGTGAGATCACATCCTATATTATCCTGTGTAGAAGAGCAATATTCCACATTGTCAAATTTTTGCTATTATTTTGTTTTTCAAAAGTCATGTTTTATTTTCACAATTTGTTTTTTTTTCCAAAGAAGATTATCCCTTTTCACAATGTTAATTTCATGAAATTTTTGGAGTTCATGAAAATAATTCAAATATAATCACATAAAAACTTCCCCAGACTTGGTATATAGCAAAGAATAACATTAAGTAACGATATTATGTGGCAAATTCACAGTCCAAATGCAAATGTTATTTTCTCAGTTTACTTATTTGTTGCATGCAAAATTTATAAACAACACTAATAAAGGACCCAAGCTAAAATAGGTGGACTGATCCCTCTCTGTTAACTGATACAAATACAGTTAAAAACTCCATGTTTAGTTATAAGATCTTTTTTATGCAACAAGATTGGTGCATTGCAATGTCAATGTTGATAAGCAAATTTTCATCCATTTGCCGGAATTTTAGGTCAAACTGAATCGCATTAAGATCTATTTACCGTATATACTCATGTATAAGTCAATACCAACTGCAAACTGCATAGTCCCAGATCTGCCATCGCATAATGCACTGGCAGATCAGGGTCTATGTTGTTTGCATTTGGACCCAACTTATACGCGAGTATACATGGTAAGACATAGAATGCCAGTTTTACCAAATGTACCGTAAAGATGTCTTTAGGTCATATTATTTTTGTTAATGATTTGTTTAAAAGGTTTCCTTGTGGGTTATGCTCCCAAATTCCAATTTCTTCCTGTAAATGAGGTCACTGGGCTGCATCAACACTAGTAAACAGGCTTGGTATGACATTTGGAAACACTTTTGTTTTTCATTGTTGTTGTTTTTTGTTGTCATGTTTATATTTTCTGCAAGCAAAATAAGATTGAATGATTAAACAATTTAAACTGTCCCATGTGTAAAATAAGCACAAGTCAACACAACCATGTGACTAAAAAATGAAATGGGACATTGCCATGTAGAGTAAAGCACAGACATATAAAGTATTCAATTCAAGCAGCCATGAGATGATAATAAATCTATTATTTGGCATAGCAGCCTCAACTGGTACGGTTTCATTCAACATTAAAGTTAGATAACAAATGACACGATTTGATTAAGCAACTTTTTTTCATAGATACATTAGAAGTCCATTAATTTGAACTGCCTGTGGTACATCCATTTAATTCGGATATTTGGGCATTTGGATAGTTGGATTTTACCCACCCTGGTGTGAAAAAGTCAAGGGATGGGGGCTCAGTTCAAATCAGAGGGCTGTTCGGATATACCAAGGGTTTCAGTTCATATCAGAGGCCTGTTCGGATATACCAAGGGTTCAGTTCAGATCAGAGGGCTGTTCGGATATACCAGGAGTTCAGTTCAGATCATAGGGTTGTTCGGATATACCAAGGGTTCAGTTCAGATTAGAGGGCTGTTTAAATATACCAGGAGTTCAGTTAAGATTAGAGGGCTCTTTAAATATACTAAGGGTTCAGTTCAGATCAGAGGGCTGTTTAAATATACCAGGAGTTCAGTTAAGATTAGAGGGCTCTTTAAATATACCAAGGGTTCAGTTCAGATCAGAGGGCTGTTTAAATATACCTGGGGCTCAGTTCAGATCAGAGGGCTATTCAGATATACCAGGTTCAGATACTGTGAATGAATTAACTGTTCTGCATACCAACTTTCATCTTTTGTGAAAAATCACATTTCATCAGTACTTAAATTTGTGAATTAGGGAAGGAGTTGTATTGTTTCCACAGTAGGATATTATTTTGGTGGAGTCTTTTAATTTGTAGTTTATAGCAGCCATGAAATCCATATAAATTTGTAAATTGATAGCCACAGGCTTTTACTGTATATTTTACATTTTGTACTGAAAGGTGAAGCAAAGTCCACATTTTATGATAGTGCAAGTTTGGATCTGAACAGTGGAGTCTTGTAAATATAACTTCACAGCATTTTATCATTGTAAATATAATTTCAAAGGATTTTAAAGGATTTTATCATATAAGATGTTACTTTGTTGTTTTTCGATTTTGTCAGTATATTTTTTTTAAATATGGGTTGTTCTGGGAAATGTGAAAGACTGTATCACCATGCACTGGAAAGGCAACCTGAATCTATGCAGTTTATAATTTGTAAGAATTTATTCTGCCCATACATTTCCTGTACAGACTCGTATTGTTTATATTCAGTGGAAGAACATGCACCATGCTTTAAGATACAAGACTAAACCAGGGTTCAACAAATTTCAAAATTATATAGTAGCCCAGTAGGGTACAAGGAAATGAACGTGGTAACTGTTTAAATTCTGTTGCTCAAATAAGGCAACAAATGCACCTGAATATGCCGCTATTAGATTCAAGACTATTTTTACCATCTAATGTACCAGTAACAATTATTATTCTTTATGAAGTATTTTTGTAGGCATTGCAAAATGAAAAATACAAAACTATTTCTGCCATTATACAGTAGCCCACCTGACTCTGATGTATGGTAACCCAGACTCGGCATTCTTGTAGCCCTAGGCTCTGGGCACAAGATTTGTTGGAGCCTGCTAAATACTATTACAGTACAACCTCAGTGAATCTAACATCAATCACTGCAATACGTCAATGTTGAATGACTTGCTCAATCCAGCATAAAGACTTCTCAAGCTTGTAACCTTGACAACTCGAAACTAACACATAAAATTCATGGCTTGCTGTACTTTGAGTTTTCAAAGTTCTAACATAATTAAAATCAATGGCAAGCACTCCATTGCAAAGTCATTATTACATTATACTAAATGTCAGAAATTGTCAAATGAGAGGTATAATCTTTTTTCAATGCTCTGAAATAAATACCCACTTATGAATGCGACAGGCATGAGAAAGGCAGGAGATAAAACAATCCGAAAAGGATGGAGGTCACAGCGCCCTGGTAGAGCTTCCATGGGGACAAAGAAGGGCCAAAAATGAATTTTTAAGATCATTTTTTCAGGTCAAATAAGGTTTTTCTGGCTTTTTTGATACTTTTCCTACAAGCAACAAAATCAATTCTGAGACTTTAATTTCAGTTTCACTTGCAACAGCATACTGGAAACTATTTGTCAGGTTATTTTTTAAGTAAAAAAGTATTACCATGTATCCCTTTTTTTTGGCACATGTACCTCTTTGTTTCATGAAGTAAAAGTCGGCTTAAATTTGGGTGTGAGCAATTTAGTTACCACAGTTTCTGAAATTTATATTTACATTTTGCAAAACACAATTCCTCTGATGCAGGAGTTTTTTGGTGAATAACTATGTTACTTAAACAGGTACATACACTAACTGTTCACACATATTTCAACTAGAAAACACTGTGTCAGATGCAAAATGCAGCCCACTCAGATTTGTTTAATTTTAGCTGCAAATTCCATCAAGACTTTATTTCTTTGCATTATTTTTTGTTTGTGTAGTAATCAATGCCTTCCTTGGAATGTTAACTTTCTTGATCAAGTCTGTGCACAGGCAATAACAAGAGTACCATGAATGACACATTATACAACTTATGTGTTCTAGTCCTCCATATAGATAACTAATTTTTGCGCGGAAACCATTTTTCTTCATTCAATCAGAGTGACTCTGGCCTTTGACCTTTTGGCCCAAAAATCAATCGGCTACTTCCTTACCCCAAGTGCAAGCCATCCACAAAGTTTGGTTGAGATGTATCATGTTGAACTAATGATACTGTGCAGAAACTATTTTGCTTCTTCAAGTCACATTGTCCATGACCTTTTGTCTCCAAAATCAATTGATTCTTCAAGACACCAAGTGTAAGCCATCCACAAAGTTTAGGAACCATAGATGATGGAGAATTCAAGTTATTGTGCAAAAACCATTTTTTTTTATTTCAGTCAGTGACCTTGACCTTTAAGTTTTTGACCCTGAAATCAACAGAGTTCTTCCTTACCCCAAGTGCAAGCTATACACAAGGTTTGGTTAACTGTAGATGTTGGAAAACTCGAGTTATTGTGTGGAAACCATTTACCTTCTTTGAGTCACAGTGACCTGGACCTTTATGCTTTTGACCCCAAAATCAATAGGGTTCTTCCTTATCCCATTTGCAAGTCATCCACAAAGTTTTGAAACTGTACATGGTGGACTAATAAAGTTATTGTGCGGAAATGAAATTGGTGACGGTTGGACAAAATCATAAAATAATATGCTCTGCCTTATGGTGGGTGTATCAAAATTAAGTATTTAACAAGGTATTTTTATGGAAAATGGCTTGATCACATTACCTTGATACATTAGCTTACAGAAAATGACCTCACCCCAATGTGCCTCGAAATTTCTCAATGGATTACACTGAGATTAAAAATGATCTCTCTGACCAGAAAAAGATCAGGAATCTGTGAATCTGCATAACATTTTCATGCCTGCATACCATCATAGAATCCATTCCTACAGAACCCTTTCAAACAAGGATTCAATTATCAACTGAGTATAAGAGTCATATCAATCAGAAATTAATACAAATATTTAAGATTTTGAATTTTTTTACCATCACCTGATACTTTCAACATATTAACAACTTGCATATCCAAAACAAAGATTGTTACATTGCACAAAACTAAGTCCATTTCTTCATCAACTACTGTAGTATCCTCTTAAAGCCTTCCTCAAACTAGCTTTCTGTTGTCTCTTCAGTGACAGAAAAATTTATATCTGACAAGTTTACACTATCAGAAAAGTCCTTGCTCTTCCCTATGTTAGATGATACATCTAAGTCTGCAGGCTCTGGTAGCAAGTTTTGTGCATCTTTTCCAATGTTTGTTTCATGTGAGTCATAAGATGAAAAGCTCCCTTGTGCTGACTTAGGCAACACTGAGGCCGAATCATTATCACAGACAACTGATGCTGCGAAACACAAAGATGGGAAAACATCATTACTGACTTGCTGACTCCCATCTAATGGTGAGATATCATTATTGACTTGTTGACTTGAATCTCCATTAATAGGGGAAAGTCTATTTAAAGCAAGACAATCAGAAGTATTTATTGACAGGCAAGGTTCTGACATGAGAGCTTCCACTTTTTCTTCCTTTGTTCTTGTATCAGAACTAGCAGAAAATCTTAAGTTTTCCAGTGTTTTTTCACTATCATTACTAGCACCAGATGCAGTAGTTATACATGAATGTACATCACTACCAACTGTAGAGATGTCCACACTGGGTGATGTTGCTTGAAGCTCATCTCCCAAATCTCTAGTTGTATTGGTTGTGTTAATATTCTCATTGGCTGTCATATGATCTCTGCTAATATTTTCATTGACTGCAGCATCACTTATGCTAATATTAGATGTATCATTTGGAAAGCTTCCAGACACATCATGTCCTCCAGTAGGGACCTGCCCATTCGGAATAAGATTATTTATAGGTTCCTCATTGGCTGTATCTTCTCTATTTTCCCTTGGCCCCACCTCCCCTTCCTCCCGGTTGTCATCCAAATCCTGGTCTGTGTTTTGATTGGCTCCTATGTTCCCACCTCCCTGGGTCAGAAGCTGCTGAATCCTTGCCTGCTGGAGAATGGCTGGCAGCTCATAATGATGGAAGAAATACACCATGGAGTGCTGAAAAATTACAGAATAATTTAGTGTTAAGTAATTAATCTAGTGTTAAGTAATTAATGTAATGTTAAGTAATTTTCTGATGATATTATAACATGATTTAACAGCCATGATCCAAATCAATCAGAAACATTCTCTACTCATTTTGAAAGAAGGCAGTTTTTTCACAGGTTGACATGTAGTACTTTAACCTTTCAACAAAGTCAAAAGCATCAATTACATGATGGGATAAATCTACAGTTTACAATCCCTCCCCTTCCTTTATATATCATGTTTTTTACTGATTTTATTTAAGGAAAAATTTCTTGCACTCAATACCTGCCCCAATCTTATTCTAAGACTGATTTCAAGTTTTGTCCACAGTTAGTAATAGAAATAACAAGACACCCCTGATGATATTTCTTAAATTATTTTTTAAATCTGACCAATTTAAAAATATTTCAATTTTCAATATGTACAACAAAGAATATTAATATAGTTATGAGATATCTTTAAACACTACAGGAATTACCATAAAATTAACTGTCCTCAATAAAATCATGCCATTATTATACCGTTCTAAGAAGGGAGGTGGGTGAAGGTTAGCAACGAGTGTTTAAATGGACCATTATTTTCCTGTCACAGCAAACCCGATACAATATAACTAACTTGGATTGTAAGAGGTACTCTTTATTTTATGTAGTTAGACAACAAGCTTAAAAATTCATTTATTAATCCTGTTGTAATAGCATCAGGCTGTCTTTGAAATCAAGATTGGTAATTGGAAGGCTGTACAACGTCTTGTAAACTCTTTTTATTTTCGTACATGTACTGATAGTACAACAAATTTCAACAACTCGTACAACATTTTTTTGATAGCTAAGAATCAATTAGTCCCTAATTTGCAGGAGATTGGAGAACTCTGAGGAAAACACAATCCTGGATAAATGACCATTTATCTTTGCACCTGCTGAAATCAGGATCTAATCTGGAACTGCAGTCAGGGTAAGCAAGTGCATAAGCACAGCTCTATCTAAGCCCCTTGACATGTTTAATACAAAAAACCCTTAGAACTCTCATAAATCAATTATTTTACCCTCTTACAGCATATTTGATTTAATATGTAAATATTACTGGTCAGAAATTTGGATACTTTTTGCAGTGCCAATAGATTAGTGTGAACTGCACCATAAGCCCAGGGTTGTTTTAAATTTAATTAACAAGAGTCCCTCATAAGGACTAGCTGTACTGGCTGAAAAGGATTTCTTAGAATCTACAATAAGTCTATTTCTTCTGTCCTTTCATGCTTGTTAACTGCGGAGTATTGAAACCAGCTTTGATATTCATGATAAACTCGACCATGAAAATTTGGTAAACAAAAATACTTTCTTAAATGTTCCATTTACAGAAGATACCTGCAAGTGCAGTACAAATTTCTTTGTTATGTCCTTCGACCTTGAACTTGAAATCACCAGTAGAAGATTACTGTCTCGGACAATGTCAAGATAGGAAATTTTTAGTAAATTATATTTCTTCGAAAATACTTACCCAATTACATTAACATTAAGGGATTACTTTCTGCAACCTCCGAATCCAGCCCTCCCTGAAAGACGAAAAACGTCTTTCTATCTATACATCATAAAGACAAGGGGAAGTAACTCTTACAGATCAACTCCCTTTGTTCCTGCTAGGTGGCCACCTGTATCCTGGATGTAACCAGTTTAAGCTTGAGTGAAACCTATAACAGGATGCTTGCATTTGTTGTGGGGAAGGGTGGGAGGGATCGATAGTAATGTGATTGGGTAAGTATTTTTGGAGAAACATAATTTACTAAAACATCTTTCTCCATCAAATATATCACTCGATCACATTTACATTAGGAGAATAGGTATGATGAGGAGGAAATGCTTAAGTATCCAACCTCTACCTACATCTCCCTGTAGGAAAACGATGATTACTCTACTGAAAGAATGAACTTTTTCTAACATTAGGCTAGCAAAACCGACAATTATGTGTTTATACATGTGTGAGGGTGATCTCTGTGGAATCCCACACCTGGCTATTGCCTTATATTCAAAAGTTTCCCAAGCGAATCCAGCTAAAGTTGCAAGGTCATGCCCGGGACTGAGGTTGTGCTGTCATGAACGGAGTGTGGTAACTGTGTGGGGAGCTACCAGTTGACAGACAAGATTTAGCTCTCTCCTTGCGAGGCCATGTCATGCAAATAGAAGCTGGAGAAAGTAGAGTGGGCTTGCCAGCCAACTGACTCCACTATGTCTCAAATTGAGACATTGCACTGAAAGGCCAGGCTTGTGGAAATCACTCATATTCCATGAGCTGAAATTTTGAAGAGTCATACCTGATCCTGTGAGAGTTCAGAGTATGCCAATCTAATAACCTCCTTTAACCAATCAGCCAGTGCTTGTGGGGTTATGTCTTGTTTTCCTTCCTTAACTGGTAGGAAAAGTCTTTGACGGCCACCAGAGACATTCTCCATGTGCCTCAGATAGCCTCTGAGGGCATGTATTGGGTCCTGCAGCTTCTTCTGTCTCAACGGATCAATAGAGAAGAGACAGCAGATAGTTATTTGTTTGTTGCCTATATACAGTAATCTGTTTTTAGCAACAAAACCAGGTTGCATCATTAGTACAACTGAGCCATCAGAATGGAAATGCATTTATTTCGGATCCACGGGCAGCGCATGCAGCTCACCCACTCTGCAAGCTGAAGCTAGTACTATCAGGAACCAAGTCTTGCATGATCACAGCTTCAGCAAGGTGCAAGACAGGGGCTTGAACTTATACAAGTTGAGCCATGTCAAGAGCCAGGAGAGGTTTCATTTGGGGAACAAGGTGAGCAAATGTGGCCTGGATATGTAAAAATTGGACAAGTCGGAAAAGTCCTTGTTGTGGCCAATATCGTCTCTTCCATAATATCTGAACGTGCGTCGGAGATTGTAGAACGGTATCCCTTGATTGTGATAGGGACTACCTTTTTGTTTGTCTTCAAAGAGGAAAAGAAAGAAATTAGCCAATTGGGGGATGGATGCTGAGAGTGGTGTGACTTTGTTAACGTGACACCAGTCATTGAAAACTTGCCACTCCCCCTCGTGTGCCTTCAAAGTAGAGGGCATTCTAGCTGTCATGATCCTCTCCACAATCAAAGCACCAAACTATTTTTGGCACAGAGCATCCTTGACAAGAGCCAGGCGTGAAGGAGGAATAATGGCAACCTTGGCTTTTTTGAGCAGTGTTGGGGTTGCTACAATTTTCCTTGGTATGTCCATTGCCAAATCGAGCAGATTGTTGATCCAGGATCTGTCCTACTGGAGAGGGGCAATCAGAACAATTTTGCATGCCCTGCCCCTCATTTTCTGAATTAGTTTCAGTATTAGAACTGCTGGAGGAAAGGAATATGCCCATATTCCCTCCCAGCTGATTGAAAGGGCATTGATGGCCCATGCCTCTGGGTCTAGAAATGGAGAGACGAAGGTGGGCAGTTTGTTGCTCCACCTCATTGTGAATTGGTCTAGCATTGGTCGGCCCCATAGGGCACAGACTAGATGAGAGATGGATGGATGGAGACACCACTCCGCATGGAGCAGTTGGCCTCTCCTTGATAACGAGTCGATCAGGACAATGAGCCTGCCAGGGATGTGTTGGACTTGTATGTTTATTATGATATTGGGCACACCAACAAAGGTACTCCAATACCATAATGCAAAGGTCCCGTGATTTTGTCCCTCCTTGTTTTACGAGGTAATTAACTACAATCAAATTGTCTGACATTATCAGAACTGTCTTCCTTTGGATGCATTCCACCCAAGTGTGGGAGGCATTGCAAATGGCCTTCATTTTCATAAGACTGATATCAAGAGCCTTCTCTTACAGTGTCAACTTGCTGCAGACCATCACAAAGTCCAGTAGCAAGTGTGCCCCTCAACCCAACAAATTGGCATCTGAATAGACTGTGATTTCTGGTTGTGGGGCTTCTAAAGGTATTCCTGCGACTAGCCACTCCCTGTCTTGCCACTGAAGCAGGAAGTGTTTGATATTGGTTGAGATCATAATCTGGTGATCTAAATGACCCCGGATTGGGTGCCACTGTGCCAGAAGGGCTATCTGCAGAGGGCACATGTAAAGTTGGATGAAGTGTAATAGCTGGATGCATTGTGCAGGCAAAGGAGTTGAAGAAACTCACTCGCCAAACTGAATGCCCTGATGGATGCCTTTTTCAAGAATGAACAATACTGTCTATGTGTTTTGGGAGGAAGATGAACAAGGTTGATACGAGTTAGAAACTCCATGCCAAGATGAACAAAATGTTGAGAAGGGACAAGATCCAACTTCTCCACATTGACTATTCACCCTAAACTGTGAAAGAGGTTGAGAAGGTTGTTCCGATTGTGAACCAATACCAAACTTATCAAATGTTTTTTTGTATATATTGTCCAGGTATGCTGCCATCGCTGTGGAGGAGGACATCCTGAAGTGAGATATCATGCAATCCAACATCTTGGTGAAATCCCAAGGGCTGAGATTGAGGCCAAATGGAAGGCTCAGAATTGGTACACAAACCTGCAGTAGCTGAAGTGAAGGTATTTGCATGATACTATGTGCATAGGTATATGGAAATATACATTGGACAGGTCGAGACTGATAGTGTGCCATCTCCACCTTGAACCATGTGACAGTAATAAACTCAATGAGTCTTCTCAAGTCTATGACAAGTCTCAATTTTCTGTTGGTTTTCGTGAGCAGAAAAAATCTGAAATAAAAACCTGGAAGAGGGATGACAAAATTAGAGGAGGTTGCATGAACAAGACTCGGAGCCCCTCTGAAATGACTTGGATGACCCAATCATTTGTCGCAAATAGGTTGATCCAAGTCTGGTAGAACAGAAGGAGCAGGCAGAAAGGACAGCAAGTCAGTGCAAGATAAGTAGTGGTGACAAGGTTTTTGAGATGTCCACCATGGGACCATGTTGGAGGTCACATGAGAACCATTTTCATTCAGAATCAGTTATATACTTGTGAAAACCCCATGTCAACACAACCATCTCTTTAGAAGTTGCCAATTCATACTTGCCAGTGTTTTGAGGTCCTTGGGGGGAAACCAGTGCACTCGACCCAAAAAAGTAAAGTCATGCAATTGAGAAAAGAATATGTTAGCTGCTCATATAAGCCTATAGAAAATGACCAGAAATTCAAATCTGAATTAAAGAAAATAAAATGTTTTCTTTAAAGCATTTAATACACTTTGAAACAGAAAACAGTTGGTAGACTTAGCAGTGTCAATGCCATCATCAGACACACACACACACACATTATCACAACCACAAAGGCATTAAATAAAAAAATACACCAATTTTCTTTCTTTAAAATCCATTGGACAGTGGAATAATCTTAACTAGATGCATTCTTTGCTACTCTCAATAGTTCAGCGGGGATTGAAGGTGATGCAAATGTCATTCAACTTCATCTTTGCACTCATCATGGATTGGATGGTACTGTTGTTCAAACTTTCCCAAAGATCTTGTTGAATTTTTCTCAGCATAAAAATGATCTTTCTAAGTCTGTATTGGTGTGTGGGAGTGTCAAACATGCATTGGCCACACTAGTTTAAACATGCTAGTTACTTTTGGGATTGAGTACGGCATTTGAGCATTGTCCCGAGGTTGGGTGATATTAGGAACCAACCATTTAGGGGCTGGGCCCTGTGATTTTTAAAAAATTTCCGACCCTCAAATAGCTTGCAAAAATATTCTTGCTCCGATTTGTAGAAAAAAAAGAACTGTTATATCCATTATCTTAGTTGAAAAAATAAATTATCTTGAGCTAAAAGAAAAAAAAATTAGTTTTAAAGAAAATCCCACACCCTCCGGCTCCCCCCCTCCTCCCGAAAATTAAATGGTTGGTTGGTTGGTCCCTTACTATGTTGTCAATCCAGAATGACTAATGTTGACTCATGTCGATATGGTGTATGCAGTATGTGTATATAATAAAATCCTCCCCCTTGCTGATGTGTTTTATAAGTCAACCTCCATCAACCAGGAGTTCTCAAATTTAGTTTTTCTGGGCTTTGCTCACTTCACCAATGGTTCATCCTTCCTTGAATCACAGCTGTGCTCCAAAATTTGCCTTAAAAAATGAATAACACTTCCACACCATTCCAACTACAGCAATAATATATTAAATAAAATCCGACTTCAAAGAAACGTTGCTGCTGATCACAAACTAGCCAGTAATCTTCGATAAAGATGGCTTAAACATTGTCATTCAAGGCAACGAAGAGTATAAACTTGTATTTCTTCAAAACATCTCTTTGATTTACCTACCTTCAAATGAATTGGGTTCTTCCACTTTGTATACTTTACTTGTGCAAATTAGCCTAATGCGTTCTCCCACAAAGGAGTCTTAACACAACATCACCTTAGGTATTGTCAGTCAATTAAGTAATATCTGCAAGGGTGGTTGTTTATTCTCTGAAGGACTTATCTTTAAATGACCTCTATAACAATCAACTGTTTAACCTGCCATGTGGTGATAGTTTTCCATGAGCATTAAGTACAACTGTGTACTGTATATATGGGTTACAGGCATATATCATAATCTCCCTCTCTCATTATTTAAATTATTTTACTAATATTCCTGGACATTTTTTTTTATAAACATGATCATGTCAGGGGGTTTGGGAGTCAAAAATCATGTCTTTCACATTACATCTCATGTTTTGGCAGGTATTAGCCATATAAAGATTTTCATGATAGCCTACAAGGCAGCCATTTTGGTGGTTGGATCAGAATCATTTTAATATAGGAAGAACAATATATTGCAACAAAGAAGATTTTTGTTATTAAAAAACCCCATTCATTTGACCCTCAGTTCAGTAGAAGTAGCTGTAACAAGAGGTTTCACATTGTGGGAGGTCCCTTTGGCATTATTTTCAGTTAGGACCAACTACAGGTAGTGAAAAGTGTTTTAATGAAAAACCCATGCTGATATGATCATACCTTCAAGTGGAGTAGTGATAACAATTTTCTGGATGGCCACCATGGCCATCAAGATGGAGGTCTGATCAGCAAACTTTTCCTTTACGACCAACTAGATATGAAAACCCCATGTCAATATGACCATCGGTTGATCAGAAGTAGTGATATCTAGATCTGTCAGTAAGTGAGTGTTTATGGAATATAACAACCAAGATAAAAAGTGTAAATACAATTGTCAAAAAATGGGGAGATAACTCTAAAAAATACCAATCTTACAAAGCGGAATCTTGTGTTGGACACAACCTCTTGTCATGACACAAATGCACACCAAGTTTCATTAAGATATATCTGAAATGGTTCTTGAGCTATAAACTAGATGAGTGTTACCACCAGAAGGATGATATAATTTGTCAAAAAAAATGAAGATAATTTTTAAAATGCTGATCAGACTGATTCCATATTTTACGAGACACAATTTCTAGTCATGATATAAATGTATACCAAGTTTCACAAAGATAGCACAAAGGATTCAGGATATATTAAATAAACAAAAGTGTGACAAAAGGATGGACAAGGCGACTTCAGTAAACCCACCCAAACCTCGTTTGCTGGGGTATTACAAGATTTTCAAGATGCATGGTGGCCATACTTTATGTCAGATCAGCACCATTTTCATTTTGGATGAACTAGACATCATAAGAAGTCTTTTGTGAAAACCCCATGTACATATGACCATCCATTCAGGATAAGTAGAGATAATGAGATGGTGGCCATACTGGATGTCCAAGAGGCACCATTTTCATACTGGATGTCCAAGAGGCACCATTTTCATTTAAGACCAACTAGATCATGATGAATATCTGTAAAGTTTCATGTCAGTCCTCCCAGTAGTTTAGGAGAAGTAGTGGTAGCAAACTTGTGCCAACAGATGGACTATAGGCCACAGCACAAGTTCTTCTGGTCTATGTCCAGCCAAGATAAAACTAAGGGAAGGTAACTCTCACCTGAATAAAGAGCCAGGAAGTGAAAAGGGCTAGTCCGCTGTACTGGCCATTGAAGCGATAGTGGTAAGCATAAAAGGCAAAATGGTATAGGTAGAAAAATCTGAAATGTAAAAAAAAATGTCAATTAATCTTGAGATAATTTGAAAGCCAAAGCATTATAAAAACAAATCAAATTAAAAGGATAACCAAAACTTTGAAACATACATGCCACCGTCTCTAATTATAATGCTATTCACTATAAAGTTTGCCAATATCTACATGATCAAATAGATCATCTGTAAAATATCTCAAAATTGCAATAAAGTTAAATTTTGAATAATGTTTCAATATTTATTCCACACTTTAACAAAATACCTGATCATCTGAAAAAAAACATAGTGCTATATTTAGTTTTTAATTTACGTTTTGTCAACATAAATACTTTTAACACAACTTAAGCTTGATGTTTAATTTCAATACATTTCCAGAATCTGACTTTCCTCATTTTAAAATAGTTCTGCATGAAAAAGTACAAAATCATTGTACAGGTAATTCAATAAGAAAATTAAGAAATAATGCCTTTTCAAACACAGATAATCACATATCTGCCCATTATTAATTTGTTAATCCTAATTTATTTTCATTTTAGAACACACAAAAAATTAGGAAACTCAACTCCCACATTATATTGAGATGTGGCTGTAGTTGAAAGTTGCTCGTTGGTAAATATTAAGTCTGATGGGTGGTCTCTGTATTGTTGAACTGCTTTAATACTATGGAAAAGTCAGCCCTCAAAGCAAAAGTCATTTATTGCAATAAACAATGGAAGGTTCTAAATATTTTACCTGGTACACTTGTAGAAAATTCAAAGACATATACATCAATAATAAAACTTCCCTAAACTTATGTTATTAGTAATTTTTCTTCAGCTTTTGTTGAGAATTGGTTACTTTCAAGGTAGGCATATTTTCAAGTAAAAATATTAGTAGATGAGAAAATGGTTACCCTGTCTCTAAAATTACAAATGTATCAAACAAGAATTTTAAAGAATTTTTAAATCGATACTTTTAAATGCAGTATCAAACATGTTAATTCTATGTTAATTGATAGATGAAATTACAATTAGATTTTTACAAATAATTTTGAATTCTGTGTTTCTTCTATGTTTTTCTCTCTTTCTATGCATATTTACATGTATGCATACAATATATGCATTCAACATATTAGGTGGCTTATTTATACATGGATTACTTTTGAGAGCAAAATATCATAGGAATCAGATGGCTTACTTTTGAGGTTGGCTTAATTTCTCATTTTAGGGAATATGATTCCAAATATTTCTTGTTCTTGCCGAGGTAACATGCTTGGGAATTGCCTCTGTCTGAGCAATTCTCCTGATATCATCAAATACACATTCAATAACTTGTTTTTTAAATACTATGTTCTACATGCTTAATTATGGTATAGATACTATGTCAGCATAGCCATTTTAATGCTAATTTTTTTTTTTACAGAACTTTAGGATGTCAAGTGCCTCCATAAATAAAAACATAATGTTACATCACAAGCAAGGAAAGATCCCTGCATATTCCTCGCATCATATCATTACTGATGATGACGAGATATAAGAAAACATTGAATACTTGTCTCTAAAACTGAATAAAACATGGAAAGAAATATAATATATAATAAACACGTCCAGGAAAACATCACTTGTCTATTTAACTAATTATAATATACAAAACAAATGGCAGGTCTAGCAACCACTGCATTAGTCTGGATGAGTGAAAGCATCAATGACCTGGATTCCAATAACTGACATTTTACTATATATAGAATTAAATACTTCATCTATGATAGAATGCTGATTTTCCCAGCCTGTCTGCTTTCACTACTACCATGTTTTCCAAATATTTAAATTCCAACTGATTATCCAGAATACCAATTTTCCATACCAAATCAGTCTGTGTGAATAAGTGGTGTTTTACTGTACTACTAATAAACCTCAAAGTCACTATTTTCTGCTGCTACTATATCCAACATAAACAAATAACAATGCTTTCCCATATAATAAAGTTTAAAATACATCATCATCAACTGTGACCTTCAAATGTTTCTCTTTACAAATAGGAAAATGTGTTTTTTGGGGGTCTAAAATTACAGGTAAGTTGTTTTTAATTTGTTTCCATATGGCATTAGATGCACAGCACATGCAAAAATCACAGGTCCCCACCTAGTTTGTTGTTTTTAATTGTTTCCATATGGTACTAGGAGTACAGCACCTGCAAGAATCACAGGTACATACCTGCTAACCCCTACAGAGGTATAAGCATAACCTAAGTTGCAAAAAAGTGTAATCTGAGCATAAAAAGTGTAATCTATATATTACATGCTATAATTACAATAAACTGTATGAAAAATGTACATTTAGTTTTGCTACTAACCTGGACCTTCAGCTGGTTAAAGTTCTTGTCACAAATAGGTAAAATCCATGTGGATTAGTACCAGAATACAAACCACAAAACATACTGACAAATTATATGTACACAACACTCACTTTAACTAGTCTAAACGTCTAAATTTCGCTGCGTGATCATAGAGTCAACTCCACAAATTCTGCAACAAACATTACCATGTGCTCAACTTGAGTGCTGTATTACCCCTCTCGTGTTCTTCTTTCTAAATTTGTAAAGCACTATTGATTTGTCTTTTTTCTGATTGACATATTCAAAGTTTAAAAAGATTCCTCTTCTCTAACATTTTTCAGTCATATAGAGAGTCCCATCAATAAAGCCTGTTTCACTCAACATCTGCTGCCATTTTTTTAAGTATAGACTGGTCTGCTAACAAATTCTATGTATTAATATAATGAATCTGTGAGACAAGTTTTCAAATTAAAGAAATCCATCTGTTTTCTTGGAAATGTGTCATATACAGCTTCTATAAATTGAAAATAAGGAATGTACCTGGAGGTCTATGGCAAATGTACCCTTACGCTATTCTTATGCAGCAGTCTTCTTTTTTAGAATATTCTCAGATTTATATGATGTGTGGGATTAAAGAGATGATAATAAAAATGACAAACACAACTTTTTATTGCTTTATTTTTGTTTTTTAATGTACCAAAAAAAGCGTAATCCATATACTGGCGAGCATAAGAGGTAATTAGGTGAAAAAAAGCGGAATTATTACGCCAAAAGCGTAATGGTTGGCAGGTATGCAGGTACCCACCTAGTTTGTTTTTAATTTGTTTCCAGATGGCATTAGGAGCACAGCACCGGCAAGAATCACAGGCCCCACCTAGTTTGTTGTTTTTAATTTGTTTCCATATGGCACTAAGAGCACAGCACTTGCAAGAAAAACAGGTACCCACCTAGTTTATTGTTTTTAATTTGTTTCCATATGGTTTTAGGAGCATAGCACATGCAAGAATCAAATATCCCCACCTAGTTTGTTGTTTTTTAATTTGTTCCCTTTTATGGCATTAAGAGCACATCACATGCAAGAATCCCAGTTCTCATCTTGTTTGTTTTTAATGCTCACATATGGCATTAGGAGCATAGCATCTGCAAGAATCACAAATGCCCACCTAGTTTGTTGTTTTTAATTTGTTTCCATATGGCATTAGGAGCACAGCACCTGAAAAAATCATGGGTCCCCACCTAGTTTGTTGTTTTTAATTGTTTCCATATGGCATTAGGAGCACAACACCTGAAAAAATCACAGGTCCCCACCCAGTTTGCTGTTTTAACTTTTTTTCCATATGGCATTAAGAGCACCACACCTGCAAGAATCACTGGTACCCACCAAACTTGTTGTTTTTAATTTCATTCCATATGGCATTAGGAGCACAGCACATGCAAGAATCACATGTCCCCACCTAGTTTGTTGTTTTTAATTTGTTTCCATATGGCATTACGAGCACAGCACATGCAAGAATCGCAGTTCCCCACCTAGTCTGTTGTTTTTAATTTATTTCCATATGGTATTAGGACCATGGCACCTGCAAGAATCACAGTTGCCCACCTGGTTTGTTGTTTTTAATTTGTTTCCATATAGTATTAGGAGCACAGCACCTGCAAGAATCACAGATTCCCACCTAGCTGTTAGGAAGAAACCATTGTAATGAAGGATTTCTATATATCCCCAACTGCTGCTTATAGCAACAGACTATCATTTAACTTGTTGCTGCAACAAGCACATTTTATAAACATACATAAACAAGTCTGAACTTTTATTGTACTTTTAACTTCTGGCCTGCAAAAAAAAGTATTAACGGTAACACATACCTAACTCTCCAAGCCTTCGGTCTATACATTCTGGGTACACATTTTTAAAAAAAAAAAAATTCTTTATGGGCAATATCTCTCACTTCTACAACAAAGCAATATTTGATATAGGTAAGATACTGAAATATTAATTCTCTTTCGACAAACAAAGAAGCATCGTCTGTTCAGTTAAAACAAACTTTTTCAAGGTAGACAATCCCACTAATGAACATTCACTCAACTTGTATGAAAATTCATCTGTTAAACTTGAGATTTACATAGAATAAAAGCAAGAGAATTGTTTTTCTAAAATACACAAGAACATACCTTAGCCAGTATCTTTTGCTGATGTTAGTATGGAAACATATGGCGTCAAAAACATACCTTAGCCAGTGTCTTTTGCTGATATTAGTATGGAAACATATGGTGTCAAAAACATACCTTAGCCAGTGTCTTTTGCTGATATTAGTATGGCAACATATGGCATCAAAAACATACCTTAGCCAGTGTCGTTTGCTGATATTAGTATGGCAACATATGGCATCATACTGGTCTGCGATCCAAACAATCAGAATGATATAAAATGCTGTTGTTGTGTCATTGAAAAACTCAGACATTATTGCTTCCATACCTGAAAAAAACCCAATAAAGACTCTGATTAAATAAATGTTTTTGGAGCTCTTGTCAAAACATCCTTTTGCCATTCCTGTGAATTTCAAATAATATATATCTGAGATCTTCTTTCTTTCTTCTATTGTTTATCCTTTGTTTGTTTATTTCCCCATCATTTAAACATGTAGGAGTCAAGAATTTTTCTTGGCTTTTGTTTGGTGTTTGTTTTGTGGATGTAGATTGTTTCTTCCCCTGACGAAGAGCTTGCTAAGCTCAAAATGTTGGGAAACTTTTGTATTTGTACCGTTATCAATTTTTGTGCAATTATATATATATATATATATATATATATATATATATATATATATATATATATGCTGGTTAAAAAAAAAAACATTTGGTATCTTGTACAATAAGACACATTAATGTTTTGATGAGTGTTATGCTCTGAAATTCAGAAAAATATTGTATAGATTTCAAACAAATGCAAACATTTTGCTTATCTTCATTTTGTTTCTTTTTGCTTTCAACAACCATTTGCATTTTGAAAATTCCATTTTCAATACAAGAACTTAAATAATGTCTTAATCCATAGTTTGCTCAGATCTGATGTGAACAAGTCCATGGTCAAAGAAGTTGTTGTTTGGCTACTTAGACATTCCAATAAATAAAGTGAATGTTAAACAGGTTTCACGATTTATGAATTTCAAAATGGTAGACTAGGCCCTATATTCACTGAACTCTCATCTTGAGTGCACACTCAAACTCAAATTTTGATAATCAATAATAAACAAATTGATCTATATACGAGAGATTTAAAAGTTGCAATCAATTTAGTTATAAAAATGTTATGAAATTGAGTTATTTCATCAAAATTTGACAAATATAAAGTAATGCGAAAAACCAATATCTGAGCTTGAGTGTGCATTGAAGAGAGTGTGGAATATGGTTCTAGAAAGACAATGTGAATGCTGAATGGGCCTGATTTTCAATTTCTTCTTCCATGAAAGATGCCCAACTGAAGACCATGTGTATATATGTATATACTGAATGGTGTTATTTATGGTTTGTTACAGTGAATATTGTCATTTGTAGCAGAAGTTAGAATTATTGTGAACAATAATATAATTACCGTATATACTCGCTTATAAGTCAACGTTTTTTACTTAGAATTTGATTCATGCAGAGTTGGGGTCGTCGTATAAGCGCGACATTAAAAAAAAAAAAAAATCTTGGGGTAATGTTGGAAACTCTAGATGTTTGCAGTATATAAAAATACTGTCAATTTATATATTTTTACGTTTTCATGCCACTATTTCTTTGCAGTAATGCATATATGGTATGCACTGTGTTTATCCGTTTCATGACGGTATTCATTACACAATACATGTATCTAGTTATTTGGATTTTATTAATTTGAAAATATTACAGGTAAATTAAATACTACCTACCGCAAAATGAAGTGTCTGTCAATGTTTACTGTGGGTGTTTACTAGTAAGTATATTGCCTCCATTTTTGTGCAAGTCCGAACAACCTGTATTTGTATTAATATTTGTGTTTTGCTGTATAAAGACTGTGCTTGATGCAATAAAAGTTTTTTGATTTAATTTGTATTTTCCTTTTCCACAAGTCCGATTTAATTCCCAAGTGATATTTCCCAAGTTATCTGCCAGTGCACGTGGGCCAATAAGCCTTTGGCTTCTAAAGGGACTCACTTTATTTTCAAGTTGACAATCCTTTTGATCAAGCCGCCAATCTATACTTGTTCAGTGCCAAGTAGAGTTATACAACTTCCTGTGCATATACTTTGACCTTAATCCCTTTGCTTGTAAAGGCACCACACTCTTTGTTTTCCCACATGACAACCCTTTGATCAAGCCGCGAGTCTCATACTTGTTCAGTGCCAAGTAACAGAGGGTGGCTATTTGAACTCCCTGTGATCTTGCCGCACAATTGACATGTGTTCAGTTGCAGCCTTGAATAGATTTCTGACTTTATGATCAAAGTGTTACTCACAGAGCCCAAGCCGAGTCTCTGCATAAGCACCTGCAAATGACAGTAAAGCCGAGAATCGGAGTTGGACGAGATTTACGATGACTAGACGACAACGATTTACAATGACTATACGACGATGTAGGATTTCAGAACTTTATCAGACAATGAGGATTAATTCTTGGACTTTGTACCAGATGACATTAGATAGTGACATTTATAGGATACCGTGAATCATAAAAAAGTGGACTTAACTTTCATTGTTTATTTGTACGACATGTGGAATTAACATATTATGGGATATTGTGAATCGGATCATTCTGAACTTCTATTTTTACACCGTAATGTGACCTATAATTGAATTCGTGGATTTATCATATAAATGGATTTAAAATGTCAAGCATTATGGATTTCAATGGACTTTATTACACGAAGATGGACAAATTGTAAGTTGTCAATTTATTTGTGACATATTTCACTCAATAATATAATTGTATTTTACACTGGTTTTGTCTTTATTTTTCTTACCTATCCAGTTTGGCTTGTTTATGTTTCCAAAGTGCGTTTCTGACTCACTACGAAGTCACCCCTTCAGACGGATCTGACTTGCAAAATACACCCCGACTTATAGGAGGGTCAAAGAGAAATTCATTTTTTGCAGCCCAAAACAGGGGGGGGGGGGGTCGACTTATAATCGACTACATACGGTACCCAGGAACTCTAATAAAAAAAATAATCAATTTGAAGACAGGATGAAAATATCTTCATGTCACACCCCAGTGTCAATCTTCAGGAATAAGGATGACATAAAAAATGTACCGAGTATGCTATCTCTCACTTTGCCGAGAAAAAAAAATACTAACAAGGGAAGACATGGTATTCTGACTGAGTGTAACAGTCTCAGATAAGTTTTGTGGCATTACAAAGTTTCAAGTTCCAGGGCCTTTCATAAACTCATCCGAATACACATTCTGCTCCCTTTCAGGACCCAATGAGTTACCGTATATACTTGCCGATACCAACTGCAAACTGCACAGACCCAGATCTGCCATCGCATAATGTGCCAGCAGATCTGGGTCTATACAGTTTGTAAGGACAAATCAGTAGAACAAAGAACATAGACCCTGATTTGCCGGCGCATTATGTGACAGCAGACCAGCGTCTATGTTGTTTGCATTTGGTCCCGGATTATACGCGAGTATATACGGTACTCAAACAAGCTCAGTAAGACTCTTCCCCTAGAGCTCCTGGTTTCATTTACCTCAGGACTTCAGAAGCTCACTGCCTGCCAAGTGCTATCAAGTTTTAGGTAACTGAATATTCTAAAAACTCTAACAGGTGCACACCTCCTACACTATTGTGATTAATACTTATTTATATAGCCTACATATGATTTCTGTACTAGCAAAATTTGTTTTGAACCTTTGCACTTTAAGAAATTATAATAAATTTTATTATCCTAAATTTTTTAAATAATAAGCTTATTTACCTTAGAGAATACTGAAGCAATATTTGTACTTCTTTGGTCAATATTACATGCAGGAAAACATTGAAAAAAAACTACCTTGTTTCAAATGATTGGTTAGTTAGTTGGTTTTTAATGGCACTTTGAGCACATGATTGCCTATATCATGCTGTGAAAAGAGGAGCTAAGTGCCTTTCCCAAGGACATACCAAGGCAGTCAACCTGGGCTGGGTGGGTATCGAACCCATGACCCTTGAATTACGTGTCCAATACTCTACCAACGGAGCTACTGTATCTACCCTTGTTTCAAATGGTATGATAGGCTACATTTTCATTCAGGAGCAATTAGATATTATTAGAAGTCTTTTGGTGAAAACCCCAAGTGAACATGACCATATATTCAGGAGGAGTAGCAATAACAAAATTTTCAAGTTGACCACCATGGTGGCCATGTTGGATGTCAGATTGGCATAATTTTCGTTTCGGCCGTGCTAGACACAATAAGAAGTCTTTTGGTGAAAATCCCATGTTGATAAGACTTTCCATATATGAAGAGTAGTGATAAAATTTTCAAGATGGCTGCCACAGTGGCCATATTGATGTCGAATCAGCACTATTTTCATTTAGGACCAAGTTGACATCATAAGAAGCCTTCTGGTGAAAACCCCATGTTGATATGTCTATCCATTTAAGAGAATTTTTTTGTTGGTCTTAATGCCACTTTTTAACACATTATTAGCTACATCATGCCGAGGAAATGGGCGCTAAGTGCCTTTCCCCAAGGACACATTAAGGCAGCCACTGTGGCAGTCATTTTGGATGTCCAAGCTACACCATTTTCATGCTGACATGACTTTCCATTCAGGAGGACTAGCAATAGCAAGATTTCAAGATGGCTGCCATGGTGGCCATATTGGACATCAGATTGACACCATTTTCATTTAAGGCCAACTAGACATCATTAAGAAGTCTTTTAGTGAAAATCCCCATGTTGATATGACCATCCATTCAGGAGAAGTAGCAATAACAAGATTTACAAGATGGTTGCTGTGGTTGCCATATTGGATGTCCAAGTGGCACAATTTTCATTTAGGACAAACTAGAAAGAGCTAAAAATGCCTCAAACAGTTTAGAAGACATAAACAGCGCTCAATTTTATGAAAGTGGAGATAACTCAGAAAGTACCAATACAACAAATCCCACTTTTTTTTTCAACACACCATGCAGTCATGATACAAATGCATAATAAGTTTCAGTCGAATGATTCATGAAATATGTGGTACTGAGGCTTTTGAAGGAATGTGTTTCCACTCATACCACTAGGAGAGAAAAATGCCACTTCTAACCATATGCTTTCAAAATTATGGACCTTCTTGCTGGAGCAATTCTGTCCATGAGGTCTATAAAATATTTATCCCAACTGGTGCAGAGTAACTGAAGACTGAGGGGAAAAAGAACCATCCAGTATGGACCAGCTGAGAAATTTCCAAACCAAGAGGAAGAGGTCTGGGGACTTGTTTCCCACTTGCTTTCTGATGTAACTGAAGAAAGGTGATTTGTTGGACACAATGAGAATGAGAATGCCCTTTCCAGACATGGTATCCTGCTGGGATTGAAAGGTATTCACTATGGCCTTCATTTCCAGGAGATTAATGTGTAATGAGCACTTCTAAAGGGGCTAGAACCCCCCGACTTCTAGGAAGGATGGAAGGAGGTGGGCACCCCAACCTGTCATGCTGGCATCTGAGTGGGCACTCAGTCTGTCATGTTGGCATCTGAGTGGGCACTCAGCCTGTTATGTTGGCATCTGAGTGGGCACTCAGCCTGTCATGTTGGCATCTGAGTGGGCACTCAGTCTGTCATGTTGGCATCTGAGTGGGCACTCAGACTGTCATGTTGGCATCTGAGCAGATCTTGATTACTGGCAGTTGCTCTTGCAGTGGAATACTGCTGTAAGTCAAGTAAGGTCTCCCCATTTGCCGAGATAGAACCGCATACAGCCAGATACTTGATCATTTTGGTCTTGAGAGTAAAGATCGGCCACCACCGGGATAGAAGGCTCATTTACAGGGGTCTCATGAACAAGAAGCCCAAAATAATGGAATCAGTTGTAATATTGAGGAGATCCAAAAGGGGAAAAAATTCCATGGCTGAAATTCAATTCTCTGAGTGAATGGTACTGACATCTGTAAATATAGAGAGCAGAACAATGGCATACACAGGTTAAATCAGTCTAGCACTGTGCTGAACTTACTGTGAAGATGACGGTAATGATATAAAAAAATGCCTATTGATATTACATACATGACCTTACAACATTTAATAACAGACCATTGTTTGACAGAATTCATAGACAAGGTCAAGTACTGTAGTTGAACTGACTGAAGTGCTACTGACCCTATGAGAGGCAATTAAAATGGTGCTGAGACACTTATGGTTAGATGAAGATTGACAAATGAAGCGTGAATAATTCATCTACAATGAAGAAGGAGCTAGAAATAGACAGAAATATAGCTGGAGTATACTTCCCCGGTGTTAGAAAACTCCAGAGAGTTTTCAATTGATGAAAAGGCTCAAGTAGATTCAGAATTTGCGAAGTCTCAAGAATGAGCGTGCTTCCTAGTGCAAGCAGAAGTAGTAACTGACAAATTGATGGAATCTGCTACCAATCCCTCCATCCAAGGGAAGACCTTTCTAATCTGGCTTCCATCTTGGCAAGCAGATGGCTTTTTAGCACTTTTGTTGGTAAAACAAGTCTGGGAGGGCAGAATTTGCAAAGTAGTGGATGTACTCCTGATTTATTATGAACATATTTTTGAAGAAATATAATTGGCTGAAGCTTCATTAAAACATCTTCAGTGGCTCAAAACTCCAGACAGGGATACAAGTGACACATCTGCAATTTCTTTTGCTGTGGCCTTGAACTTGAGGCAGGGAGACCTGGCAATGATATGCAACTCACCATCTAGTCATGATATATTTCAGCAAAGTTTCATGAAAATCTCTCCAACTGTTAAAATTTGTGGAAATGTAAAAAGAAAATGTTAACAGATGGATGGAATAATAGACAGATGGATGGACAACACCAGAACATAATATGCCAACTTAAGATGGGCATATAAAAAGATGGAAATAACCAAGAAAGTATCCATTCCACAAAGTCAACTTCTTTTGTATCCAACATACCTTTTAGACATGAAAAACAAGCAGTTCAAGAGATATGAACAGCAAAGAAAAATTTGGGGGGGGGGGGGAAATGCTGACAAAAAACCACTTCTGCATATGACACACGATCCAGTCATGCATTCAAGTTTCATGACGATATCATAAGCAGTTTAGGATATATGAACAGCTCTAGAAAATGTGATCAGCTAATCACAATTTTTAACAAGGACAGGGCCTGGATATCAAGCCCACAATCAAAGCATTGCTGTAAAATGTGTGACCTTGATCTCAAGGTCAATAGGTAGAGACAGAGAGAGTAAGTATGTCACAGAAGGAATTGTCATAGCTTCACAAAGATTTATCCAATGTATGAACAAAATTTATCAAGAGGTTTAGGAAATATAAGAAAATTAAAAAACTTACCAAAACTTAGCAGAAATTTTCTCTTTGACCTTGAACCCAAGATCAAAGGGCCAAGGGCATACATTGCAGAAGTAATTGTCTTATGTTCACAACTATTCATTCCAAGTAAGAAGAAATACATTAGGAGGTTAAGGAAATATAAGGAAATGAAAAAACTTTAACCAAAACCATAACCTAATTATTTATAACTTTTGACCTTGACCCAAAGGTTAAACAGGCATGTAAGCATGTCAACAAATGAATTCTCTTAGCTTCATAATATATCATTCCAAGTATGAAGAAAATCCATAAAGGTGTTAAGGAAATATTGGCAAATGAAAAAACTTGAACCAAACCTTAAAGCAAATTTTATGACTTTGACCTTGACCTCAAAATCAAAGAGGTATGTGTGTATGTTAACGAATTAATTGTCTTAGCTTTATATGGATTTATTCCAAGTATGAAGAAAATCCATCATGAGGATAGGAAATATAAGTAAATGAAAAAAACTGTCACCAAAACCTTAACACAAATTTTCTGATTGTGATCTCAACCTCAAAGTCATTGGGGCAGCCAAGTGTCATAGAATGAATTGCCTTAGAGTCATAATGATTCACTCCAAGTATAAAGAAATCCATCTAGTGGTTTAGGTAATATAAGTCAATTAAATTTTTTAAGCAAAACCTTAATGCAAATTTTCTATGACTTGGACCTTGACCTCAAGATCAAAGAGGCGTGTGTGCATGTACCTGTATGAATTGTCTTTGCTTTATAATCATAATGACTGATTCCAAGTATGAAGACAATCCATCATATGGTTTAGGAAATATTAGCAAATGAAAAAATGTTGTGAAAGGGGCAAGCAAGCATGTCATGGTGTGAATTGTCTTAGCTTCATAATGATACATGCCAAGTATGATGATAATCTAAAAAGGGGTTTAGGAAATATATGCAATTGAAAAACTGTACCCAAAATCTTAAACTGTTGATGATAATGAATATGCCATGTCTATCTTCCCACTAATGTGGTCTTGACAAAAATGGGGAGGTCTCTCAAAATGTATTTATTAAACAAAGTCAATTTAAGTATAAAATACATCATTTTATCATGATACACATACATACCAAATCTCATGAAGATGTCTCCAGCAGTTCAGGGTGTATAATTAGCACAAAAAAGTGTGGCAGATGGCTGTCTGGAAGGACAATCTGACTCAAGTACAGCAACCCCCTTCCCCATTACAAACTCTGTGGAAGGTATAATTATGTTGTACTAACCTACTAAAGCCAGTATCACTGTCAGCAGAGGTGCAGCTGGGAAGGCTATAGTGACATTCATCTCCAACATCTGCAGTAAATCAACTGAAACAAGATAATGTAGCATTCAGTACCATGAAACTCTAATGCTATAACAAATTCATAATTAACAACTTCATACAAATATTTTTTAAGCAGGTTTTCCCTATTCCCCACATAAAGCAACAAACACCCCCACATGAAGCAACAAACAACTACAAGAAAACACAATTAACTTTCAGTCCAGTATAATTTGGCATAAAAATACCAGATAAATTAAATGTTAGATAACAAGGTTAAATTGTAATGGCTCTCAATGAATTGTTCAAATCTATGACCCAATATTACTGTGATGATCAGATAAAAGAAGATAGATTAACACGACGAGACAAAACTATTCTGGACAAAAGATAGGAACATTAAACTAATGGCAAAAGTCAATTTTAATAATTAACATGAATCATAATATAAATTCCAACACACATGTCTGTGATATTTTTTCAAACTGCAGAAGACTATGGATAAATGAACTATATTTTAGATTAGCTGACATAGTTCTATAGCTATAAGGTATATACTCACTTATAAGTCTGATCCAACATCAAATTTCATAGACCCAGATCTGCCGTTGCATACTGTGCCAGCAGATATGGGTCTATGCAGTTTGTTAGGAGTAATCAGTAGAACAAACAATACAGCCCTTATCTGCCGGTGCATTATGCATTGTTTTGTTGTTTGCAGTTGGAGCGGACTTTATAAGCGAATATATATGGTACTGTCTCAAATTTGTGTTTTAGAGGTTTCCCTACTGTATCATGAATAAAATGTAATTTGCAACAATGTAACCGCCAATATATGTCACCAGTGCAACCACCAATATATGTCAGGGGTGTAACCACCAATATGTCAGCAGTGTAACCACCAATATATCAAGCGTAACTACTAATATGTCAGCAGTGTAACCACCAATGTACCAGCAATGTGACCACCAGTAGGTCAGCAGTGTAACCACCAATGTATGTCAGCAAGTATAATCACCAATATGTTAGCAGTATAACCACAAATGTCAGATCTGAAAACTGTAACCACCAATGTCAACAGTGTATCCACCAATATGTTAGCAGTGTAACTACCAATATATATATATATATATATATATATATATATATATATATATATATATATATATATATATATATATATATATATATATATAAGAAATGTAACCACCAATATATGTCAGCAGTATAACCACCAATATGTCAGCAGATCTGAAAACAGTGTAACCACCAATATATCTTAGCAGATCTGAAAACACAGAATGTTATCCTCTAAATGCATTACAATAAAGATGACTGACACCAAAAAGTACAGGTCGATCTAAGAATCATGAAAGCTGTTATATTCACACTACTTTTCACTTTTTAAATTCTAATTCCATCTTTTATTTAAAAATTTAATTTTCATATTAGCCTTTGATTAACAACACCGTCCATCTTTATGAAAAAAATCCAAAATTCAAAACTGAAAGAGTGAAAGATGTTTTATGTTGATTTTGTATGTACAAGGAGCTTTTCACTTCCTTCTTTTTCCATAACAACTCTAAGAAAGTAAGTAATTTAATTCATAGGTCATGTAAAGAAACTTGCTTGTGTAAACTCCACTGAAAAACTATGAATAGCTTCTGCAACTAACTTTTCAATAAGTCTATTCAAAATATGTTCATAGTGAAACCTCCTTTATGAAACAAGTGTTCTGTAGAACCAGGTTTCTCATCTACATTCATGTACTGATGTATCCCCAATGTACGAGACTCACAAAAATTTTAACACAAGACTTTAATGTTAACAACATTCCCACCATCACCACTGGAAAAGTGATACATATGCCTTATGCAGGTGAGATTAAAAAAATACTCTAAATAACTTTTCCTGTGGAATCTCATATCCAAATTGGTTAAAATCAAATTTTTGCTTTCTCATACTGAAAATAAATTCATGTTTTTCAATGACTTTTTTTATAGTCATGGAATTTTGTGCACAGAAAATACCTTTGTATTATATATGAACAAAAATGTAGATGGGTTTTGTTCCTGTGTACAACATTATCCGGGGTGTATTAGTTTTAACTTTGGTGATTTAGAAATACTGATTTCTGTTCACTCACTGATGTGCACACAAAGCACCAGCAGTAGGGAACACATTTTACCTCAAATTCTCTGGCCATGGATGTAACCATGACCATAATAACTTATGGTCCAAATTCTCTCTGTATTGTCACAATACAGATGAGTCTTGTCAGTAAACTGTCCACTTCATGGAAGTAATCTTCAGCTGTCGAGGTATGTAAAAATGAAAACTATTCTTTCTTGCTATCCATTCTATGTGATGGAATTGTTTAATATATTGAATGTTTCAGAATTTTTGTTCTGAATTTTCAAGAAAGTCCGACCTACGTCACATAATACCATGCTATTGGATAGAATATAGTCTGTTCCAAGTTAGACATTTTATAGCTGAACAGACGAGTTGAATTCAACTATGTGTTCTACACATTAAATGATGAGAAAGCAAATTTTTAAGTAAATTATTTTTCTCTGAGAATACTTGCCCGATCACATTAACGTTAGGGATATAAGCCTACTACCTCCCGAATCCAGCCCTACCAAAAGACGAAAATTTGTCTTTTGTGTCTGTATCATATAGACAAAGGGCAATAACTCTTGCCCATTACCTCCCCTTGCCACCACCAGGTGTCACTAGTTTTTAAGCTGAGCAATATACCAATGAGGATGCTCGCATGGTGGGGTGGCTGGGAGGGTTTTTAAGTAATGTGATCGGGTAAGCATTTTTGGAGAAACATAATTTAGTTAAATATTTCCTTTCTCCTTCAAATACGTTCCCCGATCACATTAACGTTAGGAGAATAGGTAATAGGAGGAGGGAATGCTGAGCATCCTACCTAAACCTCAGGTATCCTTCTAGGTAATAAAAGGCTGGATTCCCTATGTGAACTGTAACCCACTCTCCTAATCTGAAAGCAACACAGCCTAGGGTTATGTGATCTGTGACCCTTATATCCAGTTAAGAAGATGATTACTGAATTCTTCTTACAGACAAAATTTCACTGGTGAATCCAGTGAAGCTAAGAGGCTTTAACTGGGTCCGATGGTCATTTGGGCCACTGCCACAGGACCCACCAGATTCAGAGTCTGTCTCTGCAAAGGGAAATCTCTGAGATAAAAACTCTTGAAGGTTGACTCAGCATGCCAGCCAATAGCTTCTATTATGACTTGGATCAAAACGTTACGCTCGAAAGTGTGGCTCTAATTTCATGAGCTGAAAAGCTCATCGAACGACACTGATCTTGTTAGACTTCAGAGTACGCCAAGTGTATAACCCACTTCAGTCATGAAGATAGGGCTTGAGGGGTGATTTCCTGCTTCCAGGCCTTCACTGGGAGAAAGAGACGTTTGCATGTGCCAGGACTAGCTTCTGTGCGCTTCAAGTAGTGCCTGATGGCGCAGACAGGGTCTTGCATGGCCGCTGCTCTCGACATGTCTAACGAAGAGAGGGAGTGTATAATGACTCTCAGATTGCCCACTGACGGCAACCTATTTTTGGCCAGCAGAGGGGGTTGCATCATGATGACCACCGAACCATTCGATCTGAACTGAAGATAGTTGGGATCAGCTGAAAGGGCATGTAACTCACTCACCCAGCATGCTAAAGCTAAGGCTATCAGGAAACATGTTTTCTATGATAGTAGCTTCAGCGAGGTTCAGGCTAAAGGCTTGAATTTATCTGAATTGAGCTATGTTAAAAGCCAGGAGAGATTCCATTTTGGAAACAGGGTGATGGAATTTGGTTGATCCGAATCAAAATCAAAATTAGCTTGTAGGTCTGATAGATCTTTATCATGACTGATATCTCGTCTGCCATGATGCCTGAATGTGTCTGATATCATGGAGCGGTAGCCTTTGATGGTAAATGGGGCCAGCTTTTTCTGCACGTAGAGCCAGAGAAAAAAAGTTGTCCAGTTGAGGGATCGAGGCACTCAAACGGGCGATTTTATTGACTCAGCACCAGTCCCTGAAAATATGCCACTTTCCCTCATAAGCCTTCAGAGTGGTGGGCCTTCTTGCTCTTGAGATTCTCTCCAAAATCGGAGGTTTTTTTCTCACAAGGCTGTCCTGACAAGAGCCAGGCATGAAGGAGAAGGCATTCTGGGCAGTGATGGAACACCTATGACCATGGTTTCTTGCGAAGATTCGGCTTCGCTGGAATTTTCCTGGGCAGATCTATCACAAGATCGAGTAGATCGGTGACCCCAGACTTGTCCCATCTGAGAGGGGTTATCAGAACCATGTTGCAGTTCTGACCCCTCAACTTTTGTATTATTGTCAGTACCAAGCCCGTGGGTGGGTTGGCAAGGCCCAGAACCCCTCCTAACTGATCAATAGTGTGTCCACAGCCCAATGCCACCTTGTCGCAAAAAGATCAGACGCCCCTAATGTGCGCAAAGCCGATGAAAGATTGATTGATGTAGGGACAATGCCATATGAATGACTTGACCCTTTCTGGATAGAGGGTTAGCCAGGACACTGAGTCTGCCGGAAATGCGCACCAACATAGAAACTGCCAAAGCAGAAAATACAGGTCAGGTGATTTGGTGCCCCCGTTTGAGGAGCTAGGTCACCCCTACTGAGTTGTCCGACATAATCAGGACTTTTCCCTGAGAGTCGGTCCTTCCAGAACTGAAAGGCATTGATGACAGCCTTCATTCCAAGAAGGTTGATGTAGAGAGGCAGTTCCCCTGGCTCCCACATGCCGTTGACTGTATTCGAAGTCCGGCAACAGTTGGGCTCCACAACCGTACGTACTGGCATCGGTACATACTATCTCTTCCAATTGGGGCTTCTCCAGAGGAATTCCTGTTGTGATTGGGCCTTCTTGCTCTCACCACATACACAGGAATGATCGTACCTTGTTTATGATCCTGACCTTTGAACGAGGGGACTGGAAATGGGCACCATTGAGCCAACAAGGTCATCTGTAAGGGGTGCATAAAAAGATATCTGAGCAGGATTAAGTCTGCTGCCGCACTGAATAATCCAAGGAGTTGCAAGAACTCTCTCGCTGAAATCCAAGTCCTGTTGGAAATGGACTCAGCAAGTTTGACGATCAGTATTATGCGAATCTGAGGTAGTCTTACCAGATTGAGATTGGTGGTAAACTCCATACCCAAGAGGACAAAACTCTGGGACGGATGAAGGTTGGACTTTTCAGAGTACACACGAAAACTGAGATGATTCAAAAAGGATAGGAGATCATTCCTGCCCTTGAGAAGAATAGAACTTGCCATATGTTTCTGGAGGATGTCGTTCAAGTATGCCACTGTCACTGTAGATGAAGTCGACCGGAACAGTGTGGCGACGCAATCTATGATTTTGTTAAAGACCCTGGGGTTGATGTTTAGATCTAATGGAATAACTTGAAACTGGTAAACCTTGTCGCAGTAAACAAGATGAAGAAATGTCTGTGACGCCGGGTGGATAGGGACATAAAATATGCATCGATCAGATCAAGACTGATGTCATACTCGTCCCTTTTGATGGAGTCGTATCGATCTCGCCATCTCCATCTGGAACTCTGGTGGAAGAATGTAAAGATTGAGGCAACTCTGGTTGATGATCAGCCTCAATATGCTGTTGGCCTTTTTTATGAGGAAAAGCCTTCAATAAAACCCCGGAGATTGTGTTTTTCTCAGTCTACACCGCCCTTTTGTCAAGGAGTGACCATATCTCCCGATCTGATGGTACGTCCATTAGAAGGGGAGAAGAAGAAAGAGGAGGGGTTGGATAAATGAAAGCCAAAGCCCCTCCGAAATGATATGGATCACCCATTCGTTTTGAGGAAATAGGTTGATCGAACAAGATTGAAGTGCAGGAGTCTGGTGCCAGTAGGCTCTCTGTGGGTGGTGGGGTTGGTAGGTCAGCATCGAGAGTTAGGAGGATTGGAGAAGGAGAAACTTGGTTTCTTGCCCCTGCTGCAAGGTTGCCTCCTAAACTGGTTGGATGTAAAAGATCCCTTTTCCTTTGCTCATCTATCGTTGATCCACTAAGGTAGGGGCGGATTGGTCTTAAAATATTGTGCTGGGTGGGTGGAGAGTTGGCGGGATAGGTCCTGAGCTGCCTGCCTCCAAACTTCTTTAATTTTGCCCCCAAAGAGCAATGGCGAGCCAAATGGCGTCATCTGTAATGCCCAGGTGTGATGTGGCTGGAGCGACGTGGAACGCAAATATGTGTCACGTCATATCAGGTCGAGATTAGCAGAGGAAGTCAGTGCATTTGTCATGGAATGGTGAATTGCCCTGTAAATGACCCGTGCAATTTGGGCCGTTGCCTCCCAGGCATGATCATTGCTAAATTTTTCTGCAAGTCGGAAAATCGCCAATGAGGCCAAGTCTAACATCAAAGATGTGGCAACAACATTTTGAACCAGCTTTGATGTGGCATGAAACACATTCTTGACCACTATACACAAAAGTGGGGCAGCCATGTGGACAGCCACTAAATTCGTATCCAGAGCCAGGCGTTCAGTATGGAAGGTGTCGGAGTATGTTTTGTACCAGCGCAATGAGAACATTGCTGGTACTTGACTTTCAGAAAAGAAAACCTTAGCCTTCCCAAGATCACAGACTCGTCCAGAAAGACGGTCATTAATCTCCGTGATCTTTGGTGACTGGGGAAGCAGCCAGAAGGATGGAGTCTCTTCCTCATCATCGATATCTACCGAAGCCTTGACCTTATAGTCATGTGGGGCAGTAGGGGGTGGAGGGCATTCTGAAACCAACAACACCTGGTATATCTCTTTGAAGGCAGCCTTAAAGCTGACCTCAGTCCGCTCCATGGTTGGATCTGAGTAAAGCTGTTGTTCAGGAGTATCTTCACACTCACTACATGTAGTGTCCTGTTCTGGCTCTGCCTCCATATCCGGATAAACCATCCCAGGTGGCATAGATGACAAAATGCTATGATCTCTATGTACGTCACGGTAACCTCCAGGTGGGTAAGCCATGAACATATGGTAAGCTGGCTCCAGCAGACTGAAATGTTGTACCGGTACGGACAGCTGTTCACCGGGAGTTTGGTCGGCACGATTACCGGATGTGCATAATGCCATCTGGTTGGCGCCGGTACCGGCTGTGCCATGGGCATGGCTGAACGGACGGATCTATCACTAAAATCCTTGTCATAATATGTCTGTGTAACCATACACCTGGTGAGATGGACAGATTTATCACTAAGATCCCTGTAATTGTAACTATATAATTGTATGTAGCCATAGGCATGGTAGGATGGACAGATCTATCATTAGGATCTCCATAATTGCAGGGAGATGAAGCAACAGGTCTGGTGAGACAGACGGATCTTTCAGTAAGATCCCCTAATTGAGACAGCTGTAGTGGCTGGATGGCCAGCTCGATTGGCTGGATGATTGTGGATGGTGATACAGTAGTATCGGATGTATCCGTTGGATCCATTAAAACCCCATGCGCCCTGACTTACAGGCCCGAAGGCCATGCTCAGAGGGACTTACGCCTCCTGGGCTGTCTAAAAATGGGGGGTACACTCTTCCATTGTATTATAAGTACCTGTCCATACACTCTTGGACCATATGGCACACACTGCATGGTACTGACGAAAAACATTTTGTACACACAAGGCATCAACTTATGCATGTCTTCCCTGGCATTGAACTTGTTGTATTTATACAATTCATCAACATGTTTCACTGAAATCACAAAATAAAACAAAACATAACAAAAAATGTGTGAATTAACAATGCAGTGTTTTAATAAATCACTAAAACAACACCCGTTACTACCTGGGTGAGCGAACAATAGGCAGTGTGCGCAAAACCATGAATCAAAACTTGCATCAACGACAGCGTGTTGTACCATGCCATCTAAATAGATAAAGCCAGAGAAAGTGACAAATTCACGAAAATATTGGAAAATTTGCAAAAATAATGTGTACCACCTGTAGAGGAATGATTAATACACATTATAAATGGAAATTTCTGGATGGATGGTTAAAATTCACATCGATATTGGCATGGATTGGCAGAAGTTTTTTTGTATGATGTTGACAGTATGACAGCGAAGCTTAAAAACAAGTACACCTGGTGGTGGCAAGGGGAGGTAATGGGCAAGAGTTATTGCCCTTTGTCTATATGATATAGACACGAAAGACGAATTTTCATCTTTTAGTAGAGCTGTATTCGGGAGGTAGCAGGCTTATATCCCTAACATTAATGTGATCGAGGAATGTATTTGAAGGAGAAATGATCAAGTTCTTATAATCCAATGTGATTATTCTTGTCGGAAACAGATTCATGTACTGACGTGGTTATTGTAATAATAATCTTATACAGTCTTTCTTATAAAAGAATTAAATATGTAACAATGTCAGTTCATGTGCATGCATGCATAATGTATATCACTGTATTCGCACTTTAATGTGTCTCATGTATTACATGGGTCAGTCATTGTATTTTTAGATGTTACGAGAGACATTGTTGATAGTTCCATATATCACTCATATTTGCTGATGAGTTCCAAACACTGATCATATCCGCTGACATACGAGATCATTTGTGATTATTTGCTGAAAATCCATGTTTTGATTGCATACATTTAGGAATTATATCATCTTGTTATATCTGTTGTTGAACTTTGTTCACATGAGTAGGATGTCAGATTCATTCATCATTAATTTGAATTATAAATAAACATTTCATTCACATAATTGTGTTAAGTATTTTTGCCAGATCCAATCTCACTCAGCTTCATCCTATTACATTTATAAATCCACAAGGCATTTACAGTGTGTGGTAATAGTGTATTATATTGAACTCCATGCAAGGAAGTAAATCCTTTTCTTGTATTTGCATTCTGGTAATAGTGTATTATATTGAACTCCATGCAAGGAAGTAAATCCTTTTCTTGTATTTGCATTCTGGGGGGGTCTCCAATCTTGTGCAACATCTTCCTCCATTACAGAATCAGTATAACTGTTGACAATGGCAAGCATAACAATGTTAGGCAGATTTGTCAAATATATACCAGTTAAGGCTTCATGGATATTTAACTTGACATCAATCCTTATTGCTCTGCATTACTGTGTGGAGCATATCAACTTTGAAATGTATTTAAGCCATTTTGATGTCAATATACCAGAAACTCGTATAATAAAGCACACCTGATTGGCCGAAATGGCAAACTGACACACTGGTGCAATACTAAATTACTGTCTCATATCAGTGTAGGCAGGACAGCTTTTTTGTTACAGCAGTTTCAGTTGGCTAAAAAGGTGTCAATTGCAGACCAGTGCAGAATGAAATTGTTACATGTTTATTTTTTGTACACATCAATGCACATATTTACGAGTCCATGTGATGTCAATCTGGGTTGCATTCAGAAATCTGAAGAAGTCTTATATTGCATGGTTCATTATGGGATTATTAGATTTAGTTAATCTGCATCAAAGGATTTTTTTTACCGTATATACTCGCGTATAATTCGATACCAACTGCAAACTGCATAGACCCAGCTCTGCCGTCACATAATGTGCCGGCAGATCTGGGTCTATGCAGTTTGTAAGGACTAATCAGTAGAATAAACAACATAGACATTATGCAACAGCAGATCAGGGTCTATGTTGTTTGCATTTGGACCCGGGATATATGCGAGTATATACGGTAATAACTTTAATCACAAGGCATTCAACGATTTATTTCAATTGTATATACATTATGTTCAACAGACATATAAGGGATTGAACTTGTAACTGTAACCTGTCCTGTGTTTAAATAAATGTACTTATGACCACTAGCGCATAAAAGATCACTTTCTCTTCCTCTTGACAGAAATAAGTAGTCTTACTAAAGAAAAATCCCACAGCTGCTTCACAATTAAAGTGTATGTCAACATGGTAATGTAGGCACATTTACTCATCGTAAATTAAATTATTGTTCAAAAATTTAACACTGTTCAACCAAAGTCTATTCAATCCTGATTGTTGAATGCTGTGCACCTTAAGTGTCATCAATAAACTTCCGGTCAAAAATTATTGACCGCAATGGACTTTAGGTACTAAACTGAGTCAAGAAAAGAGGACATTGGATCTAATCATAACAAATAGTAGTACACATTTTTTCAACATCCACAGCTTTCATTATGATGTCACAGTGCTCGACGTTCAATCCGGTTTGTACTCGATCACACCTTTAGGTTGACCTCATCCAAAAATGTCCATGTACTTTAACATTGATTTGCCATATGTTTCTCGGGGCGTGTATATCATGACCTTTCAAGTAATATGAATGTATGAGGATCAAAATAAAGTGAATAATCACCATTTAAAGGTATGTGTAATCAAATTCTAACAAATTACATCCATTATTGAAACATTCAGTACTGAAAGCCTACATTAGGGGTGAAACGATACACCTGTTCCACGTATCGATACGATTCACGATACACAGCCTACGATACGATACATAATCGATACACATATGAATTTGATGGTCTTTTCATCTTTAGAAGGTCTGTCAGTGGTAGGGTTGTGCTGTTTTATATGTGTTGACATATTGGTTGTATTTCTAGTATGCAGATTACAGAAGACATAGATTTAGCATCTGTTCATATGCCATTTTCATCCTTGACAAGATATAAAAAAAACAGTACATCCAAACAGACTACATATTAGATGTTAGTTATTTTAATTCAATAATTTAGGCCATTTGAGGCTATTCCATTTGATCGGATCTAGGACTCATCTTGGTAACCACACCGTTTGTTTTGCACTGCATGAATGCTTTTAAAACATCTTATTATCAATTTCATGTCTTCAAATAAATTTGAAAGACATGATGGTGTTATCTTCAAAACAGAAGAAATAGTGCAATTTCCACCTGCAAGGAATATCTTATCCAGAGCAAGTCCAGGTGTGGGAGTGGAGATGACTAACAACAAAAATCTATCACATTGTACTTCCTGCAAATGTAAAACAACTGCCGTGGCCACAGGCACTCGTTTCTGTTAATGAAAAGGAAAACTATAGACAATGCCCACTCCCCTTCTATACAAAATTAACAAATTAACACAAGGTGACAAACCTGCATGGTTTGAAATCTGCATCCTTGCTGATTCTGTGCTAATTTTATTTATCCTGTTGAAACATTTAGTCACTGATTACCGATATCAACGTAAAAGGAAATATTCCAAACTTGTTCTCCATGTACGACTCTAGTAATTTACAGATCATTTAATAACCATTTTGAACAAAGTTTTTCTGTTGCTTTGTGTCTACCTGGATCGAGTTTGGATGCCAATATTTCCGGTGTGTCACACAGTGAATAAGATGCAGTCAATTCTGATTGGCGGTTATTGTTTACCCTGGACTGCAACAAATAATAACCACCAATCAGAATTTAATGTAACATATTTCACTGAGTGACCTACCGGAAATGGAGCTTTTAAATTTGATGCATATAGACCAGATACGAAGCAACAGAGAAAATTTGTGTAAAAGTGGTTATTAAATGAACAGTAAAGTACTTCAATCATACATGGGGAACAAATTAGAAAAGTCTCCTTTGCGTTGATATATATTATCAGTTGCTGAACATGTTGATGGGATAAAATAACTATCATGTATTCGGCGAAAGGGGGGGGGGAGACACATTTCGAACCACGTAACATTGTGTTAATTTGCAAAAGGTGAGTGGGTGCTTTCAACATTTTGTTTGTTTTTTTGTTTTTTACTGACAAACATTAGTGCCTGTGCTTGCAACAGCCGTCTCAGATAAATTCTCAGTTTAAAGAATAAAAAGACAAACGACCAATAATTATTCATGACTGCTGAAGATTAAAGTAACTTCTATCAGGTAAGCATCGTTTTGTATCGATTCTTCACCTCTTGTAAAAGTATTGATGCATCGATATGGCAAAAGTATCGATGCATCGATATATCAATGAATCGTTTCACCCCTAGCCTACATGCCTTCAAACTTTTTGGAAAGCTAATGCTTGTTCACAGATTCAGACTTACCTATAAACAAGAAGATCTGATGGTGGGAATATCTCAGCAATGTGGAAACAGAAACAGTCTGAAATACATAAAGATTATACTTTGAAACTATCCTCAAACATACCTCAAGATATGAACTTTTCAAAGATTTAAATCTGTGAACTGAGAGACTTTTGTTCTTGTACATAAAACATATCCTCAGCTATCCATCTCATTAAAAAATAGATCAAGGATTAAATTCATGTGACTACATGGAAATTTTTTATTTTGTAGTTCATTTAAGACAGGAGTCATCCAGAGATGACGTATCCAATAGTTTCTCACTTATGTAAAGATTACAACTGAAAGTACCCTATGGTGAAGCATTCTCAATTTTTATATTGCTTATGCTAGTACACGACGATGAAGCACTCTAAATTTGTAGACTACTTATGCTATTACAGAGGAACCTCGTTAATCTGAACTCTATTTATCTGGAAACCTCGCTATCCAGATATAGTTCAACATGAATGGAATTCCTAATTTGCTTTATTAATCAAGAAATCTTAATCAGGGACCAAAGTGTAAAATTACTATAAAACTTGCTTGATAATCCGGAAATAATCTGTCCAAAAAAAAAAGGAAATTCGAAGAATCATATATGAAAATACAGTCAGTCGGATAACACAGATTCACCAATGCAAATTTGGAGGTGTGTTAATGTATCAATTTCTGATTGGTCAAATTCTAGTGGCATGTTAAAGTTATATATTGTTCACATGATCATGTGTGTGGAAAACTTCAAGTAGCATGACCATATCGTAACCAGTGATTGCATAAACAATGTCTTTTTTTGCTAGTCACCAATGGGGGTGTTAATTAAATAAAACACAATGGGATCAAATCGTTCACACTTTTGACGTAACATATGGTTAATAAATTAAGTGTGTCATTAAGTCTCTTTGTTGTTTACCAATTGTATGTAACAATCACGAATATGTGTGGAAAGACCTAAGGATTGGGATAGGTATCTGAACGCAATTCTGTTCGCGTATCGTGAGGTTCATCACGAAAGTTTAGGCTTCTCCCCGTTTGAACTATTGTACGGTAGGACAGTTCATGGTCATATGCATATTCTACGCGAACTGTGGTCAGATGAAGTCACGAACGAAGAAGTTAAGACCACTTACCAATACGTTGTAGATTTGAGCGAAAGGCTAGAGAGTACATGTCGAATGGCGCAAGACGAACTCGCGAAATCTAGTCGTAAGTACGCGAAGTACTACAACCGAGGAACACGGAGCAAGAAGTTTGATATAGGCGATCAAGTGTTGGTTCTTCTCCCCACGAATAAAAACAAGCTGCTAGTCCAATGGAAAGGACCATACGAAATCAAAAAAGTGAAAGGCGAAATGGACTACATCATTGACATGGAAGGTAAGTCCAAGATATTTCACGCCAATATGCTGAAACTCTACGTAGAAAGACCTAGTCAAACAATTGATAAAGGGGTCTAAAACATAGTATGTATAGCGGTGATAGAGGATAGGTCGTGTGACGAATCGGAATTCGTCCCCAGCACCAAAACGCCCTTTGAATAGCCCATTGACATAGGAAAAGAAGGTATAGACCATATCAGTGTATGCCCGGATTTATCCGAGGGTCAGCGTACGCAGATCTTGGAGGTTTTGTCCAAATACCCAGACGTATTTACGGACAAACCAGGCTGTACTGGATTGATTCAACACGAGATCAAGTTGAATACTGTAGAACCGATCAGGATTAAAGGATATCCAATACCCTTTAATGCGCGGGAGACAATCAATGAAGAAGTGGGGAAAATGTTAGCCCAGGAAGTGATCAAACCTTCCAGTTCCCCGTATTCGTCCCCCATTGTATTAATCAGAAAGAAAGACGGGACAAACCATTTTTGTATTGACTTTCAGCAACTGAATAAAATCACCGTGTTCGATGCAGAACCAATGCCAGACATAGAAAATTTATTTTCAAAGTTGGCAGGTGATAAATACCTTTCCAAGTTAGACCTTACCAAGGGATATTGGCAGGTACCAATCGCTGATAATGCCCATGAGTTAACGGCATTCGTGACTCCCAAAGGTCTTTATCAATTTAAAGTCATGCCTTTCGGTTTAGTTAACGCCGGTGCATCGTGCGTTCGCCTCATGCGCAAACTGTTAAACGGTATGAAAAACGTCGACAGTTTTGTAGATGATATCTTCGTTTATACATATACCTGGGATGAACATGTTAAGATATTGAGGGATCTGTTCGATAGACTTCACACTGCTAATCTTACAGCTAGGCCCACCAAATGTAGTATAGGATATTTTGACCTAGAATGTTTGGGCCATCGCGTAAGTGGACTAGGCCAGTTGAAACCCCACCCAGACAAAATAGGAGCAATCAGAGATGCAACTAGACAAGAAACCAAGAAACAAGTAAGATCTTTCCTAGGTCTGATTGGGTTTTACAGGAAATTTGTCCCCAATTTTGCGGCTATTGCCAGCCCATTAACAGACTTGACTAGGAAAGGGCAACCGAATAAATTCTCCTGGGGTGTGTGCCAGGAAAATGCATTTAACGCTTTAAAACAGAAACTGATAAGTGCACCAATCTTAAAGTTGCCAGAATTGAACAAAACATTTGTCCTGAGAACTGATGCGTCCGATACGGGACTTGGGGCTGTTTTGCTACAGGAGCGTGAGGGGATGAAATTGCCCATTGCTTATGCAAGCAGGAAATTGCTCTCTAGGGAGCAAAACTACTCCGTGATTGAGAAGGAGTGCCTAGCCCTATTATTGGGGGATAGGAAAATTCCATACATATCTTTTCAGGAGGGAGCTTACCTTACAAACGGACCATCAGCCGCTCTTGTACTTGAACAAAGCAAAGGTCGCCAACGCAAGATTGATGCGTTGGGCATTGTCTTTGCAACCGTATACTTTCCTGAATCGAGGCGATTTGAGGGTCGGAAAATGTGGGTGCTGATTTTTTAAGTAAGGTGTAATTAGTAGATCATTCTCGTTCAGTATTAAAAATTGAATGTTTTAATAATTGTTTATGTTCACATTCCGTGATTTTTCTAAAAGTGTTACCACTTTTTTTTTTTAAGGGGGGAGGTATTGTCACGGAATTGTATAAATCCCTTTATTTATTAAATACATGTACTCGGGTTTCGTTTTTCGTGTACAACGATACCCGAGGGCGATTTATGTATATTGTACAATATTTCGAAACAGTGAGTTTGGTTCACCCTATGCTGCACGTGCGAAATGCTTTCGATGGGAAAAACTGAATACATCAAGCATACGGATGATGTAGGGATGCATCGTCTGTGCATAAATGCCTCACTGTAAGACTAAATCTTTACATTACGGAACGTCTTGTCAGTGAGCAGTCTACTTAAAGATTTGCACATCTTCAGCTGTAGATGTATGTAAGTTATTTAGTAATTTCTGATATATATTTTCTATGTAGCTTCGGCTTGCGTAGTACAATGCAAATATTTTCTATTCTTGTTTGTGATTTAACAAGAGCCTTATATTAGCAATATAAAGTGTCATTTTTAGGAAACGTTTATCGGACATGGGTAGGTTCACTTCTGAACTTGTTTATCGCTTTGTAATGTTGTGCCAATAATGTAATTTGTATAACTTACTGTATATAACGTCATTACATGTTGTCGTATATGCCCGTGTCAATCATAATACACGGTGTCAGATTTATTTTCAGCTGGTCAGAGTCGACGAGGCCCCAGCTGAAGAGATGACCATAGAAGTTGACCATAGCAGCTGTAAAGCTGACCATAGCAGCCGTAGAGCTGAATTAACAGTGTGTTGCTGGTTGAGTAGCAGGTGATCGGGCGTTGCTGAGCGATTGGTGGGCGCTGATTGCTTGATTGACCAAGGAATTGAATGGTGGTCAGTGACTACCGTTAATGCTGACTGCTTGATTGACCAGGGTGACTGGTAGCCAAGTGTGCCAGAGACGGAGTGTTTTGTGTTACTCCATACATGTAATCTTGAAGCAGTGGGCTAATTTTGGGGTTTGTGATACCCAGTGGTTTGGGATTGTAAAGATATTTTGTGTGATATCTATCACATTGTTTTCCTCATTTTATTATTTGAATAAAGTACCTCAGTTTTCATTATTTGAGCTGATACATTTTACTATATGAGTAAAGTACATCATTTTTACTATTTGAGTAAAACCCATCATTCTTTTCGTCGTCTGAAATTACTATGAATCATTAACCTTTGTCCTTGTACTGTGTAAGGTTATTTATTTGTATTCACATTTGGGTTACATTATTAGGTTCATGCGGATTGTGTTAATTTGTCCAATATTTGGATCTTATACACGCACGTATAAATCATAACTCTTTTCCCATTCAAGTCATTCATCAATAAACATTGCATTTGTATCACCATCAAAAGTGTCCTGTTATAAATCCGAAATCCAACCCGGTTATCTTGTTACACACAGTCTGCTGTCTGAAGAGGCATATGCATTGCCAGCTTAGCCACCTTGTTCTTTATGGATGTTATGTACAATTTTCCACAGCTCATAGGTATTGTCTCTTGGATATCTCTGCTCCAATACATTATTTTTCACTAACATGAAATCTGCCAAAGTTTCACTTTCTTGAATCAGTGCTTATCTGTTCCATAATGCTGTATTAGTGTTTTAAGTCCATCAATGCCATAGTCTGCTTGGTCGGACAGAGGTAATTTGCTCAGATAAATACATGTATCCTTACTTTTTAATTTCTCTTTTGATTCTTATTTATTCAATTTATATTAACCCTTAAAATCCTAAATAGTCTTGTAGCACAAGATCCCTCAGTGCTGAATTGTTTGAGAAAAGTAATGAAAATTGCACTCCATGTTTAAATTTCCTGTATTTTAATAAAGCTTGATATTCTCCATTTCTACATTTAATTTCAAAATACCACTAAATAAGGGATTGACTGACATGCCATCTGTTTTGTTTATCCAGCACTGAATGTCAATATTGGGTTATAAATCACTCCCTGGTATTTTCAATAACATTTTCCCAGCTCCAATAATCTGATATACTTCAAAACTTTCAAAATCACTGTCATAATTGTTATCATCAGCCAGTATTTGCTGAATGAAATTGTCATTTGAAGCTGAACCATGCTGGGAGTTAGGTAGCCTGTAATTAAAACAAGCATCTGTAAAACTTCTTTGATGAATGGAAGGTTAAAACTACAACAGAATGTTTGTTCCAGGGCCCAGTGTACCAATCAAATTTAGTTTAACAACCATTCATGTCATGCGGAAGTAACCAGATGTGTAAACAGTTGTCCACCTGAAAAGACACACGTCGTGACAAACTACAAAACCTCTACCAGCGGCATGACTTAAATTGCAGCAAGCACTTTACAGGTTAACAGTCAAATAAAAATTGTATACTGTGCTGAGTACATTTTTATATGCATGACTCTGAACTAATTTGCAGGAGTTCTTGTGCGTCACTGCTTTCCAAGTGTGCAAATTCGTACAAATTTTGCATGATTTTCACCAAGTGAGCTAATGACTAAGTCATATAATGAACTACAAAAAGGTGCAAACTGTACATCAATTAACAGACCGAAGTTATAACTTATGAAAATGAAACAGTGCTAAAAAGGCATGTTCACTAAGTCCACAACAGTGGAAAAGCATGCAAAAAACATTGATGAAAATCAAAAAGAGAGCTACCAATGCCTGATGCAAAGATAATACAACAAAACAATACAAACTTTGCAAATGGAAGGATGAAAAATCCAGAGAAATCCAAGGGATTTTTGGAGGTATACCAGTATGATGTTATCTGTATCAAGTGAAAGCTTAAGAACATCCAGTATATGTAGCCAACTAGTAGTGACAAGGGGAGGTAATTATATCTTGGAAGAGATACTTTCCCATAGCTAATATTTTTAACATTTATATTGTATTTAGACCAGGAAAACTAATTCTTTTATCTTCCCAGAAGGGCTGGATTCAAGAGGTAGCAGCTGATAGTGCCTAATGTCAATGTGATTGGGTAATGTATTCAATGGAGAAATATTGGTCACGATGAGCTTCTTTTGTTGTAAAGGTCTAATATTAACAGAGACGCATATCAATAGCAATTACACAATTCTAGCATGAACAGTGCCTGAAAAATGAACATCAGATACAAAATTTAACCCAAGTCAGTGAAGCATAAAATATGGGTCATAATGACCTACTTCTGCACTGAAGATATAGTTCTTTCCAAGATGCATTCCCTCACCTAATTTCATGATTCTACATGGGATAGTATGTACAGTGAAACCCCGCTATAGCATGCTTTGTTATAGCACGAATTCGGATATAACACGATCGTGGCATGGCTCCCGAAATTTCATATATTTTTTCATACATGAAAAAATAAATATTTTTTCAAAGTATGAAAAATAATCTGTAAAAAATTAACTATCATTTTGGGGTAGAGATCGTGCATGAATTTGGATATAACAAGTGGTGTGGTTCACAAAATTTTACAATAATTTCACAAATTTCTTGTAGTACTGCAAAGTTTTTGTGCCAAAATAAACTAGAGTTTGATTTAATAATTTGGCAAGATGTATTGTATTCTTGAAGAAAAAAGTGTCTTATGATTGCATCTTTCTTTACATGAATAAAGATGTTAAACGTTTCTATTTGTGAATATTCATTTCAAATTTGTCAGTAGTCAACACTGCATTTTGATCTCAGCTTATTTTTGAAAGATGTCAGCTCATTAAAAAGTTGATAAATGTTAATCTTATTATTACTGAATCATGAACAATAAAGCCAGTAAATCTTCTTTGTGTTTTTATTCAATGCATTCTGCGTACAAATGTTGCTCAAAAGAAAGAAGATTCTCATCCGAATTTATAAATCAATTAATTTAAGTAATTGCTAATCATCAAAGTCAATCGCACTGCTAAAGGTTGTTCAAATTAAAGGGGCAATGATTTATACAAAATAAAAAATAAAATACATTATGAGGTCAATGCAAACTTCCATGAATAAAGTTTCATGACTGTACATTTAACATTTTTCAATAATCACCAGAAATTGATACTTTTATCTTATCCTCTACAGGCTAGACATAAATATAAAAGAACAAAACAAGCAAATTCAGTTAAATTTTGTCCTCAGGATGCTGTGGTGAGGACACCAAAAGAGTACAAGAATGAAATCTGGTTGTGACTCTTGTCACAGTGCTGTAGAGTTAATAGGCAGACATGGAATGGAACCAAGTTTTACATCTCTAGCTCCAAGGGCATTACAGTAAAAGTGCAGAAAAGGGCAAGAAATTGATCAGTGAATTTAACCTCAAAGATAAAACCTAGAGATGATATCAAACAGAGAAACGCAAGTGTATCATGGTTCATCCCTGAAACTCGAAATGCTTTTAACATACAAGGCAGAAACAAAAAGCAACCATGGAATATACACCTGTAAGCTTGAACTTGAAGACAGGACCCCAAATGTGGAATGCAACACACCTTCTAGTCACAATATACAAGTGTACTGAATTTCATTCAAATATTATAAAACAGGATATTTTACTGCTGTTAATTTCTGCTGAATTTCAGTAAAACAGATTAAGGAACCATTTAAACATATGCAATAGTGAATGCATATACACCACTCCAGCGATAACTTGCGTCTGGATAACTTGCAAACCCACTTATAACACGGGGTCAGGTGTGGATCCCATTTTTTTTAAAAACTAGAAAATACCAAGAAAATTGGCCCATTTCTTGAACATGAATAAAATCACGATCAAAACTGGTAAATGAAACACCGATATATTTCTCGCTTTATCGTTGAAAATGGTGGTTAGTACCTGGAAATTTGAATCAACATCATGAAATCCTCAACTTTTAAAAAGAAGTCATATATTTTCTTAAATTTTCTTTCCAAACAGCATTCTCAGTACACTGTAAATAACAATATTTGACAAAATTTCGATAAATGAAAATGTCTCTAATGCTTACTGGTGGGAACACTTTAATAAGCTGTGTCCATGAGTGTTTCTGTGAGAACCTAATTAAGTGTCGACCGTGTTTTGATTTCCGACTTGCGGAAGTATTTGTTGTATTGTTACACTCAATTAAAAGCAGACCTGCTTTGTATTATCACGTTAATTACATCTTTTGTATCAAATCAAATAAAGGGTGTGTAATAATAAAAGAAAAGTTAAAAGACATGCAAATCCTACTCTGTGTAAGAGCTAGTGGTCACGGTTGTGTGTCAGGTCAACTTGTTTTTAAGTTATCAATCGAACACTGTTATAAATATTATTATGTAAGTAATATAATTAAACTACCATAAATTAGCCTACTTATTCAAATATAGCAAGGCAACCAATTGAAATGAGTACTTGGTGTGTCAAAAGCTTTGTTTCACTGATATGGTTCATTATGAAGAACCAAGTTCCAGTTCCAGAGTTTGTTGTAAACTTAAAATTCCTGAATTGGCACTCAGAGATTTCTTCAAGGATGAGAAGAAGTTTTACTATTACTTGCAATGAAATCACAGCATCAATATTTTTTACTAATAGAAAAAAAAAAAAAAAAGTTTTGAGGTTAATGGGCGTTTCACAACATAAATGTCCCAAGTTTTTAAAAAAAGGAATCTTGGTTTATTGTGAATCAACTTCAAAAAGCAGTGACATAATACACAATGTTTTCGCGTATACATGATGGTTGTTGAAACCTCGTAGAGTAATGTTGTTAACGATCTTTCAGAGGTTGGATATCTTGAAATAACTTCATTTGAAAAAGCTCTTTATTGACAATTATTTCCAACACGATTATAGTACAAGTATTCAGCCACTAAACATTCCCAATACCCACCCACCCCAGTTTTCTTGATGTCCAGCATGTATATGGCTTCCCCTTAATTTTTTTTTAGGTCCCTCAGTAACTCATGCTCTCACTTATAATGCGGTCTGTTTTTGGATCCTGTTGTGTGCGAGTTATCAAGGGAGAGGTGTATCTATGTGTTAATTTTTTATAGAAGGACAAGACCAGTCCAAATACATAAACTTCTTTGGTTTTATCATGCTATGTATTAAAAAAGACACATCTGGCGCTACTTGTACAACTTACGAATATGAGCATGATGAAAGCCGCTGCTAAGTAGGAACTTCTGGCCATCCACATGCTGATAAAGCGGTAATGCTCTCCCGTCACAACATTCCGTAAGAAACCTTAAAAATGCAATGTGAGACTTATATATTTACATTGCCCAAAATACATTTTGTTTAAAAACTGATTCCATTCCTCAAGTAAGTAATTTCTCTAATAGTTATTTTATTTATATTTCTATTTTGTATCATGTATAAAAAAGGATAATACCACATTCAACTCAATTGCTGCCCATGGCACTAAGATATCTTGTTTGAAAAAATACTCGAGGTCTATTGTACTCCTCTCCCCTTTCAGCTGTCTTGATAACTGTAGTATGTATAATCATCATAAAAATTTCATATAAAACTGTAGAACGTGTTTTTTAATTTGTTGCATGCAACAATTTTTATCTTGGTGCAATGCTTGATAAAAATTTGGGGATCAAAATAGTAAGCTCTACCAAAGTACTGTTTATAATGCCAATCACCAAATTCAACCATCATAACCTGCTCATTTCTGTAGGATTTGAACCATTATAATTGTAAGAAAAAATTTGATGAATAAACCATAATATTTTTATCATTATTAAAGAAGACAATGTCATGAGTGCGATCAAAACATGGCCATAACACATGTGACCCCACTGAACCCAAGATGAATGTGGTTCCATGAATTGTCTTAGTTTCATAATGGTTCACCCAATATATTAAAAAAATCAATCAAAGGGTCTAGGAAATATAAGGAAATGAAAAAACTGTAACCAAAACCTTAATGCAAATTTTGTATTACTGTAGTCTTGACCCGAAGATCAATGGGGCAAGAGCACATGTTGCATACAGAAATGTCTGATGTTCATAATGATTCATCAGAAGTATGAAGAAAATCCACTGAAGGGTTTAAAAAATATAAGCAAATGAAAAAATGTAACCAAAATCTTCAAGCAAAATTTTCTGTGTCCATGTCCTTGAGCCCAAGGTCTTAGGAGTGACTAAGCATGTTATAGAATGAATTGTCTTAGCTTCAAAGTAATGATTCATCCCAAGTATGAAGAAAATCCATCAAGTGGTTTCGGAAATATTAGCAAATGAAAAAAAAGTAACAAAAACCTTATCACAAATATTCTATGACTGGGACCTTGACTCCAAGGTAAAGGGGCGAGCAAGCATGTTGTTGAGTATACTGACTTAACTTCATAATGACTAATGCCAAATCTGATGAGAATCTATAAATGGATCATAGTAATGTATGCAAATGAAAAACTTCAACTAAAGCCTTAACAAACAGTTGATGCTGATGCTGCTGCTGTAGAAGTAGTGACTGCAAGGTCTTGCTTCCCACTAACATGGGCTCAACAAGAATATCAGACAAGATATGTTAAACATCTATTAACAAAAATGGACTTGTTATCTAACAATACTGATGTTTATCATACCCGTCCCACTCAGAACAGCATACTACAGATTAACATGAACAGACTATCAGGTTCACATTCGTGTTAAGGTAGAATATTCATGAATATACAACTGGTTGGCATCTGGTTTTATGACATCAATGAAAAGGACACAAATGTTCCTTTTTTTACATAAAGCAACTGTCAGAATTAATTAATTACTGAAACAAATGAATCGATTTAAGATTTACCTTTATTAAGCATGGTTTAAAGCTAAGCAAGTTATTTTATGACATACCATAATATGTTCTTAAGTGGACCTTACTCTGAGACTAATGTGATGTTTTAACACAAAAATCTGTTGCCATGTGATTGGGTTGAAACAGTTTATAAATTTATCTACTGAACTGATCCGCTTTCAAAATAAAATAGGTCATCTTGACAATAAATGTCAAAATTATGAAAATATTCCAATCTGTGTCTTGGTATCCCCATTACATTCAGTACAGTGAGAAAACTCTTATGCAGCCACCCTTTCTGCAGTAAAAAATATGGCCTTATGTAAATGGTTGCCTTTCATGTGGGGTCAAAATGGTTAAAATATACTATTCCGATGCCAAACAAAGTGGCTTTATAAAGTAGGGTGGCCTCTTAAGAGGGGTTCCATTGTATATATAGTAAAACCTGCCATAAAGGTGACTTCTTCTAAGCCAGTGGTTCCCAAACCCCGGGTCATGAAGACCCTCACGACCCTATACTGGTACTGCATTTTGGGCTGCAAAAGATGGTATTTAGGGTTGCGACCAAAAAAGTTTGGGAACCACTGTTCTAAGCAATCACCGTTTTCTTTTTTTTTTGGGGGGGGGGGGGCGAAGTGTCACTTAAATACTTTTTGCAGAAATTAAACCTTTTCTTAAGCAGGCACCTGTCTCAAGATGCCTAATTTTTACTTCCCAGAGGTGGACTATCATTGTAATATCATTCCTAGTTCTGCATACAAAAGTTGTAGGTTTATTTCAAGCATGATGACTCATGAATTTTCTTTTGTTTTTCAAAAGCTAATATTATTCAAAATATCTCTGCAAAATAATTTATAAATCCAAATAGGAGAAGCAGATGAATGTAAAAACATGTCATCCATGCCAAAATCCTATTAAATCCTATTTAAAATCTGACTGAGAGGGTCATTTTACAATGATGCTCAAAGTGACAAACCAGCTAGGTAAGCCACACAGATTTTACTTTGATGTACTTATTACAGTCCAATCTTTAACTTATTTCTACATGAACATTTTCTGGATATAAATGATTTGAGTAGTATTTTACATTAAATTCCAGATAAAGACTGAAAAGTATAAATTTAAATAACAGTACAACCTCTATAGCTGGACCCCAAACACCCCACCACCAGTGGCCAAATGAATCAGTCTGAATGATCCAGTACATTGAGAAAACAGTGTTAACTACAATTGTAGGCATTCTGTTTGGTCTTGAACACCAGTTCAAGAGATCCCAGATGTTGCAGCCAACCAAATTCAAGCATTTTATGTTCTTAGGAAAAAAACTCTCCCACAACCTTTGTTGTCCTCTTTTTCAGCCAGCTGTTTAATGCTAGACATCAGAATGTCATCATAGCCTAGGAATTCCTCCAGGAGAAATCTGCTAAAGCCATCTCCAAAGCACTCATCCTTTGTTGGATCTGGAAGAAGATTGATTGAAAAAAAAGAGTTCCATGCAATTTGCTGTCTTGCCTGTGAATGGCATACTGACAACATAGCTTTCTGTTTATATAGGTGAGAGAGAGGAAATCCTAGCATATCAGTAACATTACACAAAATGTTTTATAAACTTTAACCTGTGAATGGCATGCTGATGATATAGATTTCTGCTTATACAGGTAAGAGAAGAAGTCCCAGCATATCAGTAATGTTACACAAAATGTTTTATAAACTTTAACAAAAAATCTTACCATTACTGATGATAATGATATCATCTCTGCCAAAAGAAATGCAATACCTACCATCATTTATCCAATTTTTCAGGTATTAAAAATAATTACTTTTCCTGCTGTCTGGACAATATGTATGTAAATTAAAATTATAATTATTCCGCAAATATCAAGTCTGGAAAATTAATATATCTCTGGTAGAAAATGGGCTAGGTAAACTAGGTTAAATTATATCCATGCCTGCAAATAAAGAACACTTGCACAATAATGTTTTGGTGGGTTTGTTTACAAATAAAGAATCCTGGTTGCAGTTCTGGTGTTTAATTTAATTTTTGTTCATGTAGATGCACTTTCACTGGAGATAAGTGTGCACAAAGGTCTGGTTGTGTTAGATGTACATTTGCAACTCAGTTATTTTGGGGGTAAGAGTGACATTCCCCTTTTTGCGCATCTGCACAATGAGTCGGAACTGATGGGCTTCAGTCAAGAAACTCTGACAGAATGGAAGTACAGTTTGATTCTTAATGTGGTATGTATTGAAAGTAAAACTGTTCTGGCCCTCTTTGCATACTAGTTCACAACTAGAAATTGGTTAGATAAGGTGACAGAGTGGCAAGAATATGGGGATCTCTTCACAGAGCTCACACCACTGGGCAAATTGGAGCAATGGCTTTGAACCATCCAACTTTGCCTTGTTTTATTTCTTGGAGTGAAGATATAAAGTCGCTCTCTTCTTGGTCAAAGCAAGAGAGCAAATTCTGCATGTACTTGTGCGATGATGCACAACTATATCCACTATCTGTTTCAAAGACCTGTGCAGTTGCCATAACGACTAAAGCATACAGTCTTAGTATAAAAACTGGAGTTACATTTTGTCCATAAAAAAAAAAACACAAACCAAAACTCATGTGGTATCATCCCATTGGACAAGTACAGCAATTAATAAATACAATAAGGATTTAGGAAATTGTTCTTAAATGAATTTAATGTACTGATAAGAACTGTCAAGATGTCACTAACAAGTTGCTCAGTTATTGTTATCTTCAACTAATCTGAATAGTGCTAAAAATCGAAAGGCTTCTGAAAATGTGGAAAGTGGAAAACCAAAGAAATTCAACAATGTGTTAAATCAGAATGATTTTAATTGGTATATTCAGAATGACAAGGTATTCTGGTATTGCTCTTGGTATAAAAGTGCTGATAAAAGCAACAAATATGCACATGAACATGAGATGCTTGCTACAACTACTAATCATGGCTGTCATTCTCTTATTATGTTTAACAATTTTATCAGTAATCATAATTTCATCAGTTTTTTATTTATATTTATGCTGTACAGGTTTACAGATTTAGAAAAAAATGAAATAAATATCATCATCATTAACATCAACATCAATAATGTGATGGATAAAAAAAATATTGTTTTATCACTTGTGTTTACAGCTTTATCCAATATCTGCACTATACCAATCTATTTTTCTCTGCATCTTCTTTCCTTGTTTAATTTTTCTTTCTTTCTTTCTTTAATATGCATAATTATTCAGATTTACTGAAAATTTGCTTTCTGAGTGACAAAAATAAAACACAGTGACTTATTAGACAATTAAACAATCAAGCAAGGCACACTGACATTACACAATTCATCTATTATTAATTTTTCCAGTATGTGCACATATACACACACACAGTTGAAGAAAAAAAAAGTACATAGGAAAGTATTTTCTGATCCAAACCATGTCTCCCTGTGATGAAAACTTCTCCCTCGTGGCCCTTGGACTGAGAAGTTACTTTTTCCCCGACCCAAACCATGTCTCCCTGCAATGAAAACTTCCCCCTCTTGGCCCTTGGAGGGAGAAGTGACTTCTTTCCAACCTAAACCATGTCTCCCTATGATAAAAGCTTCTCCCTCTTGGCCCTTGGAGGGAGAAGTGAATATCTCCCTATGATGAAAGCTTTTCCCTCTTGACCCTTGCAGGGAGAATTGAATGTCTCCCTGTGATGAAAACTTCTCCCTCTAAGTGAATGTCTCCCTTTAATGAAAACTTCCCCCTCTTGGCCCTTGGAGGGAGAAGTTACTTCTTCCCGACCCAAACCATGTCTCCCTGTGATGATAGCTTCTCTCTCTTTGGCCCTTGGAGTGAGAAGTGACTTCTTCCCAACCCAAACCATGTCTCCCTGTAATGAAAACTTCCTCCTCTTGGCCCTTGAAGGGAGAAATGAATGTGTCCCTATGATGAAAACTTCTCCCTCTTGGCCCTTGAAGGGAGAAATGAATGTCTCCCTATGATAAAAACTTCTCCCTCTTGGCCCTTAGAGGGAGAAGTGAGTGTCTCCCTGTAATGAAAACTTCCCCATCTTGGCCCTTGGAGAGAAAAGTGACTTCTTCCTGACCCAAACCATGTCTCCCTGTGATGAAAGCTTCTCCCTCTTGGGCCTTGGAGGGAGAAGTGACTTCTTCCTAAAATTCTGACCTAGGTGGAGCTATGCTCTGAGAAATAAAAATCTTCACGTTTCCCTGCCTGTCCCTGGCCCTATCAACCATTAGAAAGATAAAAAGCTGGGGGGGGGGGGGGGGGGGGGGGGCCAGAGGTAGTCAGGCTGTAAATAGGGTAATCAAAGCAGTTCCAAGTTCTGACATTTATCTATTCAACCACCAGTTTTAAGTATGAGTAAAACATTCCTTGTTTACATTTCAACTTGAATTTTTTTTCTGTGGGCTTAAGAGACATGCTTGTGTCCAGAAATTCTATGCACTATTGAAAATTATTACACATTTTTAAAATATGGTATCTGGAAATTTGGAGGATCCAGATATACAGATTAATGATGGTATGTGTTACCATTCACAGGCAAGACAAAAAGAATGTAAAAAACCAACAATATTAATAATTTGAAAAGTGCTCTACGTTTCTAAAACATTCTAATTAAATGTGGTAATTAACAGTATCTCTGTACTACTTTAATTTAAAATCAGACAAGCTATTAAATAACAAACACTTCCTGTTTTACAAACAATAACAACAACAAGAACAAAATAAAATTAAAAAAAAAAAAAAGAAAAAAAAAGGAAGAAAACTTTTCTAATTAATATACAGAATATACAGACTAATCTCAGAAGTCTGACTTTTGTTTGCTAAACTTTTGCTTTAATCCAACAAAATGGGCCAGAGTAATTTTTCATAAGTCAAAAAGAATCAAATTCAAAACATAATACATCAGAATAATATGAGAATTTTTGATCGAAAGACATTGTATCTACCCGGTAAGATGTAATGCAGAAAATAAATTGAGCATGGATTGTAACTGAATCATCTGCTAACTTTTAAAATTATTAACAAGTATTTTTAAATTCTAAAATAGGCAGGAAAATAACGCAGTACAAGTCTTGTTCCTTAGTAAAATTCAATTTCTGACTATACTGGAATCTCCAAAGGCCAATCTCTCCCCATAAAACTGGAAATCCCCCTTCTCAACTTTAACACATACCGTATATACTTGCATATAATCTGATACCAACTGCAAACTGCATAGACCCAAATCTGCTGGCAAATAATGCGCCGGCAGATCTGGGTCTATGCAGTTTGTAAGGACTAATCAGTAGAACAAACAACATAGACCCTGATCTGCCTGTGCATTATGCAATGGCAGATCAGGGTCTATGTTGTTTGCATTTGGACTCAGCTTATACACAAGTATATACGGTAATCATTAAAAGTGATACCTGTATGTATGCTTCAATATCTGCTAATGCAAGCAATACATAAAGACAAGCAAGCGAGGCTTACCCAGTGTTACCAACATGACAGTAATGTTGAGGCGCTGTCTGGTTTTGGGGGAAAGCCTCAGAAAGCCATACTCCAAAGCATATTCCACTATGTACTTCTCTTCAGGCCACACTGAAATAATAATCAACAAGCTAGACATATTTCCATACAACATGGGCGAACCATGCACATATGGTGCTACTGAAGAAAGGATACTATAAGCAAACTTCTACATTAAAAAAGGGCCATAACTCTGTCAAATTCTACCAGAAAATGTTGAAAATTTAACTGGACTTAGGTTTTTTTATAATAAGTCCTCATACCCAATTTGATTTCATTCCTTTAAATCCTTCCAAAGTTACTCCATGAAAATGAAATTCATGACAGATAGGATTGGATTAGATGCACCATTTTAGGTCAGACAGAGATGGATAATACTATATACCCCATCCATAGAATATAAATTACCTGCACTGTGTATTAATCACCTATATTCCAAGTTACCATATAATGCTATCAATGATACATTTTTTCTGATTCAAGATAGAAAGGTTTTAATATTTTTATAAAGTATTATGGGTTTTGTGTGTATTTTAATACTATTTAACTTGCATAGCCAGTAAAACACCAGTTGTTAATTAATTGTTTTGGCCATTAAAAAATCTTGCCTCTAACTCAGTGCTCCCTATCCATGTTCCCGCGGTGGACCTTAATCCTTTTCCCACTGTTTCCATCACACACCAGATATAGTGGTCATCATGGATTGTCCACGTCATGGCTTGTAGTGGACGGATTAAGTTTTATGACCCCATTTAGAAAGTCGCAGCAATATAACTATGTAATAGTGGACGTCCACTACATCGCATTGAACTTACTGGTCAGCCCAGCTACAGTACATAGTGCAAAATGGTTTTTTTAAGTTGTACACAATGCTGTTTAATATTCAAAAACTTGCCAGCTATAATGCATTCACATACATGTACTGTGAGAGATGAAAGATAAATTTCTGAGCAATGAATCCCGAGATTATTTAGGTGCTTCACAAATTATATAAAGTTTAATTATAGTAATTTTCATGAGAGAGAGAGAGAGAGAGAGATAGAGAGAGAGAGATATTCTGTTTTTAAACAAACAAAAGGAAAAAGAAATCACACACAAGTATTAGCTGGTTTCATTCCATTATTAAAGTTAAAAAATGCGAGAAACACAGTGATTAAATTTTTCTTTCCCCCAGTCACTTTTAAATTGTTTGCTTTAAATGTTCCCACACAATGAAATATACACAGTGCTATCCAATATATAACTTCTACTAGTCCAGCCTTTTTAGTACTTGCGACCCAAATATACATGTCCACGTGACACATTTTCTCAGGAACTAGACACGTATTTACTTTTACTGTAGACCTACTGTTTTAAAGCAGACTCTACGAAGCACGTGATGCTGCATTCTATGACCAACAGCTTAAAAAATATACTTAGGATTGATGGTTTGGTCATCTGACAAGTTTATTATTACCAAATGGATGGGTGAAAGTGATGACAAAAAGTGTAATCACTTAAATATTTTTGGTAAGAGATAAACTTGTATTTATTATTTTCAGTTAATGCATATGCAATTTATTTGACACAGTACATTCTTTCAATCGACATGACAAATACTGCAAACTGTACCCGAATGTCAAGCGAATATTGTTTCAGCGATGCTGCCAGAAATTTTCTTAGGTGCAGGAAGTCCCCCACACCAACCTCCAGAGGGAGGGATTTGGCAGGGAGGGGAGAACTATGCTGAATGGTAGCTGATGGGTGACAACATTATTATTAGGTGCAGAAACACCTAATTTAAAACAAGCATTTAATGATTTTGTATCACATCTTTGACAATAAATGTACATGGTATCTGCATACCAAATTGTTGTTCAGCTGGTAAATATTCTTCTTTGTTTCTTATCACTCCCCTTTTCAAGAAAGCTATTGCAAACTGAAAATCATATATTAGACCACACACACATCTGTACAGTCATCAGTTTATCTACTGTTTCAGATGTTAGCCCACAGGTCTTTGAAACTCTATCACTGTAGTAAGAAAATGTAAGAATATCTCAGAAAAAAAATGAAAAAAAAAATCCTTTATATATATATATATATATATATATATATATATATATATATATATATATATATATATATATATATATATATAATCCAAATGATATATCTGTATAGGATTTTATTTTGTTTTTCTCTCAGATATTCTGACATTTTCTTACTACAATGATAGTTTCAAGGGTCTATGGTTAGCCTATTTCTCCTCGTAGTGTGAATTTTGCTTCGAGAACTGAATCCCTTTCCAAATTATGAAGTACATATATACCAACCGATATTGATATAGCTTGGGTGTGGGGGTAGAAGGGGTTATTAAACTCTGTAGTGGGGAAACAAAAATGTCAAATGTATGGATACAAAAAGAAAATTTCTTTTCCTAGGTGGATTATTTTGTTAACTTATTCAAAGAATTAACAAATTATGAATATACATTTTTCAACATTTTATCTTCTCAAATTCTAATTTTGTAAAAAAGGAATCTTTGTTTTGATAGCTAATTGAAAACATTAGGAAAATTATAAAGGACACAGGCAATTCACAATACCACATTGTTACTTTTCAAGCAACTGTGTTAAGACTTAACTGGAACATCATTTATTGATGACTCCTCAAATTATGAACTTGGCCATTATTCTTTTCCTAACGTTACATACCGTGAGAAAAGGAAAAGAATCTATTAAAATTCTTGGGTTATTATAGCTTTACCACTACTGACTTTGGCCACTGTTAAAATTCTTGGGTTATTTTAGCTTTACCACTTCTGACTTTGGCCAGTACGTTCAGCTCAAAGAAAATGTCTCCCAAAGGTTCTATTTGTCTAATTCCTAACCAAAACAAGCTTTCCATTGATATAATATGCATGTACCATATATACTCACTTACAAGTCAAGTACATCTGCAAACTGCACAGATCCAGATCTGCCATCGCATAATGTCTATGCAGTTTGTTAGGAGTAATCAGAAGAAGAAAACAAAACAGACCCTGATCTGCTGGTGCATTATGCAATGGCAGATCAGGGTCTATGTTGTTTGCTGTTGGACTTAATGTATATGCGAGTACAAATGGTATTCATATTCTTGTTTTTATTAGTTTGATTATTCATGACTTCAGGACATGCCTATACAAATCTGTAGCAATGTGTGGCACAACATAGAAAAAAGAATGCCCCTGACAATAAAATGTGACCAGCTTATATTTAAGATATGCTCTTTTGTGATTGCTGGGTATCTGAAAACTAGCCATTACAATTTAATAACTCCAAAAACAGACTGTTTTATTTTTTGTCAAGGCAATGGTGTTTACATGGTACAGAAATGGCAGAAACATTGTCTAGCTAACAGATAATTACATAGTACAAAACTTCTTCAGGCAAGTGAATATTACACCAGACTGAACTTCCTGCCTCACTATTTCAGTACCTAGTTGTAATTATAAACAAGGTGTAATCTACATACAGAACTAAAAATTTAGAGGGAAAATTTCACTTTCATTTGAAAAAAGAAGAGGCAATTGTCTCAACTTAGGAAAGCAAACAAAGGTATGGCTTGCAAAAACAATTTGTGAAAATCAAGCATCCTGTTAAATTCTGGTGTGATTTCTTTTGAGAAATAAGCGTGAATCCTACAACCAAACATGCTAGAATAGACCCTAAATGTATTGTCATTCAGGTCAGAAAAATCTGTTTACAATCATGTCACAATAATTATATGTACTGTCATTCAGGTCAGCCAATCTGTTTACAATCATGTCACTACAACTATGTGTTTTGTCATTCAGGTCAGCCATCTGTTTACAATCATGTCACTACAACTAACTAATGGTTTTCATGCCAGTCAATCTGTTTACAATCATGTCACTACAAATTACTAATGGTTTCCAAGCTAAGCAATCATGAACAAAGAGATATGTCTTTAATAAAGCGTAATCAATGTCTGATTTTTTTGGGTGGATTTCATACAAAACCACAATAATACTACAGATTAATAAAGGCACAATAGGTGACCAAGCTGACATTTTACCATCTATGACTTACCTACTTTGGCCAGCATTTCTAGCTCAGTAAGGGTGTCTCTCAGGGGTTCCATGGGTCCAGATCCTGAATCTGCATTGTCAGACTCTGCCCCTACTGTGTCATTCTCACCAACCCCTTCTCCTTCTAGCCCAGCACCATGTTCATCAATGTTTCCTGCTGTTTATTATTATTATTAGTAGTAGTATCATCAGCATTATTATTATTATTAATAATTATCAGTAGCATTATCATCATCATCATCAGTAATAATAACACAGTAATATTATCACGTGGTCTCTGCTATAATATACCTTCTGATTATGAATTCCTGAATATAATATACACTCCCTTTAAACCCCATAACAAGTACATGAGACTACATGTACATTAAATTTGTTAAAAAAATACTTTGGATCCAAATAATATTTTACAATCGTGGACTTTCATCCATTTTTCAACGTATATGGTGTACACAATTGCTGTGAGTTCACTAAATATCATGGGATACCAATTTTTGTAGGTTTCAAAGATGCTACACAGCACAAAGTTAAATATCCAATGAATACTGTGCAAACAGTAAGACTCCTTCCGCATCATGGCCATCCATTCAGGAGGATTTGTGATAACAAGATTTTAAAGATGGCTGCCATGGCAACCATACTGGACAGCAGATCAGCACCATTTTTATTTAGGACCAACTAGACATCATGAGAAGTCTGTTAGTGAAAACCCCCTATTGATATAACCATCCATTCAGGAGGATTAGCAATAACGAAATTTTCAAGATGGCTGCCACTGCAGCTTTAGTGGACATCAGATCGGCACCATTTTCATTTAGAACCAACTACACATTATAAGAAGTCTTTTAGTGAAAACCCCATGTTGATATGACCATTCATTCAGGAGTAGTAATAACAAGATTTTTAAGATGGCTGCCATGGCAGCCATACTGGATGTGCGAGCAGGACCAATTTCATTTAGGACCAGCTAGATTATAGGATGAATGTGTATGTTAAGTTTCATGGCAATCGTCCGTGTAGTTAAGTTTCATGGCAATCGTCCGTGTAGTTTAGGAGGAGTAGCAATAACAAACTTGTGCTAACAGATGGATGATATCATAAGTCTTTTAGTGAAAACTCCCTGTTCATATGACCATCCATTCAGGAGGATTAGCAATAACAAGATTTTCAAGATGGCTGCCATAGCGTCCACATTGGATGTCAGATTAGCACTATTTAAACTTAGGACCAACTAGATATATGAAGTCTTTCAGCAAAAATTTCATGTTGATATAACCATCCATTCAGGAGGAGTAGTGATAAGATTTTCAAGATGGCTGCCATTGTGGCCATATTGGACATCAGATCAGCACAGTTTTCATTAAGGACCAACTAGACATCATAAGAAGTTTTTTAAGTGAAAACCACATTTTGATATGACCATTCATTCAGGAGGAGTAGCGATAACAAGATTTTCAAGATGGCTGCCATGGAGGCCATATTGGATATGCGAGCAGGACCATTTTCATTATGACCAACTAGACCATGGGATGAATGTGAGTGTAAAGTGTTATGGCAATCCTCCATGTAGTTTAGGAGGAGTAGCGATAGCAAACTTGTGCTAACGGACAGACGACAGACAACAGACCATCCCATGAGCTCTCCAGGTCTATGACCAGTAGAGCTAAAAACCATGAAAAAATTAATGAATTTATAGCATATGAAAACTAACAAAGATTTATTTTTCAACTGTACTTTTTATCACTTCCTAGCTTTACTAATAAAATTGCTCTATCTTTATCTCTCTTTCATAGAAGTATTTTTTTCTTTGCATTTTGTAATTGTATATGAATGTTATATTTTCTTAAGTTTTGTATTGAACTCGTATCTAATTCCATTGTTTTATAATACTGTATTGAAATAAAATCTATTTTAACCAGGAAGCCATTGTTGCCTGGTGGATAAAGCATTGGATTCATGACCTAAAGATTGTGGGTTCGATTCCCACCACTGATCAGTCCAAATTGGCTGTTGTTGTGTTTCCTTTTGTAAGGCACTTTACTTGCCACAGTACCTTCAAGTGTTGCTGTGCCTTAAAACACCAAAACCAAAGCAAACCAAACTATTTTAACCAACCTGCTTTTCCTGGATCCATATACCTTGCTGAATCAGAGTCTGCAGTAGAGCTGTTTCTGAATGTCCCATTCATTACTTCCCCTTCCTCTGCTGTATCTGTGTCCACACCACTGTCTGGATCCTCACTGCTTTGCCCTGATTCCCCATCTGGGTCCTCATTAGACTGTGAATACTCTCCCTCAAGCAAACTTTCCAAGAAATGTACATTGAAATCAGAGTATTCTTTTTCATAGGAGTTTACGATGCTGTAATTCTCCGAAGCATTACGCACTATCTCCACACGAAGTATACCATGACGTGGCCAAGTTTTCTGTACATTCTGAAGGCAATTTATTGGAGAGCGGGCAAATACAATATGTATGTAAGCTAGTATACCCAACACTATAATTGCCTGAAAATAAAGAACAAAAAGGCTGATATTTTAGTTGCAATAACCCTGTGCTGTGAATACAGTAAAACCTGGCTTGAGAGACCACTGCTATGATACCGCCATGTCCGTGCAAAGATTTATTGATTACAATGTGTTATGACCTGTCATGAGAGACCACCTGTCTTGAGAGACCATTATTTTTTGGCAGAAGGGGTGGTATTTCAAGACAGGTCTTAGTGCACTTGTCTGAGAGATGGATCAGAATAATGTAGATATAAGTAAATATTTAACGAGACTGTTTTGCAAGGATACAACTTTAAAAGCTTGTATTTAATAACAAAAGAAGAAAGAAAAAATATTTGTTATATTAAACAGTTAATGGGCAAGTGAACTATCCTATAAGTGCTCTGTACTATAGATATATATTGCCCTACAGAACACAGTTTTGCCAAGAAATTGGTGAAGGTGTACATACAAGCAGTGTGTTGTTGTTACTGCAAAAAATCCATTTTATTAATACTTGCATTCATGCTAGCAATCTAAATGCTTTCAAAAGATGTGAAATGTTTATATAATATAAATTATTCTTTAAGTTGGGTCTCATTGGCCTGAAGAAACTCTATCTTATGGTATGATGGCATCTTCAAAAGATGTAATGTAGCAATGAAGTTGCAACATCAATTAAGTTGCAGTGGGTCAACTAAGGTATAATGGGAATATAGAAGCTGAAAGAAAGCAGTCCCACCACAGCTTTGGCATTGGGAGATTATTCATTTGAGTATATATAACAAAATAAAAAAGTTTACAGGGGTAGAACTGTAGAGTGCCATTTTTGCATTTTGAGAAAAAAAGGATTGATATGGCAAATAAAACCCACATGCATCTGGCAAATTGTTTTGGCAAAAAGAAATTACAAAGCAACAAATACTAAACAGAATACATGAATACAGTGAACTGGGTTGTGGCAAAAAAATATACAAACAAGTAAAAAAATAATAAGTTTGACGAAATCACAATTTTGATGCCAAGCTTATTGTTGAAAATACAAAAGTTCAATCTAGACTGCATTTTTGCACCAATGGCACAAAAAATCATTGATGGTCAAATCAAATACAAAGACATGTCCTCAATAAGCAGTATCAAAATAACTGGTGCAAATATCACAGTCAAAATACCCATCATGTTCTTGGTTGTGAATTCATCCCTTTAGCTTTGATGTTCATTCTGTAGAGGAGTATTTGACTTGCAGAGACTGATAGTTAAGCTAGGCAGTTTACACTGCATTATGCCAGGAAATTCATATTTAACACGGTAATAAATGATAACCATTTACACCACATACAAGCAGACATCTTCACAAGAGGTGATTTGTGAACATGTTGTTGACTTCTTTGTGGACAATTACCCAAATACCCAAATTAAAAAATCAAAATGATACTATATAAGTAAAATTGTCTTAACAGGCTACCCTCTTTTCAGCCAGCCCACTATCAAAACTGAGTAAAATTAACTTTTGATAAGAACTTAGAGTGTGTCCACAACCTCAGGTCCATGTGACTACTACTGCAGTAAGAACATTGTCAAATTAAACATTTGTATTTCTAATTCTCTCAGGATAAAGACAGTGCAACAAAGCAGTGGTACATGTAAATGTAAAATTATATAGTGACCCTCTGTTGTTGTAAGGGTGTGGTGCTAATGCATAGATGCATACAATCATCTTGTTTCATGATTCTAGCATGAACAGTACTTAAAACAAAACTGAACCAGACAGTAAAACATGAAACCTAATCTCATGATTACCATATATACTCATGTATAATCCAGGTCCAAATGCAAACAGCATAGACCTTGATCTGCCATCGCATAATGCACCAGCAGATCATGGTCTATGTTGTTTGTTCTACTGATTAGTCTTTACAAACTGCATAGACCCAGATCTGCCAGCACTTTATGTGACATTAGATCTGGATCTATGCAGTTTGCAGTTGATATCATATTATACACGAGTATATACGGTATACAGAGTATAAAAGCGTGTATACAGGGTGCAAAAAACCTATTTGGTCGTGAGTTAAATGCCAAAAACCAATCAATTAAAATGGAAATATAGGTCACAATTGCCTTCTTTTGTTGTATGTAGTCATACAATGATTTGTTGATAACTATCGGCACTTAAATATTTTCTGCAATGATATACTGCATCGATATCTGTATTAATGCAGGTATATCCCAACACGTATTGCATTGCAAGTGTGACAATACAATGATGTAGTAGCACTTGAAGATAATGCAACATGATATACATAAATTAAAGTTAAAAAATGAATGAACATAAAAGAACTTTATGTCTCTTTGATAAAAGTATTAAAGATTTTGGCACAGTTTTTGTGTGTAATGTTATTCATGTCTTATACATTAGTTATCAGACTGGTTCCCCTACTTAGCAAGAGAAACCACAGTCCCATTGACAAAACAAGTCTCATTTTATATATGTGGTTATGTAAAATGATAATGAATCATAGCTTGAACATTTTCTATTTTTTATTACAAAATTAAGGTATGAAAGATAGTTTGTAGGTATAATGTCAATACAAAAACTTAAACTCTCATAATGCTTTGCTAAAACCATAATGGCGGAAGAAACTTTCAACGCAAACCCCTCAGCTGTATTTGAAGTTGCAATGTCTGTATTTTGTGTTCTTATATTTCTTGCTGAAATTCATACAACCTCTTTGAATTCCATAAAAAGAAACTTTAGCTAATTTTCAGTGATAACCATGCACACTGTATTGGTATTAAAGCAGATTAGTGCTAATGAGGCAGGAACTGTCCAATTATCAAAGCTGTTGTCTGTTTTCACATGAACCAGCTATTTTCATATATGTGCACGACTACCAAATATATCTTGAAAACAAATTATACCTTAAAACCATAATTTGTTTTTTAAAAAATCATGTCTTTATTGACATAAACAGTTGTTGTTGCCAGTGTATTTATGTTCAGTTGTTTTCCACAATTCTATTTGACTATCTGAACATTCAGAAGTCCCCAAATTGATTTTAGTCACAGAGAAATCTTCAAATTCTGCGAGAATACACTGGCTGGAACTCATCTATTTGTTAACCAATGTTACTGAAAATTTGTGAAAAGACTGATTCAGTAATTCATACGAGTCAAATACAATGTGTACATTTCAGCCAGTTCTAAATTTATGAAAAATACAGACATAGCAGCTCCCAACTGCTCCCATCTGGAAATATTTAGTGTTTCAATGATCAAATAATTACAAAGACATTGTACAGAATCTGCAAAACAGTCATGATATATTCAAGTAATACCAGTAACTTTGCTGCATGTTTACAATGCCAAGACAGCAACATAGATATAACATGCAAAGAAAATTGGACATAGTACAGGTGTATGTATTGTATCATCACTAAGGCTTCAATGTTTAACAAAATATATAAATGTGTACGCAGTATACAACAACCAAAACAATGATATTTAATCAAACTAATTCGACACTAAACTTTTTCCCCGATCTGCACATTAGGCTTACGGCATGCAAATGAAACAATATGCTGGAAACATTTTTGCATTTTGCGAAGCACATTCTTTTATTCTGTATTTTACTTAAATAAATGAACAGCTTTTTCATTAAAATACATGTTTACTTATCATTCTCATACATTAAAAAAATAAACAGTTTGCTGTTTTTTTTCTTGGGGGGGGGGGGGGCACCAAAGGCAACACTCGCCCAGGGTGCTGTTTTGTCCAGCGCAAACTTGCGATGGCCCTGAGATCATGGTATGTTCTGTATCACATAAGGATGGTTCCAACAATACATTTTTTTGTGTGAAATGAGTATTTTGGGGAAATTTAACGCATGAGCTTCTGGTTTGTAATCTCCTATCCTTCATAACTCATGTAAGTTTTGTTGCAATTTTTTTTTAAAATGTCCCTTTTATAATAGATTAAAAACTACTAAAATATCAGTTTGTGTATAGTGTAAACCAAAAATAGTTTATGTTCTTGTTTTGTACATAAGCTGGCTTTATATTTTGTAGTAATAATAGCAGACTTGTTGTTGTGTTCTTTTTGTATAAAAAAAACAGCCATGGTTCTCAGGGACGCTGAAATCCACAAAAAATGTGTACTTTTACTTCTGTATGCATGAAAATTTCAACAGCCAAGTCCTCAGTACACTATACACAAGTTGTTTTTTGTCTGTGAACTTCTCTTTCATTTGATCCATTTCTACAAAGTGAGTATCAATCATGTAGCTATCAGACATAGTTCAAGTGATTGTAAAGGGATTAGGTAAAGCCACATAGGAAAGATCTTAGCAGATATGGAGATTAAGACACCTGCTAATTGATTGTAAGTGCCTAATGATCGTTTTGATCAAAAGACTAATTACATGCATGTGTGCTGACACCTTGCTTTGATTAGCATCACCTGGCACACTTTTAATCCATTGTATTTTATATCCTTCTGCAATGTCTGGAACACTTGCATTTTATCATATACCGTATTTAAAAAATAGTGCCAAGATTTTGGGACGTATTTTGTTTGTCGGAGGAATGCAAGTTCCCATTTTAATCATCATAAATTGTCATAAAATCAGTTGTTTTCCGGTGTCATGAACTTTCGTTTTCAAGTCATTATCATGCATGTACTTTTCAGATGGCAACTTTACATAATTTCATTGGTGTCAAGTGCAAGGCTGCAGATATGCCTGTTTTAGCTAAAGCATTGCTGGTTTCACCTATAACATCAGTGGCTTGTGAGCAAGGTTTCTTGTCACATAATCATATCATGACCAAGGGCCATGGATGTTTAAAACACAAAACTGTAACAAAATTGATGAGGGTGATGGAGGAAGGTCCAGAACTTTAGGATTTTGATCCTAAACCTGCAGTGGAGAAGTTTGTTAAAGTTTGTTTAAGAAAGAAGTGAATGTAGTATACTGTCTTGTTTAAAGCTGAAATGAAAAAAGTTTATGAAATATGGTCATTTGATTCTTCTTCCATTATCTATAAATCAATACAGATAAGAAACTGTAATCTCTTCCTTGATTCCTTCTAGCTACACACAAAATCAAAGAATGGGAAGGTAAAGTCATTGAGAATTGTCATAGTTGTAACATCACAATCACAATTATCACTGTTCTCAATTGCCTTAGATTTTAATTCTTTTATAATAAATAATACTATATATTTCACAATGAATGAGCATTAGCAATCCGATGACATTTACATTGATGACACAACAATACATACATAACGTTCTGAACTATTGCAAGGGAAAAAAGGTATTCTTATTTGGACTCCTATTTTTAGGGCTATGACTCTAAACTTTTTGTTAAGGAAGAAGTCCTGGACTGCAACTTTTAAAGTCCTATGGAGGACCCTGACCGATATCTTAGAACAAGTCCTTAATATGAGATTGAGTATCTGCAGCCAACACATGTATCTGTTTATTCATCTAACATAATATAAATTTAGGTTGCATTATAATAATTAAGTTTTTACTTAACAGATGTAATTTGCATAAAAGTGCTCTATGATTATATGGCACTATTAGTTAATTTTACATCAAATTTAAAGTTTTATTCAGTTCTAAAGGTCAGGATTTTTTTGCATATTTACCAAGCAGACACAAGTCAACAAACTAAAATACTGAACACTATTCAAAACTATATTCCCTTTTCAATAAAAAAGCATGAAGCAGAAGGTCATAAAAATCATGATTTGGTTCATTAGAGGTCATCAAAAAAGTTATTTTGAAGTGTATGCTAGACCATGTGACTCCAAGCATACCTTTGCAGATGAATCTCAGGCTCTGTATTCATTTCACTCAATTCAAAGCACAAAATGTTTTTATCAGTCATCACCAGTATGTACTGTCAACTGTCCAAATTCCAAAACATCCAAAACAATTCTCTAATTAAGAAAGGAATACATATCGCTCTGAGAATGGAGGAGCTGTCTACATGCTTGTCAGCTCTTCAACGATGCTGAAACTTCAGAGAATCCAAGTACTCATTACGTTTAAATGCAATTTAAAGCAATGCCAAAACTTTTGTATGATCAAGATGAGTTCCAATAAGGAAAAAGGTAAACTTATGGTTCCAATCCAGTAACATATGTTACAGATACGAATGGAAATAAAGGAAAAGTTCCAGCAAGAAAGATTTACTCATTTTCAATTGGAATATTTAAATATAAAGATTCTGGGGCTTCCAATGGAAATTGGGACCACCAGGCAGCCCTAATTAATATAGCAGAATCATCCCAGATCGCCACCAAAGTATCATGATATGTATCATATTGAGACTAATGCTGGTCCATCCCAGGGAAATCCCAGTGACTGATATAATTTTGTTTATAATCTGTCTTCAAAAAAGAAATCAATGACTATAGAGAAAATTCCAAAGTGATCGCTAATATTTGGTGTTTTTAGTTCCCATATACTCCCACATTTTCCCCCAAATCTATTAACTTATTACATAAAGCACACATTGCCATGGACTTATCCTGTTCTAACTCTCCAATTGATGAGTATATGTGATCTGTGATCCATTTGTGACTGAACATGCATTTCCCCATCATTAAAGCAGATGATAAAGTCAATGTTCATCGTGCTTCATCCATCATTTGCATTAACTGTTTTACCAACCATTACATTTAAACTATGCTTTGGGAAGTTCAAGTAGTAACGTATCACAGTCTGGCCATAAGACGAGGGTTAAAACCAAAGGCATCTCAATAAACTTAACGTGTGATAAAATGAAGGATTAGAACATTTGTTTATACTCAATTTTCCCTGCAAAATAATTAAATAAGTAGAAACTAAACACTTAATAGTAATAAGTCAAATATTAGCAAAATTCAAGGGCTTTTAAATGACTGTCAATGCAAATTTAAGAACTGTACATGGGGGTTTTCCACTTTTTTCTCATTTTCAAGAGTTTTTCAAGACCTGACATCAAATTCAATGCTAGAACCATGGTTGTGGAATCCCAACTCCGGGACAAAACTTAATTATCATGATAATTATATATAAAAATTCTGCAGAATGCTATGTCTCACCCTCTCTACCATGGCATGCTTAAATTACCTAGCAAAGTCACATGAACAAAACAAGTTCGGTAGAACCCGGTGTGTCAACTGTGTCAATATACTTGTCAGTGCAGCCACAATTTCTGAATTTTAAAAACTTAAATGCACAACTTTAACATTGTTGACAATACCACCATCACCGCTGCTGCTGCAAACGTGACTACTATATCTCACCATGCCTGTGCATGCAAGATGGCCACTGTAACCTAATTTTCATAATTGTGAATAATAGCCCCCACCCCCAAAATGAATCATGTTTCATGGTGGAAACTGTCCAAGCAAGTTTCAGAAAAATGGAGTTCAATACAATAACAAAAGCAATGGAGCACAAAAAGTCACTGTAACATATGAATGCACCCAACAAATTTCATGACTACATACAACAGTTTTAAATTGCAGTTGAAGGCATAAACTTAACAGAATCATTGGGGTAAGAAAAATAGGTCACTTTGACCTATTTTTGCCTGTGATGAATAGTACCCATCAAGATGAACAAAACCCATCAAGTTTGATTACTGTACATTCTGAGAAACTGAGCTTAATGCAAAAACTTAATGTAATCACTGAAACCAAAAAGTATGTCACTATGACCTCATTTTGCATGTATTGAGAAGTACCTCCACAATGAATATACCAATCAAGTGTTATCACTGTACATACAACAGTGTCTGAGAAACTGTTCTATATGCAAAAAACTAAATGTTGACACCTATGCCAATGATGATGACAATGGTACCTGGCCTATTCTTCACCTGCAGGACAAAAACTACGGGCTAAAAGTATTGACATAGTTTATTTAAAACGTTATAAATGAAAATTATCAAATCTACATTTAAAATGCAAAGAATGCAAGATGGATGGACAAATGGTGTCAAGAGATATTTAAACTTTATTATTATTATTATTATATACTTACCTTTAGAAGTAATGCACATTCTAGAAGCCTCCTAATTGGTTTGGGGAAGGTTTTAGCATAAGCCAGTGCTATCCGGTAGAATAGTGCATGAAAAAGCCGGTCTCGAACATTAAGTAGTGGATTATTCTGCTGACCATGTCCCCGGACAATGTTCCTCGGCTGTGGATCATTATTATTATTATTGTTCTCAATATTGTTGTTCATAATCCGCTGTAAATGTATTCTCTTGTCAATACTCTATATGAAAATGTTCAGGCCCAAATGTTAATCTGAAAAGAGAAAATGTAGGGAATTTAATATTTTATTTTCAATACTGGAATCTGCAATGGTTTTCAACTCCACAAGTTTCAAATTTAGATTTTCAAAGGAATAAGATTTGCACACAAGAAAAGTAATACCCAATCACCTTTCTTATGTAGTTAAATGCTCCTAATTTTTCAGCACCATTACCAATTTTTGCAACTGAACATTTTACAGTTGAATAACCAATTTTTGACAACTGAACATTTTACAGCTGTATTGCCATGTTTTTGACAACTGAACATTTTACAATTGAATTGCCAATTTTTGACAACTGAACATTTTACAGCTGCATTGCCAATTTTTGACAACTGAACATTTTACAGTTAAATTGACAATTTTTGACAACTGAACATTGTATAGTTAAATTGCCAATTTTTGAAAACTGAATATTTTATAGTTAAATTGCCAATTTTTGACCATGGACATTTTACAGCTGTACTGCCAATTTTGACAAACGAACAGAGCTTTCCAATGAAAACCCAAAGCAGAGTGGCAAGGAGGGCTAATCTAACAAATGAAGGCTGAAGAGTGTCTTCCCAGGTTTCATTCTTCCAAAGATTTATTTTCCCAAATAAAAAATATGGTTTTAGGGGTTAATTTAGTCCTGGAAATGATTCTTCAGTAAAAACAAAAATTTTATAACCACAGAAATGAATAGTCCTTTGAAGGGACTGATGCTCAACTGGCTGAAAAGAATTTCCAGGAATTCAAGATAAGAACATTTCTTCCTTTTAACTGCAGAGTTGCAAAACCATCTCTGATATTCTTCAGCAATAACAAGATTTCAAAATTTGCTACTGTTGTGGAAATATCAGATTTCATATTGGACCAACAAGACATCATAAGAAGTCTTCTGGTGGAAACCCCATGTTGATATGACTTTGTGTTTTGGAGGAATAACAACAAGATTTTCTAGATCGCTGCCAGAGTGGCCATATTGTATATCAGATTTGCACCATTTCTATTTAGTACCAACTAGACATCATAAGAAGTCTTTTGGCAAAAGCTCAATGTTGATATGACCAGCCATCTAGGAGAAGTGGTGATGACATGAGTTTCACAATGGCCATTGTGGCAGCCATATTAGAAGTCAGATCACCACCATTTTCATTTACAACCAACTTGACATCACAAGAAGTCTTTCAGCGAAAACCCCATGCTGATATGATCATTCTTTCTGGGGCAAAAGTGCTAACAAGATTATCAAGATGGCAACATTGGCAACAATACTGGATGTTTGAGCAGCACCATCTGCATTCAGAACAACCAGAAATCATAAGAAGTCATTTTGTAAAAAACCCATGTTGATATGACCATCCATTCAGAAGGAGCAACAATAACAAGATTTTTAAGATGGTCACTGTGGCAGCCACATTGGACATCAGGTCAGCACCATTTTCATTTAGGAACAACTAGACATCATAAGAAGTCCTTTAGTGAAAATCCCATGCTGATATAACCGCACATACAGAAGGTGCAGCAATACAAGTGTTTCAAGGCTTTTCCAGTTTTTGTATCTTGAGCCATATATGATGGCACATCAGCATTTAGTTTTTATTCTATTTCACTGTGTCAACAGAGACAATACTCTTCAATGTAGTTTATCATCCTTATAATAATAATAATAATAATAATAATCAGGCAGGCACTTGCATAAATTACAGAAGGAATGAGTTATGATGTTTATATGTACACTGCCACCAACTAGCAACAACAATTAAAACAAAAAAACTGCACTGTTGGAAGCACATGTATGGCGCATCTAATCAACATACCAGTACATGGTCCAGTATACAACAGCAGAAGAATGGTGGTACTGGCTACTGCAAAGCATATCAGCATCTGGTGAAGGGCAGTGGTGGCCTCTGATAGTGTAATGGGTGTGCTATCTTAAAAGGCCTTGAGGCAAACACTTGAGTAAAGCAGACAGTATCAAAGTTCAGAAGTTTGGCAGACATCCTCTATATTTAATTGTCCCTTTGCCATAATAGCAAGATAGTTTAGAGGACACTGGAAATTTTATGACACAAATGTCCCTAGATCTCCCTCTATGTATAATAGGGACTTCAAGATCTGACAATATCAGTAGTCTCCATAGGGCTCTGTAGGATAGAAGGTCATCTATCCTAACGACACAAACTCGTGCTATTGTTTCAAAGATGCCAATATGCTGTGAGCATTGACCGCTATCCTTCCAAGTCAGCCAGCTGAAATAAACTGGACCATGTGTTGGCATGGTTTTTGGACACGCCAATTAGCATACATGTACTTCCAGAACACTGACACCTAGTTTGTTTTGCTTGCAGCTGCTAATTGGTGTCTATCAGACATGAAGGCGCTATAATTTACCCACCACTAAGGATGTAAGTGCCAGCCTCATTTACTGCATTGTACAGGCTTTGTGCCTGACCTATAGCATTAAGTAAACTTTGTATTGGGCGGTATCATGGTACCGTAAATTTTGGCAGTAAACTTGAATTGATTGATACGTGGAATGAATTACCCACTGAACTTAGACACAAGGACACTGTGATCTCATTCAAAAGTGCTCTTAAAACTCACCTATTTCTACTGCAAGAACAGACTTAAAGACTTATTAATGTTTCCTTACCTTAATTATTGTCAGCATTTTATTGTTTCTAATTTCATGGTGTTTGTTTTTGTAATCGTGTCTTTATGTATGTTTTTATGTGTTATCTAATATTGTAAAGCACTTAGAACTTCTAAAGATTAGGCGCTGTACAATTATTATATATATATATATATATATTTCAGTAATTTCCACTACCAGCTAAAAAAGTTACACTTATTACGTTTTAAGTTAGGCAAATTCATGTGAAAAATGGACACACCATGTTCAAAAATACATAAAATTACCCAGCACCCGGCTAACCCCATGTTGGTCTGGCTACAAAGATCAGAGATCGGCATCACTAATGGCGATTTTGATTCAAATAGAGTGACTTCCCCCAAAGAAAGAGCTTAAGAAATGAAGCACAGGGTTCAACACTGAATGGAGGACTTCATATCCTTGGGTGGTAATTTACTGGATCATATGGTAAGTTTTCCATATTGCTAACTTTTGGTTCAGATCTACTTCATTATCAACAGGTGAGATGTGGTGGTGGTGGTGGTGGAGGCAATTATATAGAATATAATATTTTTGTTTTTATTGTAGTAGCAGTAATTGTAGTTGTGATTGTTGTCAGTTTCTTATTTTCTGGAAAATGTGACAAGGAATGAAAGTTGCATTGTATCCATGAGTTGCTCTTATATTCACATAGTAAATTAGTTTGATCAGTAGACCTTAACTTAAGTGGTGATGACCTTTTAATTTCTCATTTCTTTTTTTCTCTCAGTTCAAGTAAGAAAATTAGAAATTGTTATCTTCCAATTTCACCAGTTTTCAAAATGTGAAAATAAAAAGTATTGGATTATTCCTTCGTTTATATTTGAAATATTTTACCAACAATAAACAACTAGTTTGCAATCAGAATGTATTAGATTATAAATTAAGTGGTCATATTTTTTAGCAGGGTTCACATCTTGACTGACCATGTTCAGGAGAGTGCAAAGTTTGACAATGTGAAAGTGGAGTGGCACAATTTGAGGTCGTTCTTGGTGCATATCAAGAAATCCATGTCCTTTATGGAAAAAATTACCTTATTTAAACAGTATATTAGCTTCTGACATTGATTCAATGAATAAATTAACTGTCTTGACTCTTGAAGAATTTGTCCCTGGTAATTGACATAGGACTCAGGTAGTTTTGTATCTTTTGTACATCCACTAATAAATTTTATGCTTCATTTTTTCCAGACTGTGAAAGGTCATTCTCTCTGATGAACAGAATAATGAGTGTGTTAAGGAACAGCTTGACACAGAGGGTGCTGAATTACCTTATGACAATTAGTACAAAAGGACTTTGCCTAAAGATTTTAATTTTAATGTGGCAATCAAAATGTATGAGGAAGCAAAGAAACTAAGGATATCATTTATTTAAATTCAAAGAAAAATTAGTTTGACATTAAATCATGTTATAACTTATGGAAATAAATATATAATTGTTATTAATTTTTTTCACTTTTAAAATGATAATGCACATTTTTTAAAAACATTTTATGACACTAACTTGTGCTTACCCTGATGCTATCACAAATTTCTGGGGAGATCACTGATACTTAATGGAATTTGTTCAAAGAATGGTATTTTCTCATCTATATTCTCAAAAATCTTTCAACTGTAATATTAAAATTTTCAAATGACTTCACCGCTACTGTGAACAGGTTTACAAATGGCAGACACATTGTTACACTGAATGGACGAGTTTGACTTGAACTGCACAGCTGTTTTGATCCTGCTATTAAACAAAAAATTTGCTTCATAATAACTTTCCTGATGCATTTTGTCAGCTGAATAAGTGATAGTTATGGATGTTAAAACTTTAATTTGATAGTACTGGGTATCTTAGTTGAATACGCTGTGAAAGGTGTTAAAAAGCATAATTGCACAGTAGGGCTAGGTATCAAAAGTCATCATTACACAGTAAGAAGTTAAATATTTCTACTTTCCTTGCACCATTACAGCTGGAACCTACTTCCAACTAATATTGTGCATCTGTTGATGCTGTAAGAGAACAGCAGACTCCAGCTGTCTACAAAACCCTTATATAATTCTAAATGTCAGTAATTGTTATCTTTTACAGGGTTCCTTTGGTGTGACAAAATTCAAGGACTTTTCAAGGACTTATCCAATTTTTTCAAGGACCACGATGCCCAGTGCACTTTAGGTATATTTATCAATGGCCATTTAAAGGATTAGTGAGAATGTTGTAATTTCCTGACAAGGGGCTTCCTAATATTTGTGCAATAGGCTTGAGATTTTATAATAGAGAATAAAAAAAACAAATCTTAGGAGAATAACAACACTTTATTTCTAAGAAAAACGAATGAATTCAGATCTTTATATGAAGAACAAAAAAAAACAAACTACAGATTACATAGCAAATACGGTACACTAGGTTCAACAGTTCTTTAAATTCTTAACTCCAACTACACTACAAGTACAACTACTGGAGATCAGAGTCAGCTTGTATGACAGTCACAAATCATCATATGAAGAACAAAATACAATGGAAGGATAAAAAGTAGACAAAGTAGAATAGTCACAATCTTTTCTTTCAATTCTACACTCAAATATATAATTTGCACACATGACCACACTACAACCACTGACTTTTTAAGTACTAAGTTCTTTAACATGGTCAGTAATTTCCTTTTTGATAGTTTCCATTTCTGACTGCTTGTGCAGTTTCGCTCTTCAATGCATTGGCTTGTGTAACAAAGGAGATTTTTCCGGTAGCTTCTGCCTTTTCATATAATTTGTCTGATGTTTTCTCAAGATGCTGGATGCTGTCATCAATCCTTTGCTTCTTTTTCTTCAACTCCTCCAGAGCTTCAAGGGTCTGTTTTCTTTTAGCTGTCTGTATAGCTGATTTGGCCTTCAAACGCTCATCCTCAAGGTTCTGTATGTATCTTTGCCTAGCCAACTTGCAGGACATCAGAAGTTCCTTTGAAATTTGTACATTTGCCAGGCCTCCTACTCTACTGACATGCTCACAGATAATTCTCTGGGCGATCAGGGTTTTTTCCTTCATGTTCTCCACCTCTATCTCCTTGTTGATGCTAAAACCTCTTTCTACAGTGGCCTGACCATGCGATAGCACAAACAAAGTCTGCAGAACTGGCTTGAGGTCACTGTTTGCATCAGCACTTCCTTCAATTGAACTCGTGAAAAGTTCATCCACCCAGTCCTCCGATGGACAGAATGCCAACAACCTTTCTGTTGGGATGCAGTCGAGCAGCATTTGAAACTGCTGAAGGAATGTATCACACAAGTCCTCATTCAGCCGTTGGCAGCTGACCAGGTATGAAAGAAGCCTACGGAACTTATCCCTGCACTTCGTTTTGTCTGCTGCCATCAATGCGGGAGAAAGGCAGGACAAGTTCCTCACAGTCGAATAGGAGACTGGACTTTTCTCCAGGATGGTTTTGACAACTTCTATGAGACACACCTTACACTCCATCTTGAACTCCATCTTCTGTCTCTCACTTGGCTTCAGTCCTGCTGTGCCCTCCTTCAGTTTTTCTGCGGCATACCCGATGTCCACCTGACTGTAGTCCACTTGGAGGGAGGTGTCTGTGATGTTAATCTTTAAAAAAAATTCTTTATGAAGCGGCTCATCAGTCCTCTCACCATCTGGTACACTGCCTTTGCAACAAATGGTAGCATAGGACGATTGGTCTGGAACTGGGCGAGAAATGGCTGCAGCTGCATGGCAATGTACTGGAAGAAATAGAGCTTGGCCAGAAAGCATGGGTCCTGCCTCACGCACTCCACTATGGTGTTGTATGACCTGTTGTCAGGTCTTGTCACTGTTTTTGTCTCAACTGCCTCCACTTACTTGACTATGTTTGGGAAGATCTTTATTTCCCTCTCCCAAACTGGAACATTCTCTAGCCAACGATGGGCGACAAACTTCAGGGGCCTCTGTCCTTCAGAAGATTTGAAATAGTCTACCAGCCTTGCTGGGGCATCTTTAAAGAGATGGTAGGCTGACGAGAGGAAACTGGATACCTTCCAGCCTGCTGCTGACATTCCTCTTTTAAAACTGTTGTGGACTACATGGAGGCCACACGAACCAATGTTAATGAGCCTGGTTCCATAATCCCGCTGTAGTTGGGCACCAAGATCTTCATGTATCTTCCAATTCATGCTAGGGCCATCCATGCCAATTTGAACCATGTCATGGAGTGCTAAGCCTGCATCAGAAACAGCATCCATCATGGCCTGCATGAGGTCAGTGGTCTTGGCATGTCCTAAAAATTGCCTTGTGACATACCTAGTCTGTATGTTGTCTGTTTCTACGTGCCAGAACCTGATGTGAAGATCTAGTTGCTTTTGCTGCAACTTGTGGTTTAAGCTTTCATCAAACAGCAGCACCAATGGTCCTTTGATTGTTGACTTGAGCATCATTTTAAAATGTTCCGCAACAACAAACACACTCAGGTATGAAGCCTTCTTGTCATGGCACGCAAACTTTTGGGCAATAAGACTGTCAGGAAACATTTCCCGGAAGAGGTCTGGCGCATCATGTACTGAATTGTAGGAGTAGTGGGTAGTTACAATCTTGATTGTCTACAAAATTTCTGCTTTGCGGACATCATCTCCAGCAACATATGACCTTGTTGACCTGAATTCAGCTCTTCTTGTGTTGTCAGGTGCAGATGAAGTAGTTGCTATTTCATTAAGCTTGGGTTCCTTCTGCGTTTCCTTGTGTGTTTCCAGCTAAGGTGGGGTGGTGGATGGGGCTGTGGAGCTAGCTCCCTGAAAGAAGCTGTGTATACCCAATGAGACACTGCCAGAACTGTGGACTAAGGCCTTGTGCTTTTCATCTTTCATGTGGGACTTTACAGCACTCTCTCCCATTTTTCCGACATCAATTATTTTTTGACACTTTGTACAGAGAGCCTTGTGTTGGTCACCTTTGGAAGGCTGCAACCTGGAAAATAAATTTTTGAGTACTTTCTGTAACTGATGTTGGTAGATTCAGAATAAACTTATTATTTTTGCTGTTGGTTATATTTGAGCTCACTTTCTAAGAGTTTGATTTAAACTGTAATTGTGTGTGAAATATGTTTGTTAATTTGCATATTCTCGACAATAATTATATCTACAATTCTAGGTCAGTGTTTTAGATTTTTTCCACTGTGATGGGCTGATCGGCCCCTGAGCACTAATAGTGATGGGCCAGTAAAAAAAATTATGTACCACTCATTGACAATAATTGAAATCAGCAGCGGTTGCTTACTGTACAATTAATAATATAAGGGCAAGGAAGGGGTTTATAGTGGCCCATTCTTATCAAAATTGATGGGAAATTTTTCAGTTTCATGTAAAAATGGCATGGCCTATTGTCAATCTAAGACACTGCTATGTGACTGATAATACCCAATAAATCAGATGAGATGAATAAATGCACAACACTTACAAACAAAAATCAACAGGATGGAAATTTTGATGGAGATTCAGCGTTGATAGCCCTGTTATTTGGTAAAGGCAAATTTGTAGAATGTTTCATTAGGAAGGTATAATCCACCATTATTTCACTTTCAAGTATGTGGGAAATTAATTACCAGGTCTTGTATTCTTGTTTTTGACACCAATTGGGGTTGAACACACTTCCCAGGCATTTTGCTCCAAGTGAAATGGGTAAGCTCACGCAGAAATACCCAGATAAATCTTATGTATTCTCAATGCCACGTACACGTGTTTATCCTTTGGCAGGTGTGAATGCAGCCTCCTGAATATCTGGTAGTGACCGGAGTTTACGGAGATTGCCTAAGCCCACCTTCTCTCTCTGACACACTTCACGAAAACACATCGGCCGACCTTGCATATAGCGATTTGCATAATTTATGCGTACCTGAAGTTGTCCGCAGCGGACAAAATCGATTTCTGGAATAACTTTGATGCATGATATGATGCATTCACGCGGCATCTTAAAATTGTCTGCCGCGAAAGTATGCTGCATATCGCCGTGTCTAATTTTTTATAACATTCTGCTGTCGCGTGATCGCTCATCGAAATTTTACAGGTACATTTACACGTAGATGTAAGTACATTGTGAAGAAAGCAGCCTTTCTGTTAACAGGCATACGACTGTAATTTACGCCCAAAGTTTGGTCGCGATGCCGAAAAAGTAAATAACAGACTTCCAGCAGAGTTCAGAATTTTAGATCGTACGCCGAAAATCAGAAGCTTGGACGTACAATAAGAACAAATTGTGACCATTTTTGTGTATATTTTTCATTATCTTTTGTTTCGAGAGTTTGAACAGTTGATTCACCATGATTTAAAGTACAAAGATGTACCGCTGCTGCAGAAAATAAATTGACGAAGAAGAATGATCGTTGGAAATGTATACTGTGACGATTATATGCATATTATTTAAAAACAATAGTTTATTCTATAACAAGGAATTCGTATGTTTATTTATAATGTTTGGACGCACTTTTTAATCAGCATTCGTGGAATCGTCACTTGTTTGCCTATTACAATTACTGAAATTGGTAAAAGATTGGTCACAATCAATTAAATTAAGGATGCATTAATTGCATTTGTTTTAAAATATTAGCATTATAATTATGATTGTCATACAACTGATAATTTTATCTGCAAAAATTTGCAGGTGTTACTTGAATATTATTGTCGGTGATTGTTTAGAATATGATAATAATTTCTCAATAAATTGCGGTAGCTTACTAATCAAAACATTATTATCGCAGTCTAACGATTAACTATGTTAACTCAAGAAAGAAAACAAACATGAGGGAAATATCACGCAGACAAACACAAACTATTATACATGCACGAGCACTGCATGTATGTCAAATATTATGCTCATGTTTTCGTAAACATGTATTCAGTCATTTAGAGCAATTTAGGGCTGATTTTTGGACCAAATATAACTTTAAATTCCTAATGTCAAGTAGATTTGGTATTGTATATAACAAAATCAATATATATACGTATTAAGGTATTAATTTAGGTTAACAAACACAATAACGCATTTTACTATTGAATAAAGAAAAGATTCATGCACTTTTTAATGCTCTCTATCAGGTCCGCGCGCAATTATAAATATCTGATTGGTCACGTGTTGTAAACCACCCAATAGCAAACAGTTTTATTTCGATTACATGACGTAATGGTATGAAAAGAAACTTTCGTACATTCGTTTGTCGATTAATTTTATATTTTTCAAGGACCGAGGCTTATTTTCAAGTACTTTTCAAAGTATAAACCATTTTCAAGTACTTTTCAAGGATGAATAGAAATTCAAGTACTTTTCAAGGTACCGTGCTAACCCTGTTTTTTATGTGAATATTGTCTTTTCACTTCCTGATCTTTTTTCTCACATATGTGCACAGTGCTCAAAAAAATCTGATAGCCCAATGCCCAGGGCCCCTCTAATTTCAGATCTGGCCCCTCCTGTATTCTAAGTGAAGTGCCTGTTGGGCTTGTCCAAAAAAAAATCTAAGTTGCCTGAGAAAACTTTGATCTTGCTGACAAAATGTAGAATTTATTTTCAAGTTGTTGAAGGACTAGTAAATTATTAACATTTATCCCCATATATGCCCCTTACCCTTATGAAGATCATCTACTTACGTGGTTCTATCGAAAGCTGTAAACTTTGTGTACAAAGCAAAGCATGTGACCTATGAATAGGGAACAGATTGCCTGGGTTACCTGTAATTAGTGCTTACTTGGCTTTAACATACATGTGATTCTATCGGTGGTAGGACAAAAATACCATTTTTAAGGCTGTCTACTGCACATACCGTTTTAGAGTTGAAATCTATCACTTTTGAAAATTAACTGATTTTTTAAAGAAATTGAAAAAAGAAAGAAAAATAAAAACAGTATTTTTATGCATTCTATCCACGCATTACAGAAACCAGTCAGAACCAGTTTACTGAGGACAAAAACTGTTCCAGCAGTCCTTGCGACCGGTGCAGTGGTGTATGGCTAAGTAATCAGATTAAAGTTAACATGTATATACAACAAACTGTTAATTGATTACCTCATTGTTGTAATCTGGAGAGTTCAGGCCAAATGTGGGATGTTTCCTGAGGTGTTGTAAGTAATAAATGGATCAAAGGTGGTCCAAGATGGCTTTCGAGTCTTTGATTAAAAATAAGCCGTCCTTCAGGCGAAGTTGAGATAAAAAGGAAAGACCTACCAACAAATGATTTCGTTAGAAACACTTAAGTAATGCAACAATGGTTAAACATACCAATCGGCAACTATGACCAACATCAAAAGTGTGAAAAGAAACTGTGTAAAGCAAGACACACTTCTGATGCTAATGAACATCAACACTGCTGATCCAATGAGTAAGGAGGACATTGATGGAGCAACTGGACAATGGTTAACATCAGGACCTGGAGGAAGACATTGCTTTACATGAAATATTTTGATATCTGAATAAACGCACAAGTCAATTTAATATGATTTTGCTTATTTCTTTTCATAGTAGAAATTAGGGCCCTTTTGGGCAGATGAAATTCGAGTCCAGGCTTGTGGAATTTTTGTCGGGGTTTGTGATTTTTTAAAAGTCACCAGCCCTGGGCCTGTGTCTGAAATTTTTTTTCTTTGAGCACTGGTACAATACCAAAAATGGCAGTAATCTTCAGTTTAATGATGGCTTGTGTAAATGTAAAGAAGAAAATATATAGTATGCTCACAGTCATTTTTCTTATATAGGATATTTGCCATATAAACGAACTTGAACAGTAACCCCAGGTTCCTGAGCTTATAGCAGTGTTTCAGAAGGTTTAGACTCGACCCTGGGCAATTGTCTTCAAGCTTACTCTAAACTCCGGACAATCTAAACAATTTTAAAATGTGTTAGCAAAAGATGGCACCCCGAAAAAAGCACGCCTACAAAAGCGTACAAAGACTAAAGCGTACAACAATTACCATTTTGTGTAAAGAAAAAAACTAACAAATACAGCATTAAAGATCATTAAGCATCATTTATTAATTAATATCTCAATATGCAGAAATATGGCCTTAAAGAACAAATAACATCATATATTCATTAATATCTCAATATGCAGAAATATTGCATTAAAGAACAAATAACATCATCTATTAATTAATATCTCAATATGCAGAAATAAGGCATTAAAGAACAAATAACATCATCTATTTATTAATATCTCGATATGCAGAAATATTGCATTAAAGAACAAATAACATCATCCATTCATTAGTATCTCAACATGCAGAAATATAGCATTTAATAATTTTTAAAAATGTTCAATTACTACTAGTAACTTAGAAATTATCTCACTTTTCATGTCCACTTCTATTCTGCGTGCTTTTCTTTTTTCGCGATTCTGTCGGGGGATTTCAGGTTATGTCTGCGTTCTTTTGTCAGGGGGATTTAAGCTGCACGCTTTTGACGGTGCTCTTTTGTCTGCAAGCTTTTGTCCTGCACGCTTTTGTCGGGACACCGCAAAATACCACAGTATTTAGGTGCAAGACTCCTTACTAATAATTGATTGCAACTGTGATTTATTCATTATTTTAAACATTTCTAAAATTGTTCCGGCTCTTTCATGCAGGAAAGGATGCTTTGCAATTCACTCATTGATGGGCAATGGCATTTTGCTAACACAATTATACCTTGCTTGTAAAGCAGGACACAATTGGTAAACAGGTGACGATTCAGTGATCAAAAGCATGTTTGATCAAGGATGTAAATAAACACTGGAGGGATTAGCTTCAAACCTACGCATGAATCATAGCAATTGAATGAGATTCTGAATATCGGTCAATCTTTCCAAACTCCTCACTAAAAATTGGCCAATAAGGCCTAACAAAATAATATGTGCGTTTGCAGTTTCATGCTAAAAACAAAATTGGGTTGGTTGGTCAGAAAAAGATTTCTTTTCTCCCTAATTTTTACCATAGGGGTTTGGGCCATAACAGAAAGAACTGGTGGTGAAGTGGAGGGTATAGTGGCTCTTTGTGTTATTTCTAGAGCCCTCCCACCCTACACTCCACACCAATCCCTCCCATTATGGCACAAATTCTGTCATTTTGCCCCTTCCATTTACCGGAAGTGAACAATTGCATGACCTAATTTTATTCCTTTGAAAAAGACCTTGACGGTATTACTCAACAATATGATGCTTAAATGTATACTCTCTTGATAATTACATAAATAATTTGCATTTGTTTCATATAACTTGCTGTAAATTTGAAGCCAACCAACATTAGTAAGCAGCATGCAAAGGTGGCCATAACTGAATCATGCCTTCTAGTCTACCGTTATATCAATTATGTGCTTACAAATATTTGGAAAAATAGCAAGGATCTTAATGAGTGCAATTTCTAGTACTGTTACCTACAAGTGAAATTAAATCCAGACTGGTCGTGACATTCAGAAAATATGGGATTTCTTTTTATGATTGTAAAAGTTTATAGGGTCTGCGGGCAAAAATACGGTTCTGTGACGTCATTAAGAGATGCGTTCTCTCAATAACTGGGTGTTTATGACACTGCGTCAAAATAGGATAGCGTCAAATAAGGGTGTGGAACGATATTTTTTTCATTGTTTTATTAAAGTAACTTACTCCTACTTCAATGAACTTCAGCATTCCTCGGCTACCATCGCATTTTGACCACCTGAAATGTATGTTAACAGACCATGAAAATGCATCCACTTTCTTGTGTCAGGCTTTTATTCCATCAGGAAAAAGACAGAGTAAGTACGGTCCCTAGATTTACTGGAACAAACCAAAACAGAGAATTACTGAAACAAAAATGAAATTACTGGAACAAAACAATATTTGTATATGCTTTTGCAATGTGCACTTGATCGCTGCATAAAATCACTGAAAAGGTAGTAGTATTGACCACCATGCTGACGAAATTTTACAAAATAAATATTAATACATATATACATATTTTTCAATATTTATGTTATGTTGGAAAGCTTTTAAACAAAAATTAAATTAAATTCACTGAATGTTTTTTTTATTTATCATTAACTAGATCATTAAAAGTTACAGTAAAAATATAATATAATGTCGTCAAATACTTTTGGTACTATCAGTTTCATTTCTGTGTATGTATTACTACGATTCACTGTGTGTCAGACCTTTCTAATCAAGTACAACCGAGTGATGTCATTACATGATTTGTGCTATACATAGGAAGAATTTTTTAAAAATTTGTATCAAAATCACTTATATCAAGTTTATTTTGCATTTTATTATTAGTAAAACAACTACAAATTATAATTTCCGTGTGTACAGCAATATATACACGGTGTGTATTTTTTAGATGTAGTTTTGTTTTTTAGCGTATTTCTGTGTTTCTAGTAACCCATTAAAAATGTAAACAATTTCAGGAAAAATAAAACCGGTTTGTACCAAGTCAAAACTTTTTAATTACATTTATGAAACATTTTAGCTCTTTGATTATTTTAAATATTTTTCCTTTGTTCAGTAATTTCATTTTTTCCCCCGTAATTCCCTTTGTTTTGGTTTGTTAGACTTTAGTCTGTGGAAGTGTCAATATGGGCTTCCTAGTGTGAGATATTCTTGAAAATTTGGCCTCTAGAACCCCTGTCACAGGACCGGTGAACATGCTCCACAACACCGTTTGTGCTGGAAGTAAGACGTCGCACCCAAACAGTATAAATATCAGGGTGGACGTCTTAAATTGTAGAACTATAGTTTGATTGCTGAAGTCAGTTGTTATATTATTCTTTATAGTCGGTAAAATAGCTCCAAAGAGCCAATGTTTCTTATTATGTAAATGTAATTCCGATTCTATATGAAATTTGTTTATGTCTATCTCTAAAGGAGAGATTTAAAAGAATTACACGCATGTGGTGATAAATAGTGACGGTAGGTAATGACATTTTTTCCAACCTGAACTGTAGCAATCCTTCATCTACAATCTGCCATTGATCTCAAATAACTATATCTATCCAATTTGCTGAAGACAGAGTGAAACTTCAAGGTATGGTAATTTTGATGGGTTTCTTTGAAAATAGGCTATATGCAATTAAATATTGATATTTCAACGGAATCATTACAGAAAACTCTACCAAAACACGCAGCCATGTAACATGCTGTACTCTCGGTCTTTAAAAAAAAAAATCGAAAAAGCTCGAATTTTCACATATTTAATGATTCATATATTTGAAAATAATTATTTAAGAAAGTTTTGACATTGATAAGATATTGATAATCTGTGAAGAAATATTCTATATAATCATTTTTTTCGTGACTATATATTACAGACTGGTTCTCAACAATTGACAAAATAAATAACATCCAGTATCTACGCCGATCTATAAGAATTCTCTGGTGCGACCAATAAAAAAGCGATACATTCCAGTATGATCATTAATAAATGGTCTAAATTTCCCCGATCATCGAGAGAGAGAGAGAGAGAGAGAGAGAGAGAGAGAGAGAGAGAGAGAGAGAGAGAGAGAGAGAGTGAGAGAGAGAGATAGAGTTTTCGGTACTCTTTAACCTGAGAACAAAAATAAAGCTCCACAACCATTAAGATGGTAAGCTCGTCTGAGAGTAGAGATAACTGAATCAGTATTTTAAGTTAGATACATGGACTACGCAGTCTGAAATAAAGAATTCTTATCTTATCTTAAATGTATTTAGACACTAGAATCGTCCCCTAGTACAGACAACATGAAATCATGCAGTCTTGACGCCACTTTCAATAAACGAAGGAGAAACATGGAGATAAAGTATGCCTGTATGGCATTATGATCCTACTGAAATAAATCTAGTAGTAGCAGCAGCAGCAGCAGTAGTAGTAGCAGTATATGATTTTTCAATCAAAAATGTACCTCGTTGTCAATCATCCAAGACTGTTTACTGCAACCTTATTAATTGAATGCAAATCTTGAACATGTAGACGATTGGAAATGTAATATTTATCGTATTTGTTTATTACCTGGAACAAATTAAATGGAAATGACATGCAGACAAATGGGATAAGCCAGGTCATGATACTTGATAAATCTTCCTTATCTGCCCTTTAAAATAAATTATCTCAGTCGTGTTTGGAATTAAAATTACAAGCATGTACAAGAAAGCAAGATCTCATGCAATGTATGATATTGCATGTGCTAGCTACAGGAAACACTGTACAATGTCTTCCATAGATTCTCTTAACTTCCGTTGGGGTCTTATTTAGCAGTTACATTTATATAGTCGCAAAATTTCTGCCACGTACTAAATTATTAGAAGATCATGTCATTAAAATACCTAATTTTTATACATCCCTCCCATGTATACGGGCCCCATTTATTGTCCTACAGAGAAACCCTTATACGGGGGAAACTTCCCTTTAGTAGACAAGAAAGTTCCTTTATGGATAAAAGATATTAGGAGGGGGAAACTTAGCGATTACCTATATATAGTCACTAAATTTTACCCGCGTCTTAAATTATACACGTTTATGTAATGAATACTACTCATACACCCCACCCCACCCCCGCCCCAAATAACCGAGAAAGGTCGAAACCCCTCAAAACCGAAAGCGCTTGGGACCAAATTTAGTTTTTTTCAGTCTTGGAAGGTTTTCTGTTTCGCAGTAGTATAGTGCGACGATATGGCATAAGGAGACTCCCATGTTAAACAGGGTAAACTGTTTATAGACCCAAACAGGAATTTAACACGGGAATGACAGTCTGGGGGATAAGGGGAATTTAACATAAAAATGACGGTGTGAAGTATAAGGGGAATTTAACATAGAAATAACAGTCTGAGGCATCAGGGCAATTTAACATGTGAATGTCAGTATGGGACATTAGAGAAAGTTAACATGAGAATGTCAGTCTGGGGCATAAGGATGGAAATGTATTGAATGCACTCACTAAATAACTTTTACGCATGCTACAGAAAGAAAGTTTACAAAAAGCGGCTATGTCTGCCCTCTAACTGAAATGAATTTTACGTTTTAGGTTTATCGTATGTGCTGACTCTGGCTGTAAATGTAACAGTGTAGCATGTTGGTTCTTTTCTGGTGGGAAATGTAATCTACAGTATTTGCTAACCGTAAATGATCTGGTCCTGAGCGTGTCAGAAATTTAGCAGCTAAAATATATTTCCAAGTTTGAAGTGTGTTTCGATTTTATGGGGATCTTTTTTATGTACAATTTAAATTTGGGATTGAAATTTGTTTCGCTTTTCGGAGTATATGGGTTTCAGTTTACTGGGGGGGGGGGATGATGATATTCAAGAAAGAATAATTCAGGACCCTAAAAAATTTAGATCTTGAGGGGATTCCGGTATACGGAGAGTTCGGTTTTTAGGGGTTTCACTATATATATATATATATATATATATATATATATATATATATATATATATATATATATATATATATATATATATATATATATATATATATGTGTGTGTGTGTGTGTGTGTGTGTGTTGTAATAAACCTAGGGTATATGCTATTTTGTATTTACGTCTCCGTTTGTAGCTTTGTTAGATTTTAGTGATTGTTTGTTGATTATGGGGAGTCGGTGTGAGATAGATATTTCTCAAACCGAGTAATTAATCAATGTCTAGGAGCAGACGTCATAATGTACATTATTCACGAGACTTTGTGGTAGCACGGATTAGTTTCGTCAAATGGAGCCTCCCTAATTTTTTAACACAGAGAATGTTCTGGATATTTTTTAGGTATACGTTTTTAGTAATATGAGATAGGAATAAATTCTTTGTATTAGGCGTTTGGGTCATGCTTTGTGGTGCATGGTGTAAAGTACCAATATTGGCTTCGAAAGGTTTACTGATGACTCATACAAATATGAAACAAGAAAAACATGTAAGCGTGAAATTAGAATTTCGTGATGTGTGGTCATTAGGTGATTAGAGGAAAATTATTTGTAGAATTTGCGCGTTTAAGAAATCTTCCGTTGACAACGACTTTTGTCTAGAGGTCCTAGGAAGTAGGCGAAACAATAGACCCCAATCCACAGTCAGGCAAGTGTTTGATTCTTTCAGTAGTGAGACCCATTGTGTGGACTGTGTACTTAGACGAGAATTAATTACCGGGTCAACATGCAGGTATGTCTGCTACGCACGAATGCCTATACCACCGACTTTGTAGCATTATTTTTTGGTGATGTGTGTATGGTCGAGATGGTATAGGGGTTGGTGCTTACAGACAAGGCGATGGGTGCCGTAACCCACGGATCCGGGTTCTAATCACCGTAGAGTACGAATTAAAATTCTCTAACCTGTATGATAATATTATTTATTCGTATTTAAAAATGCTGTCGATGTTATCAAACACTCTCCTGTAGAATCCAGGGATAGTACTTTCCGTTCTATATTAGTAATTTCTCTCTCTCTCTCTCTCTCTCTCTCTCTCTCTCTCTCTCTCTCTCTCTCTCGAGAGAGAGAGAGAGAGAGAGAGAGAGAGAGAGAGAGAGAGAGAGAGAGAGAGAGAGAGATCCCGCATCTTAAATTATACTAATTCGTGTCGTGTCATGAAAACTCCTCGTTTTTACAACCTTTGATCCCCACTGTACCGGACCCCTGTCGCCACTAACCTAACCCAATTTTTGTTTTCTTGGACAAATAAGTCACTTAAAAAGAGAAACTTACTATATAGGAAATAAATTTAGCGAGTATCTGTATAGTACATTTTCTCTCTGTAGGGTTCCTCTCTAATGTTTCGTGCTTCGCACATGTTTGTAAAGAAAAATAATTTTCCAGGTTTTCCTCACTGGTCATCCTGGTTATTTAAAATAGACCTGGTATATCTTAGATATTGCTAAAATAACTTTTAATTCACTTTAGTTTGGTGTATCATTGATGGGTGTAATTTGGGTTATAGAGTATACAGCCTGGCTTTACTTCAGACGTGTGTCTCTCAAAAGACTACTAGCTCCTCTTGGTGATTTTCACATCCTGTACTTCAACAGTAAATTAGAAAGAAAGAAAAAAACTAGTCGATAACATTTTAAATTAAAAATATATATATATTTATAATTCATTAATTGCACTTTCAAATGTTATAGTATTGTCTACTCTTGCAAAATTTAATTTTCCCTATTTTAATAATTGTCGAAGTTAACGTATTTTGGACTAGTTCAAATTTATTTTTGGAGCACATGGGAGCAACTATTTCGACCAGCTGTCTTCTTTGGGCAGCGCGTTGTTTCCCTAATACCACATATAAATAAATTTCAGTCATCGTACATGAAAGTAGCATAGAGGTATACCAATATTTTCTCCACTGTGCTTGCTGCATTTGCACACAATTTCAACTTATACCTGTCCCTCTTTCATAAGTACTTAAAAACCCTAGAGCGGAACCTAATTAATATACATACATAGTCCACGAAAGGGGTAGTTTCACCGTGAAAATTGTTTCTTGGGGAGGAGGGAGGGGTCTATTCAGATCAAAAATAGGACTCAGTATTGGGGGAGGAGAAGGGGGTCTACAAATGGGGAATATTAATTATTCGTAATGGTATATTTTAATTCGTGGGAGAAATATAATATTAATTCCTCAAAATCTCCCGGGGAAATTTAGCGACTGAGAGTAGTAGGAAATATGGCAATATTCATCCAAAATGTAATCATTTACTCTGCTACTAAGCCACAGTGTTACCCGACCCGACGTGAATAATAGATTTATGTATTTTCTTAATTTTAATAAATAATTTAGTGCCACAGAAAATCGACCGTTCCTACTATGAGGATTGACCATGACAAAGTAAAACTTTGACTTGAAACCCAAATAATTTTTTGATGTGTTTTGAACATAAAAATATGATTAATATGTAGACAGTATACAAATATGATTAATACGTAGACAGTAGATTCCCATCTTCTCTACTATCCTTTTGCTTAAGTCAAACAAAGCCACATGGCTATAAATATTTCTAGGTCATGATCACTGCACTTTCCAACACTAAAAAAGCAAAACATAATTATTTAAAAAGAAATAAAGCGTACACTTACTGCAGCGCAAGCATAAGAGGTATACAGCTTAAACATTGAAAGTCACGTGATTGTATTGTAATGTACATTGACCTTTACCTGCATGGTGTGTAGCGAATCAATCAACAAATATTTGTCTCCCTTGTCCTATGCACTCTGTCTGTGTTATGTGCAATGTATTTTGTCAGAAGATATTAACTCTAACTTATTTTGAATTAAATTGTCGATAAAGTTAAGTAATTAATCATATATTCCCATCTTATACCGCTACTCATCCATATGTGTTACGATAGAATTTTCAAGGAATTTGTATAACTCAAATTTTTGTAATTAAATTTCATAATTCTTTAATCGATGAATTTTTACGTAATTTTTATAAAGAGTAATTTTTGTTATGAATTCAAATGTTTATAATTCTTAATAAAACAGAATTTGGAGTGCTTGAGTCCTCTAATACATTACATTACAAAAGTGTACTGCATTGATATTTTACGGTAAGACTGAAGATTTTTCTAACAGCACACAGGTAAAAGATTATACAGGCAAAAACGCTGATGCTAGCGAATTCCTTCACGTTTACGTAAATCAACAAGTTCACCTAGCCAAATCAGCAACCTGCATGTAGAGAGCGTAGTTCAGCTAACCTGCAACCATTTTTGGAAAGGGAATGCATTGTGTAAGAGTCTCGTGAGATCTCGTGGTTTGAGACCTCGAGCTGTAAGCTCATAACTTTATATAGAACGGGCTACGCATTCCTTGACCAAGAATTGGATATAAGGCACTGCGCGCCTTGAGAAAATAGTTGTTACGTCTCTCTACATCTTAAGAGTTGCTCTTTTTGCAGCCTCCTTTGTAGTTCGAACCCGGTACCCCTCTCGCACCCCAGCGATGTAACCAACACATCGCAAAGAGTGACATCTCCGCAAGGGAGGCCGCAAAGAAATCTTGCTGGACGAACATTCCTTCATCACCAGCAGCAATGACAAACTTTTTATACTAAATGCTGCCCACAGAAAAACTCTCACAATAAGTGGTGATGGTCAAAATCATTTCATAACAAGTGGTGATCATGAACATTTCTTCCATAATAAGATGAACATCTAAGTTTTCTTTCATAATATATGTATATCTCGCTCTCTGTCTCTCTATCTCACCGTTATCCGCGTATACATGAATCTACTTTATTAACGTATGTATTGCAACTATATTAAAATGCATGTGTTTGTTTATATCAAAGCTTCATATAACTTTGCCCTCTGCAGGCTTGGTGATGTAGAATAGATACGTTACACACTCGTGTATGTCGAAAGATGGGACCAATGGAGACAGGAGCTGCGGTGGTACAGTGGTTACCACACCGAGCTCGCAAACGACAAGGTGCGGGTTTGAATCCAACCATCGGATCAGCATGGGTCGGATACCGAGGTTTGTCCTTTGGCAAGACACTTTACTCCAGTTCGCTCTGCACTAAATGACCTACTTGTACTGGTATGCCGTAAAACACAAACCAACCAACCAATCATCTAAGTTAAGAGAAAATGTAGTCTAACATCCTTTCTTGTAATTTTGGAAAATAAGACACATTACTGTTTAGCGTGAATTGGATGTTAACTGTAAATTATTAACATACTGTGATTTTCTTGTTAACGTGGATGAATACAGTAAAAAAAAAAAATCCTACCGTGATTTCAACAGTTGTAAATCATACTGTTTTTTTCTATTGCGACGTAGTAGTTTACAATAGAAAATCATAGCGTGATCTATACAGTAGAAAATCATACTGTGATTTTCTCGTGTGATGTAATTGTTTACAGACGGAAATCCTATCCTAATTTTGAAACGAGTAATTTGTAATAGCTTTATGTATGACAAAACTTATAATGATTGTTTTTCAGAAATTTCTGCTTGCGCCAGAAGAATATACGAGCTGATCCACAAGCTATAACGTTGGAATTCATAAAACGGAATAAAAGCATACAATTATTATTTTACATCGGACATTTTTTCTTGTACTGATAACAATAAGCCGATACTGTGGTCACTTATAATTGGAACTTTCACATTAAAAATATGATAGCATTTTTATAAGCTTTTAAAATAAATCAACGATTTTACATCTATGTTATATGTTGCCATTTCTAAGCTAGAATGTATTACAGTCAACTGAAACCCCGAAACTTAAAAAAAAATATATATAAAATCTTTCTCTCTGTATATTTCGCCTGTTTTTCAGATTTTTTTAAAATAATAATTAAAAATGTTTAGTCTTTGTAACAAGCATTTAGATTTCTTTAAATCGCAACATATGTCGCAGAAATTGGTTCGTAACATGTGAAGTGAACTACTTATATATGTATGTGTCCTTCTTTTATGTTTTGACAATATTTGTAAACCATTTTAAGCTAAAGTTCTGTAATTTTATTTCTTCAGATTCATTATTATTTTTTATAACTATTTTTTAACTATTTTTAACTTTGTACCAACAACCGTTGCTTTGCTACTGCCTTTTATGCAAGGTGAAAGTGTTGTAGATTTTTTTTATATCTCTATAAATATTTTGTTAAATTTCTCTACTAACTGCGGAGTTATATTATATTGTAGGAAAAGGATAATATGTTCGGTTTGTTATTTTTTTTTTTTTAAAATCTGATGTCAATAATTTAACTATATGGCCACTGTTTTCACGATTATTTTTCGGTGTTATCAATTTTATTATTTCTCAATACAATAAAGTAAACTATTTAAATTTTGCACAAAGGTGCATGAGATAAACAGTCTTACATCATTTCATTTCATTATATATAACAACGCCATTATCTCGCGTAATATCGGGTTTTGCTTAATTTAATGCAGATTTGAACTGTTGAACGTACCTGGGAAATAATGAGAAATATCATATTTTAAACAAATGTAAATTTCACTTTTAATTCCAAAACGAAACTTAATAATGTTTCACATGGTCCGAATCAGCCTGGCATTTGGTCCGAATTAGCCCGTGATTTGGGCCGAATCAGCTCTGGTCCGATTCAGCCATAGTCCAAATCAGCCTGTTCCCGAAGCAAACCAGTCTAAAATAAATCCAGCATGGCGGACATCGACAAGGAAATGACCAGCTCGCTATCGTCTGAGGGTGTTCCGGACAATGCTGCAAGGATTGTTTCCCATGTTATTAACGAATATGATGTAATTAATACTGAAGATGTAATAGAAGATAGGAAAACTGACATTACTCACTTTAAATCAGATACTGATGACAAGATACAGATCAGAAGTATACCCATTCTACTCAGTGCCACTGCAGAAATGGAGGAACGTCGTTCCGAACGGGAGGAACGCCGTTCCGAACGGGAGGAATATAGCCGAAACAGACTCTCTAGCTCAGAAAGAAGTAGTTCTGTTCAAGAGGATTATATTCCTGAAATAGTATGCCCTCGAGTGAATTGCCCGGAAAAAATAGTAAGCCCCAAGTTTATAGGTATCCTGGAGTCCTCGGTTTTTACGCACTTAAGCATTTACTTTCACCTTTTCAGAAATGTACTCCTTTTATAGTTTTACCTCTCGTTTCATTTGAAACGTTAGTTATTTAGCACACATGCATATCAAATGACATTGACAGGTTTTCTCATACTCTTCTTGACATGGTTTCAACCAGACGACCACTTAGCGAATAGTTCGTGTATTACGTCACTTGTTTCGAAGCACTTCACCGGAGTCTACTTTTGCCGGTAACACCGTTGTACATATGCTCTGGTAAACAAAATAAGAATATTGCAGAGCAACATCAATAGCACATAGAAAAAACAAATTTATAGGAAAAATTACATAAAGAAATTTAATTTAGCTTTCCTAAAGCCTTTCTTACGGTTGGTCCAAAGTGCAAAAAGGACTCCTTTTCGCAAAGAGGGTTTACCATCTACGAAAAGGACCCAGTACGTTTTTACTAACAGTTTCAATCAATATTTCTATTTCACAAATGAATTTGTTGGTGTAGTAACTCATTTTACATAGCATTTAATATATATTTTTTACTAAAAAGTGTTAAAAATGTGTCCTTTTCGTGAAAAGGACACAGTACTAGTATACGTAAAGATTTTGGCACTTTTTTGATTTTTTTCATTTTTTCTATATAAAAAGTATTTCATTTTGGGACATCGCTCTTGCTCTGTCCTTTACTTTCATATTATATTGAAAAAATAAAAAAATAAAAAAGTGTTATGAGATTAAAACGGAAGATATTTACTAAAGATCATGAGCTATTTGATTTAAGTGATTATCTTGACAATTCTGGACTTAAATGTCATGATTATAAAAAAGCAAGAGGCAAATTTAAACAAAAAACTATTTTTATTCCAATTAAAGAATTTATCGGGCTAAGAAGTAAGATGTACTCAATTAAAACGGACGATGTAAAAATAAAGAAGTGAGTTAAAGACATAAAGAAAATAATTGTGAAATGTTCCAATATACTCGACAATGGCCACATTTGTCTTGACATACGCCATAAATGTCGGACAGTTTTCTAACCAAGATACTCTCCTCTTAAACTGGTCTTTACCGGCATTTGAAGCATTGAGCTTTTGGTAGAGATGGTGGATTGCAAGAATATCATTTTGGCTTGGTTGAGGTTCTATTGCAACGAATTGGCATTTCTTGTCCACCTGTTTTTCTAAACAATATTGTCCTTGCCAGTTAACCACAGTTATTGATTTTTCCATTCCTTTCAGTGTAGTTGGATGTTGGGGTTGCTGCTTTTTTCCAAGCATCATAGTCGTCCCATATTTCAGACCTCTTTCCATTTCTACGATTTTCAAAAATATTTATCATTGCGTTTATGTCCATGAATTGGTTATAAAGTGATCCTATGGTAAAATGTGTATCATCGACGTCGCATTCTTTTGCAGTGTTTAATGTATCATTGTAACCTTCATTCCTAGAACTTTCATTATTTGCATTTGTTGCATTTTTTGCCTCCATGCTTTCATGTTTGTCACTGTTATCAGTTTCATATTGAAGAGATTCTTCTTCGATGTAAGTGTTCAAATATAGTCACAGATCTGTAACTCAATTAATTTGATGATAATTGATGATAATTATTGCATTCACAACTGTCCACATGTTACCTTTACCACACGTTACCTGTACTTAAAGGATTAATTATGAGGTTGCAGTAACACAATTATACCAAACACACGTGTGAGTATCAAGTCCATTTATCCATTGGGAGTGGCATTAATCAAACAGGCTTTGCACATTGATGGTTAGGTGCTCTCGCTATTATTGTTTGCAATTAAACTAATTAAGGGCTTATTTTTATGTTTGCTCTAGTACAGTGTACACTTTCAATAATAAAGTGCATACAATTAAATAATACATTATAAATATATAGACGAAAAAGAAGTAACCACATGGCCACTATTTTGACGATTGTTTTTCGGTGTTATTAATTATATTATTTCTCAATACAATAATGTAAACTATTTGAATTTAGCACAAAGGTGAATGAGATAAACAGACTTACATCATTTCATTTCATTGTATATAACAACGCTATTTTCTCGCGTAAAATCGGGGTTTGTTTCATTAAATGCAGATTTTAACTGCTGAACATACCTGGGAAATAAAGATAAATATCATATTTTAAACAAATATAAATAACACTTTGAAATCCAAGTCGAAACTTAATAATATTTCACATCGTCCGAATCAGCCTAGCATTTGGACCGAATCAGCCCGTAATTTGGGCCGAATCAGCCCGTGATTTGGGTCGAATCAGCCTGGTCCGAATCAGCCTGTTTCCCCATATTTAACACTTTATAGTAAAAATATATATTAAATGCTATGTAAAATTAGTTACTTTAAAAAACATTTTCATTTGTGAAATTAAAATATTGATTGAAACTGTTAGTAAAAACGTACTGAGTCCTTTTCGCAGACGGTAAGTCATTTTCGTGAAAAGGACCCATTTTTAGCACTTTCAATTAAAAAAATTGAATTACTACACAAAATAATTTCATTTGTGAAATAGAAATATTGATTGAAACTGTTAGTAAAATCATCCTCGGTTCATTTTCGCAGACGGTAAGTACGTTTCGCGAAAATGACCCATTTTTAATACTTTATAGTACAAAATATATATTAAATGCTATGTAAAATGAGTTACTACACCAAAGAATTTCATTTGTGAAATAGAAATATTGATTGAAACTGTTTAGTAAAAACGTACTGGGTCCTTTTCGTAGATGGTAAGTCCTTTTCGCAAAAAGGACCGGTCCTTTTCATGAAAAGGAGCCCTTTTTGCGAAAAGGACTCCTTTTCGCACTTTAGACCAACCCTCATTTCTTATATTTATCATAATTTTGGTTTTGGGAGAGATTTTATCTCAAAAGCTATAAGAATCAGATTGGGAAAATCATGATGGTATTATATTAAAATTGTTTTCTTGTAAGCAAAAGATATTGGATTTAGCTTATGACCAATTTTTAACAACTTAATTGACAATGTGAATTTGCAGAACCTCAATCCTTGAAATAACTATTTGGAACTTCAAAGCTGATTTGCATCCTTCATAACTCATTTCAATAGAAGTGCAAATAATCAGGGACAGAAGACATAAAGTTACAGGATAGGGCTTTCAACAGAGTTTCAGGATGAGGAGTCATAGACTCTTCACTCATGGAACTCAGGAGTCCCCAGCCTATTTGTGGGAGTGCCTGTCATAAACTCCTGAATCCCTCACTTTCAAAAGGATAGAAAGGAAAATGAAAAATTACATGATAATTATTATATTGTATATCGGAATTACATTCTGAGCCTCAAAAGATCACATTGGAGAGAAATTATTTTTCATTAAGTATCCAAAACATTTTTTTATCATGCTGCACTTTACCATCTGTAAACTAGTTTTTCAGATGTGTTAATTTTTTAACTTTTTCCTGTTCTTTGACTTAACAGATGTGTGTATGGCATTCTGGGGATCGAAGTCTTCAAGTACAGGACCCTTCTCCTTTATTCTAATTGATTTATTCAGTTTCATTGTACAGAACTGTGCTGCTTTGCAGTCATCATTTTCCACACTAATTTCAAGCGTTTTCTCAACAGCATACAGGATTGTCTTTTTCGCATAACATGGCAACTCTCACCAACAATTAAATGATTTGGGTTAAATTCATGACAGCTAAAGGCTGATAACTGCAAGTTAATACTTCCATTTTGAGCAAAAGGATTTTGCTTTCCAGCAGTCTTACACCACTCACAAATTGCTTTCAATGCACCATTTGATACCACTTCTTTCACCTATGGGAACTGCTTCTCCCACTCAGGTCTCCAAGTTCTCATGTTCACAGTTTTGCCACCATTTTTATCAGTGTCCTTCACCTTAGTTGAGATGTAGTCTGCATTATTCCAAGTTCGAGTTCACTTTGTTGTCTTCACTCGTTCTCTCATTTATATATATTTTTTGCCTTTTGTTCATTGCAAGTCTGTTTCCCAATAAATTAAAATAGATTTTGCTGACTCATGTTTACTGAAGTAGCAGTTATTATTTTATTTGGCATATCAATCGATTGATGATTTTACAATATTGTCCAATTCAGATTCTGAGAAACCTTAAATTACTTTCATGATTTATTTATGCATGATCACCAATTTAAACACTGTTAAAACTAAAAATGGCATTGTTTATTTGTTGAACAATCGCTGGCACTTACATACATACTCAATAGATAAATAACAAACAAACAACAAATATACATATTAGGAACTAATTCTGTGTATGCAACTATCTTGAATGGTGACCTCAGTCTCAGTGTGGGATACACCTTCCAGATCCATTATCATGTGTATCAGCACCTTTTAGTATATGAAATAAAACTTGCTTTAAATCATTTTAAAACACCTGAGAAGGTGATGTAAGGTGACTATGTACTTAATTCAGTATACATGCCAAGAAGTACAGTGCATGTTCTCTGTCTGTCTGTCTCTTTCCACAGTGTGATGCTTTTATAGGTAAAGAAAAGGTGTTCACAATCTGAGTGAAGAGACTAACAGAAGGTGAAAAAGTTATATCTGATACTGATGGAATTTAAAAAAAAAAAAAATTGTAATTTTGGACAGCATGTAGCTCAGAACATACATCATTAAAGTGGTTCCACTATATGTATTTAATTCTATGTTGGTGTAAAAATATTTGAAATATCATTTTTTGCTTTCTGTTTGATTTACCTCAGGAAACAGTACCAATTATTTTTGTGCTAAGCAGATTTGGAAACAGCTTCTCAATGAACAGTCTGATGGTCATGACCTGGAAACAAAGAAACTATCATTCATTTGACTTTAGAATTGTTAAAAAAGGAAAATGAGTAAAAATCATGAAACTATTTATTAAACCCAATTTGCCCATTCTGAACAATGAACAGTGAATAAGGTTGTTGACTTAATGATAGGCAATAGCTGTTATCTCATTCCTATGCCTGGAGGTGTCATATCATTGAACATGACATGCTCATACAAAAACTGTAGCAAATTATGTTAAAGCAGGGCATGAGCTAATCATTAGGAGAATTACACTACTAACAACACTTATAACATTACACCATTGTTTTACAATACAATTTCTAGTCATCTGCTGTCATTGTTGTATAATTCTGAATTACTAGATACATACTTACCACATTTTCATTCAGAATATTCATGCCAAAATCCAGGGTCAGTCTGTTTGCAACATGTGGGGACCTACTCATCAAGTCTCTCATTCTCCATGCCTTAGATTTTTTGGCACAAGTTTTGACAACAGCATTCTGTCAAATAAATAAAGATCAGTAAGGATTTACCTTGTACAGTTTCAAAGTAGAAGAGAAAGTTTTGGCCACAAACACCGCAGAGAACATAATGAAGGTGTCTACTGAGATCATTTTGGTAAGTAAAACTCCCAAATAATTTTTGAAGTATTGATAGTTTCTTGAGTTCTCCAGGCAGACTGTTCTTACAACTGTCCCCTAGAAACATTTGAAGGTGGAAGCTCCTTTTTTTCATTTATATTTTTTTCTAGTGCAATAACAGGTGTCCTTGTTTCTCTATATACTAGATATTGGAACTTTTTAAAACTAATGGTCATGTATGGCAAGATTCACTGGCATAGCTACTAGTATTCTAATTCTTGTGGTTGATACTGGTTATGACATAGTTATGTGCCAGTAGATCTTGTTTTTATTGATTTCATTTTTCAGTTTCATCAATTTGATGGCCGATTCAGTCAGTTCAGATTGGAATTACTGGTTGATTTTAATGCATGATTAATTTTCAAAACAATTATGAAATTTATCTTTCCTCTCTCATGCTTTACTTACCATGTCTTTTCAACCTGCATTTACTTGTATCAAATGGTTACATTGGCCTTATGAAAAAGCATCAGGTACAGGTACAGTGTACAGGTAATGTTACTAACATCATTTCTCATTTCAATCAACCCGGACATTTCTTTCACAGTTCCCTAATCAAAGTTTAAGAGTTTCACATATTTCTGTCATCACAGTTTTATTCAGCGACTGATTTCCCCTAGATGACCATATTTTAGACATACATGTAGTTCAGTCTTCAGACCCATAGTAGCATTAAAAATAACTGGATTCTGTGATTATGTCTAAGTGATTTGGTTCGTTTGAATATTTTGAGGGAATCCTTGCCCTGTTTGGAGTTGTAGAGTCAAGATGGTTTCAAGTATTTGTAAAAGAAAATATGCCTTATCTTTCACATTTTCAGAGGTGTAATAATTTAAAGAGACATTTATCATTTTAGCAATCCATTCTGTTGTCACAGATAATCTTTATGCATTATGAAACAATCTCAGTATTAGAACTCACTTCAGTCAGCAGTTGCCAGAGCTGATTGTGTGAGAGTCCTTGCTTCCAGGAGGTGTTTGTGGTCCTTGACTCACAATTTTCACATTTTTCCTACAGATTTCTATATAATGAACTCTCAGTTTTAGGAGAGTTGAGGTATGTACTGGCATTTCAAAAATCCAACCAAGAGCTCTGGTTACATACATTATTATAATTTGGGTCACGATGATGATTAGAGATACATATGTAATTTCTAGAAATGATAGAGACTTGTTGGATCTTGATCTGTTGATTTTGTTAATAATTGATGTGTATTCACACACATTAAGCAACTTGATATCTGACATGGTTTTTTGAATTTGCCCAGAGTTTACAGAAATTAAACTAATTATGTCATTTACAGCTGGTTGCTGAGAATATTTGGGTTCTGTGCACCAATGGCAGTATGTGTACGAACAAACTGACATACATGTAGTTTATGCAACCCCCCCCCCAAACTACAACCAGAATGCTTTATTTGTAAGATAAAACACTTAAACATTATCATATGTTTTTTTTTAATTGGCAAGGAAAGATAGAATGCAACCTGATTACTTAGCCCACTTTTGACCAGCATTGAACTTGCATGGCACATCAATACACAATCCTGACAATAGATATATTAATTTTCCATAGAAAATATTCAGGAAAAATGGTAATTTTCATTAGCACATAACTGAAGCAGACATAAAGCAGTTATTATTTTATGTCGAGATATGTACATTAATGGTGGTACTTCGTTGATTATAACTTGAGCATAGTATCGATATTTCACGGTGTCAGTGAATGGATTTCTTTCCACAATAATTAATATAAATGAAATGATTAATGTTCCAGCTGCAGTATGCCTTGTCTGCCTTCAAAGTTTAAGCAACAGCATATATACGTGTGTGTGTTTGTGTCTTTGTGTGTGTGTGTGTGTGCAGATACATGTAGATTGATAAATGCAGTCTGTGAAGTTAAAACTCGAACTTAACTCCCCACCCCCAACTCCATGCTAATGGTGGTCTGTATCCAGGCCTAAATGGTTGATGGTGAACTTGATTTGAATGTTTATTACTGGTTAGTGCTACATCCTGCTGGACAATTTTGCACTGTTTGCTTGCTTAATGGTATTTAGTATTTATTTCTTTTTTTTTTCTCCCTAAAAGTAGTAATATTTTGGAAAAAAGTTAAAATCTTCTGATTGTAAATTCCAAGGTAAAGAGTTTCAGTCTCTGAAAGTTTGTGAAGTAAAACTTGATTTTAAAATGTTCGTTCTGGCATATGGTACTTTGAAGTATTTGTTGTGCACTGTCCTTGTTATGCAAGATGGTTCTTCAAGATTCTGAAACAGTAAATTTGCCACCCCCTCTCCCCCATCCCCTCAACCCCTCCAGGCCTTTGTAAAATACTATTATCTTATTTTCTTTTCTGCATGTAGCCATGGTTTCCACTTCAGATCCTTTTGAATTTTGGCTGTAATTCCTGGTTCGTAGTGATAATTAGATGTCACAAATCTAGCTGTTCTAATTTGGACTTGTTCAGTCTCATTTATGAGAATGACACAATCTGGGTCCCACAAACTGGATGCTTATTCCAATAAAAGATGATGTTTCTGATGTTCTTAGAATGCAGTAGGCCTCAGTTTTGAAGATACAGAAGACAAAATGGATCCTTCCAGCATATACTATATTTAGTGATGTTTATACAATTTCTAGAAAGTTCCATAATATTGTATTTTACAGGCTGGAATCTTGTACTCCATTTTAGTGTCCATAAACCAAGTTTAATAACATTTGCATATGTTTCTTGTGTACATAGTGCTGTCAGCATGACCTTTAGTATCCTAATTAAATAAACATATCATTACACAACTAACCCTCATTGGCATATACTTTATGGATACTTAGGATAGCAGTAACTTTTTTGCTGGTGTCATTGTCATTGTCAAAAGTTTGTTAGGGTTTTGGTTAACATTTTCATTTGCATATATTTACTAAACCTTTTGATAGAGGGCATGAATTATAAGACCATTCATTATGCGAAATGCTCACTTGTCCCTTTGACTTGGGGTCAAGGTCACAGTCATAGAACATTTGCAGAAAGGTTTTAGTTAAAGTATTTTTTTTCATTCTCATTCCTAAATCCCTTGATGGATTTTCTTTATACTTGAGATGAATCATTATGAAGATAAAACAATTAATTCTGTGATATGCTTTCTTAACCTTTTGATGTTGGGGTCAAGGTCACATATTTTCAGTGATGCTTTGATTATGGGCTTGACTGCAGGCCCTTGCCTTTTGTTTACTTGTAGTTAAATATTTTATACAAGTTTTTTCCAGTGGTTCTTTTCAATAGTTTTACCAAACATTTCTTTTTTGATGGCATCTGGAGAACTCTTAGTACAAATATTGGCCATTAGAGCAGTATCATGCAAATTTGGGCCTCTTGTTTTATTGTGATTTGGTATAGTAACATTGGCATACATAGTATTTTTACTGATGTTTTTAAAATACTACCTGTTTCAGTAGTGCAGACTCACAGCATATACAATTTATTCTACATGAGGTTACAATGTGATCTTTTGTCATTTTAGGTCATATGCATTGATCTGAGCACAGAAATGGACAGATTAAGTCTTCGATCAAGATCAGGGTGAGATTTAGCTTTGAACTTCAAGTTCTCATGAGCAAGTCTAAAACATTTTGATGGCATCACTTTATTTTTTAAATCTGTAAAGCTTTTTAGTTCACAGTAAGTCCATTGTTTTCAGTAATACATATGGGATAAGTAACATTGTTTTCAGTAATACATATGGGATAAGTAACCTTTAACTGTGAACTATGTTGTGAAGCAAAATGATGTCATTTGAGATATTAGATCCTCAAACAAAATCAAAAGTTTATGTCATGTGTTCTTCATGTACAAATACTGTTTCATTTGTCATGCTCATAGGCATTTTGGGGGGACCCTGCCAAAAATGTTAGCAGGGCACAAACAGTGTAGTGGTAACTTGTTCATCTATCCATCCTGGTCAGATTTTGCATTTAGTTCATTTTCTTCTGTCCATTAGGCTGTAGGGGTCATGCATCTTTATGTTAATGTATCTTAGTGACATCTATAGCTTTCTGCCTCCCTCTCCTGCCCCGACCCCCCATGTCACTGTCTCATACACTTCACACTTTAGTGAGATTACATGTGGGTTGTGCCTTTAGATGATTTCTAATGTAATTTTGGCAAAGTGTTCATGCACCATCTTTAGCTCATAAAGCCAAGTGAGCTTATGGTATTCCAATGTGCCTGTCACATGTCATGCATCAGTCAACAGTAGCTATTTTCAACTTCTTGAAAAAAAACACTTGACCAGTTTGACCAAATTTGGCAGAAAGCATCCTGGCATGAAGGGCTTTTGAATTTGTGCAAATGATGCTGATCAGCCAGTAAATATGCCTACTGTTACTAAAAATATAAAAACTTTAAACAACTTTTTCAAAAACTGCTGAACATAAGTTGATCATGTTTGAGAGACAAAATCCTGGTATGAAGATCCTTCAGATTTGAACATGTGATTCAGATCTGCAGTAAAACATGAACACCATTACTAAAAATATAAAAGTCTTCTCCTTCAAAACTGATAAATAGAATTTGAGCAGTTTTTACAGAAAGCTCCAGAATACCTTTCAGTTTGTTGAAAATGATGCCAATCTACCATCAAATATGACAACAATTACTAAAACTTGAGAAAAAAAAACATTTAAACAACTACTTCTCCACAACTGCTGAATAGAATTTGACCTAACTGAGCAAAATGGATCCTGCAATGAAGACCTTTAAACTTTATATGATCTTGATCTGCCGTGGAATATGGCCACAATTACTAAAAATAGAAAAACCTTGAAAACAGCTTCTTCTCTAAAACTACTGAATAGAATTGATCAGACTTGTTCGAAAGTAGCCTGACATGAAGAACTTTCAGTTTTTTACAAATTATGCCAATCCACTATCAAATATGGCCACCATTATTACAAATAGAAAAAACTTCAAACGACTTTTCTGAAACTGCTCTGCAGAATGTTACCAAATTTGACAAAAAGCATTCTGGTATTAATGGCTTTAAAATTTATACAAATGTTGATTTGCCATTAAATATGGCTGTCATTAGTAACAAATTCTTCTAAATAAAAGCATAAGAGGATTTGCCCAAATTGGATAAAAAATGCCCAAGCTTGAATACCTTTCAGGTTTGTACAAATGATGCTGTACTGTCATCAAATATGGCTGCCATTACTAAAAGTAGAAAAACATTTTCACAACTTTAGCTATAAAAAAACATACTGAAGAGAATTTGACCAAATTTGACACAAACCATCCTGGCATAAGAGTTTTTCATTATTGGACAAATGATGCTGATATGCAATCAGAAATGGATGAAGATACAGAAACCTGAGATACTTTGAAACAATTGTTTTCAACAACATATGCAATCAACAGCATTAGAGAAATCTCAACAGAAAGCATCCTACTGACCTGGATTTCTTGACCAGCTGCTCTTGCATTTGGCTTTTGGGCAGATGTCAGCTAGATATGTGATTGCGGGCCAACATAGGTCTCTTGTTAATAGATGTGTCTTGATTGTTATAACACCCTTTCATTCAAAATTGGTATCTGTGACCTACATTTTATTCCTCAGTAACTTTAATTGGGTTTTGCATATAAATAAGTTTTATGTGCATCACTGACTGCTGGAGGATGGATCTTGTGTGTGTGTGTGTGTGTTTGCAGGGTTAGAAACATTTCAGAATCTAATACCTATAAATAGATTTTCATTAAAGTGAACAAACCCATGTACTTGCACTTATAATCTTATATAAATTTTAATGTAAATGAAATTTTGGGGAAGTTAAACAAAATTTGATTTGTTTTATTTGTCCTTAGGTGCCAGAAAAGGGATTCTTCCTGGTCTTGAACATTGGGTATACATGTTCAGTTAGTAGTTCTTTAAGAAGACAGACTTGTGTGACTTTGGGTATACATGTTCAATTAGTACATTTCTGTGGTAGTTCTTGAGGAAGACAGACATGAGACTTTGGGTATATGTGTTCAATTAGTACATTTCTGTGGTAGTTCTTTAAGAAGACAGACTTGTGTGACATTGGGTATACATGTTCAATTAGTACATTTCTGTGGTAGTTCTTGAGGAAGACAGACATGAGATTTTGGGTATATGTGTTCAATTAGTTCATTTCTGTGGTAGTTCTTTAAGAAGACAGACTTGTGTGACATTGGGTATACATGTTCAATTAGTACATTTCTGTGGTAGTTCTTGAGGAAGACAGACATGAGACTTTGGGTATATGTGTTCAATTAGTACATTTCTGTTGTAGTTCTTTAAAAAGACAGACTTGTGTGACATTGGGTATACATGTTCAATTAGTACATTTCTGTGGTAGTTCTTGAGGAAGACAGACATGAGACTTTGGGTATATGTGTTCAATTAGTACATTTCTGTTGTAGTTCTTTAAAAAGACAGACTTGTGTGACATTGGGTATGCATGTTCAATTAGTACATTTCTGTGGTAGTTCTTGAGGAAGACAGACATGAGACTTTGGGTATATGTGTTCAATTAGTACATTTCTGTTGTAGTTCTTTAAGAAGACAGACTTGTGTGACATTGGGTATACATGTTCAATTAGTACATTTCTGTGGTAGTTCTTGAGGAAGACAGACATGAGACTTTGGGTATATGTGTTCAATTAGTTCATTTCTGTGCTATTTCTTTAAGAAGACAGACATGTGACTTTGGGTATATGTGTTCAATAAGTACATTTCTGTGCTATTTCTTTAAGAAGACAGAGGTTTTCTCCTCCTTGATTCATAAACACCTTTGCAAAGAGTAAGTCATGAACATGACACTTGAAAATGTATACTTGCCATGTAAAATAAATTATGCAGTATCATTAAATGGCATAACTGAGCCTTTATGCCTCACCCCAAATGTAGCAGTATAAACATAACGTGTTACCCTTTCATCTGTCTCTCAATCCGTCCTATTAGATTGTGCATTTAGGTCAATTTTCAGTACAGTTAGCTTGTGCATTTAGGTCAGTTTTCAGTCCAAGTAGATTGTGCATTTAGGTCAATTTTCAGTCCAAGTAGATTGTGCATTTAGGTCAATTTTCAGTGCAACTAGATTGTGCATTTAGGTCAGTTTTCAGTGCAAATAGGTTGTGCATTTAGGTCAATTTTCAGTGCAAATAGGTTGTGCATTTAGGTCAATTTTCAGATCAATTAGATTGTGCATTTCAGATCAATTAGATTGTGCATTTAGGTCAGTTTTCAGGCACTGTGGTTGAACATTTATAGTGCTTTTGCTTCTTACTGTTTTATTCACTTTCTAGGTTGCATTTGTGGGATAAAATGTGACAAGTCATATGTGTTGTAGAATTCTTCAGTTGTTTAAATGTTAATTTCTGACTGTTTCATATTTACATCTTTATTTCAGGGATAAACTGTCCCCAATGATGATCATCACTAGAGCTTTACATTTGTTTGTCTGCAGTAAGATACAGTTTGACAAGAGACATGAATTTGCTGTTGTGCTGTTACAAGAGTCTGCAGTCTGGGTAAGGAGAGGAAAGGAAGGACAACTACTACATAGATTAGAAGATATTACTTGGGTTTTCATCAGATGCTAAATTTATACAATCATTTGATTAATATAATGTCAAGAGTTTTCCTGAATTTTATGTCTGATGAACATAAAAGCCTGCTTGTATTCTTATAGTTAAACTTTATAACACTGTTAATGCTTACTTTTAATCAGGAATGGTTTTGTCACTGGCCCATGATCCTCTGTGACTAAAAATATTTTTCCAGATGACAGAGACTGTGCCCCCTCCTCCCTAAAAATCTATGCTAAATTTAAGGAATCCCCACCCCACACTTAAAAATGAGAGAGCACATGAAAGTTGCACACAGATCATTTGCCAAGAGTAATGAAACTTGCAATCGTCATTAATATTAAATAGCTCATTCTGATTATGTAAGCACTTGACTTCTAGATCAACTCCCAAAATCAATCACTTACTAGATCAGCTGCCAAAATCAATCACTTACTAGATCAACTGCCAAAATCAATCACTTACTAGATCAACTGCCAAAATCAATCACTTACTGGATGAGATTTTGCAAATTGAGCAGTTCAAAACTTTCATTGACTATCTAGTTATTAAAAGCATTTTACCAACTGCACTTGGCAAGGTTGTGTAATGGCAGACATGTAGTTTTCAGTATTCAGTGGTAATGTCATTGCTGTTACATGCAGTTCTAATGCATACAACATAGTGCCACTGTCATAACATACAACATAGTGCCAGTCATAACATACAATATAGTGCCACTGTCATAACATACAACATAGTGCCACAATCATAACATACAGAATAGTGCCTGTCATAACATACAACATAGTGCCACAGTCATAATGTACAAGATAGTGCCAGTCATAACATACAACATAGTGCCAGTCATAACATACAACATAGTGCCACAGTCATAATGTACAAAATAGTGCCAGTCATAACATACAGACTAGTGCCAGTCATAACATACAACATAGTGCCACAGTCATAATGTACAAAATAGTGCCAGTCATAACATACAAAATAGTGCCACTGTCATGACATATGACATAGTGCCACTATCATAGCATACAAACACTGCAGCTAGTGCCACTGTCATGACATACAACATAGTACCACTGTCATAGCATACAACATATTGCCACAGTCATTACATACAGCATACTGCCACTGTCATAACATACAATCATAACAGTTTTGCCAATAATTTAGGTAGTAACTAAGTTTTATCTTTATTCATTAAAGGTTATTTATCATGCACACATGTTTGTTGAAGCATACTGTAAGGGGTCAACACCCTCCAACCCTTTAAAATCACCCCTTACAAAAATACCCCCCAGTGTTAAAAATTCAGGAGAAATCACTGTATAAGGTCCCCTCTTAACAGAGGCCATGAAGTCCAGCACATTTGTACTGTTTTATCCAGCTCACCCAAGGCCATCATTATTATAAGCCCATTTTTGCTTTGTAGAAGAGGGGGTCACTAATTGCATGGCTGAAAAATTCTCTTGTCAAGGAGAGGAGAACAAGATTAAAATTTTGTTGAACAAGTTAAATTCTGTGATACTTGCTCACAATTTGTATATACAATAGGACAGAGATTTTTCATGTTTAAGTAATTCTATGGAAATCTAAATTCTGGACTAGAAGATAATTTTCATATTTTCCAGCCCAATATATTGGTTGATTCATTTCAGTTGTATATCACTACTATCTTAATTTCACCATTGAACTAATTTGGTTAACTGTCACATTTTATTGTTACTCGAAAATATCTGGATGAATTGTTAGTGTTTGAAATTCATATTTTTGTCTAGGTGCACTGGTGGCATAAAAAATTGGGTGTACAGCTAAGATACATGTACTGTATAAATTCTTGTAGGGTTACAGAAAGTAAATGAGATTTATTGTTTTTGTGCATTTCACCTTAATTATCGCCTTGTGAATTTGAGAATAGAAGAGTATCTCAGCCGTACAAAACTAGGTCACTGTGACCTAATTTGCAAAAAATATTTGGCTTATAAATCTAAGATTGTTAGTATGTGTGGCTTATAAGCAGACCCCTATCTGCATAATTTTTTTAAATATTTTTTTTAAAAGATTTTAACTTGAACACACATTTCTGGACAATAACTCATTCAAGGTGTTTCTACCAAACTTGGTACACCTGTGAAACAAGTTGCATAGAATGCATAGAATTTTCTACTTCAGTATTTTTAATGTTACTATAGAAGCAAATTGTAACATAAGTAGTATATAAATTAAGAGTGATGGACCATATGATACAGGCATAAGTAATATATAAATTGAGAGTGCTGTACTATATGATACAGGCATAAGTAGTATATAAATTGAGAGTGCTGTACCATATGATAGAGGCATAAGTAGTATATAAATTGAGAGTGCTGTACCATATGATACGGGCATAAGTAGTATATAAATTGAGAGTGATGGACCATATGATACAGGCATAAGTAATATATAAATTGAGAGTGCTGTACTATATGATACAGGCATAAGTAGTATATAAATTGAGAGTGCTGTACCATATGATACAGGCATAAGTAGTATATAAATTGAGAGTGCTGTACCATATGATACAGGCATAAGTAGTGTATAAATTGAGAGTGATGGACCATATGATACAGGCATAAGTAGTATATAAATTGAGAGTGCTGTACCATATGATACAGGCATAAGTAGTGTATAAATTGAGAGTGATGGACCATATGGTACAGGCATAAGTAGTGTATAAATTGAGAGTGATGGACCATATGGTACAAGCATAAGTAGTGTATAAATTGAGAGTACTGTACCATATGGTACAGGCATAAGTAGTGTATAAATTGAGAGTGATGGACCATATGGTACAAGCATAAGTAGTGTATAAATTGAGAGTGATGGAGCATATGGTACAAGCATAAGTAGTGTATAAATTGAGAGTGCTGTACCATATGGTACAGGCATAAGTAGTGTATAAATTGAGAGTGATGGACCATATGGTACAGGCATAAGTAGTGTATAAATTGAGAGTGATGGACCATATGGTACAAGCATAAGTAGTGTATAAATTGAGAGTACTGTACCATATGGTACAGGCATAAGTAGTATCTAAATTGAGAGTGATGGACCATATGGTACAGGCATAAATAGTGTATAAATTGAGAGTGCTGTACAATATGGTACAGGCATACATAGTATATAAATTGAGAGTGCTGTACCATATGGTACAGGCATAAGTAGTATATATATTGAGAGTGATGGACCATATGGTACAGGCATAAGTAGTGTATAAATTGAGAGTGATGGACCATATGGTACAGGCATAAGTAGTATATAAATTGAGAGTACTGTACCATATGGTACAGGAATAAGTTGTATAGTGCTGGACCATAGGGTAATAGCATAAATAGTATATAAATTGAGAGTGCTGGACCATAGGGTACAAGCATAAGTAGTATATAAATTGAGAGTGCTGAACTATAAGGTACTTTCAGTAAAATATCTCCATTTCTCATCTGGGTATGGGGGGGGGGGGGTTGTCATCTCTACATGACCTAGGTAACTTTTATTTTACTGATCAACTAAGGAGAAATGAAAGCAGGAAATATCAAGTAGAAGTTGGCAAAAATTTATATTAGCTAAGAAGTAACATTAAAAGGGGATTTCTTCCCTTACAATTTAAGACAAATGCAGTTTATTCCAAGGAGTTATTATTGGTAACTTTTACTAAAATTAGTACTTGATACAGTTATTTTCTCCTTGTGTCTGACATGGTATCAAGGTTAAAAAATATACCTTGGAAAAGCCAAGATTGCACTAATGCATTAGAATGCACATCATTTGTGTAATTTTTCCTAACTACATTGTTTCAGTTTCTTACATTTCCACAAGATCACTGTTCATTTTATGACCTAGTATGAATCCCTTCACTATAATCTCTACTTTAGCAAGTTCTTTGTTCCTTTGATATGTCACTTCCACAGATGTATTAAGGGGAGGTAATGCCTGCTCCAGCTTTAATGAGGTTGCATTTACAAGTCCAAATTTATGTAAACTATACAATATAATTTTAGAAGAGCGATGAGTGTTGGGTTTTCAGGTGTGGAAGATTGAAAATTAAATTTCAAGAAAAACCTTCACATTCAATTGATCAGTGCATTTGTTTCTTATCAGTATGTGCTCAACAGTGCCATTCTGGAACATAATCTGAATACCAGTCAAAGAATCATTGCCCCTTCAGTGCTTATCATGTTGAGTACATATCAGTGATTTTACAATGTAAACCAACATAACAATAGTCACAGTTTAACATTTTATTCTTCATCCCTGTGTCCCAGACTTTTTAATAGAATTTATGTTGGGTCTGGTCCTTCAGCACCTGGGTCCCAACATTTTATAGAAGTCAAACTAAGCATATAATACAGTATACATTCTGTGCAGTCCTTGGTTACGATGGTAAATATATTTTCCAGTTAGATCCCACTGTTTAATTGCTAATTCATCATGGAATTGTTAGGTGCACCAAGTTAATGCTATATTTCCTATATACACACAGTGTACCCATTGTGAAATTGTTAGATACACGAAGTCAGTGCTATATTTCCTACATGCACACACTATACCCATCATGAAATTGCTAGATGCACAAAGTCAATGCTATATTTCCTACATACACACACTGTACCCATTGTGGAATTGTTAGATGCACAAAGTCAATGCTATATTTCCTACATGCACACACTATACCCATTGTGGAATTGTTAGATACACCAAGTCAGTGCTATATTTCCTACATACACGTGGTGTACCCATTGTGGAATTGTTATGTGCACCAAATTAAAAAATGTAGCATTTTACAAGCATGGACTTTTGTATTTTGAATGCTGATTGTGAAAAAATGGGGGATACAGTGTATCTCCTAATACATTGTTTTCCTCAAATGTAGGTCTCTAGACATGCTCTATCTTAGACATACTCTATCAAACTTTTGTTAATGGTGGCTCCCATAACAACAGGGTGGTTTCCTTATCAACCATATGGAATATCTATTTTAAACTTCTCTTGAATGGCTGGACCAATGTAATCAAACTCGACATAAATGTTTCTTATCATATGCTTTATCAAACTTGTGTTCAAGGTGGCTCCAATTGCAACAGTATGGCTTCCTTAGCAAATATATGGAAAACCTGGGGGGGTACCTTCATCTCAGTTTTAGGTCACTGACTTGGGTTAATTTTTTTTTTGAACTCTTTCACTCTTGTGCCATTTGCAAATGCATGCCATGCTATTTTCTGACAGCTCTTGTTTTCATATTTTATAGATCAAGGATTTCACCTCCAATCCGAAAGACATCATCAACTGTCTGGATGATTTAAGTGTTAAATATACATGTGACAATTTTGAAGTGGATTCCCTTTTTGATCTGATGTAAGTACATGTACTGTAATCACCAAATTTTAGTGAGCCTAGAATTTTAGCAAATTTCACTATCAAACTAATTTACACTAAAATTGTATTCTAACTACAATTAAGTGGTGAATACATATACGTGTGATATAAATGCGGATGGATAGTTCTTAAAGTTTATAACCAGGGATAGGACTTGGATAGTACCTGGTACCTATTGCATAAGTGCAATGTTATACTAAAGCTGTAATAGCACTGAGTGAACAGACTGACTGGATGATGTTTTGTGTATGATTTCATTTTAACATCCCTCATTGTTGGCAGCATATCTTTTTACTATTTCGTTTGAGAATACCTTGTGATGAAATTAAGAGACCAAACTTCATTTTGTCTGTGTTGACATAGCTGTGCAAGTACATTTTGTGTGTGTTTACATATCTATGCAAGCACATTGTGTCTGTGTTGACATAGCTATGCAAGCACATTGTGTCTGTGTTGACATAACTATGCGAGCACATTGTGTCAGTGTTGACATAGCTATACAAGCACATTGTGTCTGTGTTGACATAGCTATGCAAGTACATTGTGTCTGGGCTGACATAGCTATGTAAGCACATTGTGTCTGTGTTGACTTAGATATGCAAGCACATTGTGTCAGTGCTGACATAGCTATGCAAGCACATTTTGTCAGTGTTGACATAATATGCAAGCACATTGCGTCTGTGTTGACATAGCTATGTAAGCACATTGTGTCTGTGTTGACATAGCTATGCAATCACATTTTGCTTGTGTTGACATAGCTATGCAAGTACATTGCGTCAGTGTTGACACAGCTATGCAAGCTCATTGTGTCAGTGTTGACATAGCTATGCAAGCATATTATCTGTGTTGACATAACTATGCAAGCACATTGTGTCAGTGTTGACATAACTATGCAAGCACATGGTGTCAGTGTTGACATAGCTATGCAAGCAAATACAGCTTTTCATTAGGTAGGGTAAAACCATCACCAAAAATTAAAAGTTTTGCCCATTGGTGATTTGCTAAACTTTAATGTCGCTAAAATGCTAGAATTAAAGAGTCTGTTGAATTTAATGATGCTATAAATATGCTGGAATTTAAGAGTGTCAAATTTAATGTTGCTAATATGCTAGAATTAAAGAGTGTCACAGTTAATGATGCTAATATGCTAGAATTAAAGATTCTGTCAAATTTAATGATGCTGATATGCTAGAATATGCTAGAATTAAAGAGTGTCAAATTTAATGAAGTTAATATGCTAGAATTAAAGATTCTATCAAATTTAATGATGCTGATATGATAGAATTAAAGTGTGTCAAATTTAATGATGCTAATATACTATAATTAAAGAGTGTGTCAAATTTAATGATGCTAAAATGCTGTGAATTACAGTAATTAGAAGAGAAAATAAAAGCAAATCATGAGTGTATTATGCAAGTTCATATTTTTTTATTCCAGTTATCCATTTGGGAGGATTCAATGTATTTTAAGATTACCATGTTGTAGATAGTGTGTGTATCTGCTATGGCAAGACAGTTTAATGCTGTATAACATATTTTTCTCTTATTGCATTTTTGTGAATTTAGTGCATTTATAAAATTTATGACATAATTTTTGCAAATTAATATTTAGATATTTAAATATGCAGCATCTAGTATTTTCCAATATTTATGATTTTGTAAGTTCTTCATCTTTTTTTGTTACATTTATGGTAATTTGATGGTCATGGAAATGTTGTGATTTAAATGCCTATGGACATTTAAAGCACATGATTTCTGAAGAGATTAAGTTCCTATACTTAAATTGTTTTTGTTTCTGAGAAATACCAGTGAACACAAATCAAAAGTCAATGTAGCTATGTTTTCTTCAGGACATTTGATGGGCCTGATGGTCTGGGCTTAGGACCACCTTATATCGTGCTAAGTTTTGATAGGTCAGGTTATTCTATGTTGTCCCTTGTGATTTCTGCCGGACACCAATCCCCACAAAAATTAATAACAACCCTCCCCCCATTAAAATTGAGCAAGTGTGCAAAACATTTAGCACAGTCAACTTGCCATGAGCATGACTAAACATGTAACATTAATTAATATTAACAAAGCTCAATCAAATCATGCAAGAGCTTGATTTCTAGATCAACTGCCATATTCAAGTGCTTACTAAGTGACTTTTTGCAATTAAGCAATGAGATACTTATATTTCTAATGTACTTATTATAAGCATTTTGCCAACTGCACCTGGCAGGATTGTACAATGGTGGACCTGAAGTTTTTGGTATTCAGTGGTGGTATCTGCTGGTAAATTGATAAATACAGCTGCAATGCATACAGCATAGTGTCAGTGTCATAACACACTGTACCGATAATGAAGATAAACAACTGTAAGTTAGCTTTATTCATTACAAGTCATTTATCATACAGATATTTATTCAAATGTGCTGTGAGGGTGTCTATTCATGGAAAAAAATCTGAAGATCTCCCTTTACAAAAATGCCATAGGGGAAAGTCCTCAGTGTGTAAATCCTAGAGAAATCACTGATGCATGTCAACTATAGTTCCCACCAATTTTCTCTGTACTTCTTACTTAATGTTTAATCTGATTATGTTTTAATACAGCAGTGCTTAGAACTGGCTCATGATTGCTGTCAATACAGCAATGATAAAAACTGGCACATGATTACTGTCAATACAGAAGTGCTTAGAACTGGCTCATGATTACTGTCAATACAACAGTGCTTACAACTAGCTCATGATTACTGTCAATACAGCAGTGCTTTGAACTGGCTCATGACTACTGTCAATAAGCAGTGCTTAGAACTGACTAATGATTACTGTCAATAAGCAGTGCTTAGAACTGGCTCATGATTATTGTCAATACAGCAGTGCTTAGAACTGGCTCATGATTAGTGTCAATACAGCAGTGCTTAGAACTGGCTCATGATTACTGACAATATAGCAGAGCTTAGAACTGACTCATGGTTACTGTCAATAAGCAATGCTTAGAACTGGCTCATGCTTATTGTTAATACAGCAGTGCTTAGAACTGGCTCATGATTACTGTCAATCACAAATTATTAGCATGAATAAAATCCTTGTAAATAAAGCACGGTCACAGAGTTTTGTAAAACAGTCATTAATGCAAAAATTATGTGATAAAAATTATTATACATTGTATATATGCATGATTTTCTGGATGGAGTATATATGAAGGACTGTCTGGAAGGATAGTTCTGGATGTTTGTAACCTTGGTTAGATCATATCAGACACCATTTCATGAATGCATTGTGATACTAAGGAAGTCAAACTAATTAGTGAGAAAAATGAAATTATTAGCATTGTTTAAAGTGAATTACTGCCATTGATGCTATGTTTGTAAATTAATTTTAACATTCCTCATTTTGTGAGCAATTTCTGTGTATATTTGCTTCAATAGTCCCCTTGTGTTGGCATAAAACCATCACATTTATTTTTGTCCATTTATGAAAAACTATTTCACATAAAGTTTGTTTTTTAATTGCAAATTTGCTAGTATTCTGTGTTGTTAATGTGATGTGATTAAGATTTTCTAAAATTTAATGACACTATAACCCTGTGATTTAAAGTATTTAATGTTGCCAATAATTACAGATTACAAACATTCCTTCTGATGGATGTTGAAGTCTATGGTGTTCATAATGTTACAAGTATGCATTAGTCTGCATACAGACAACTGGGCAGATCCAGTATGTCTATTATGTATCTATGTAACCATTGCTCTGATTGGATACATGCCTTATACACCATAATATTTAGCCATCCATCATACATAGAGCTTTAAATAGATGGACACGAACATAGATACAGTGGCCAATGTTAAATAAATTTTAAAGAAAATAAATTAAGTCTCCATATTCAGAGTTCAATAAAATGAGGAGAAAAAAATCCTATTTCAGCTGTAAAACAAAAATTTTGAGCTCATTCTGTTTTGAAGTTAGAAAGTTATTCCTCGTTTATAAGAGTATCCAAGGGGAATAAATCTTGCTAGAATCAATTTATAAGGAATTCCTTATTGGAAAAACCAATATGATGAAAGGGCATTCTCAGTCTGTCTGAGACAACAAGAAGTGTATAGTCTTCAGCATGTATATTATAGTTCAGGGGTGTCAAACTCATTTGCTATTGCGGGCCAGATTTGATATAAATAATAATAAATAATGATACATAATAATAAATGATAATAATAAATAATGAGTCCGGCAGGCTGGATACAGCCCATGGGCCGTATCCAGACCATGGGCCATATGTTTGACACCCTGCTATAGTTTGTCCACCAGAAGCTTGAATAGTGTAAGTGTAGTCTATGCTTAAAGAAGAGGTGACTGCATTAGGGAAAGTCAAAGGGAGGCAATAAATGCCATGAACTGTGTAAGAGAATTATACAAAGCTTGCTGACAACTTTTTGCTTTGCTATAAACAAGAAATAAGTTTGATCCCTGGGTCTGAAATAATTAATAAGGTGTTACACAGTAATTTTAGAAAGTCTTTTAAATTCATTCACGTAAGCATAAAAGCCCAGAGATCACTTGAAAATGAATACAGTCAAACCTGTGAATAGTGGTCAGTGGTCACTCTGACAGTAGGTTAAAAATGGCCTTTGATCAACAGGCGGCATTGGGCACTGGGCAATCCAAGAGATGATAAATGGAAGGTAGCATTGAAAATTATCACCTGTTTGCGGTCTCAAATGCCAATAATTTTCTGGTCAGGTGGGCAGCTCAGAATGTTACAGGCTTATGAAAACTTATGAAAAGCAAATGTTCTGGAGGACCAGAAACTTTTTAAAGTTGCTGGTTCTTCAGGCCAGAAGGAAATTTAGGGAAAGGGGGAACATGATGGCAGGTAAGCAAGGGTTACCAGAAGACAGCTGAAATAGAATCCCAATTATAAATAAATAAAATAGTCGATATGTCTGTTTTTTGCTCGCCTGTACTAAGTACAGGAGAGCTTATACTGTACACATATCATCATCTGCATTGTCAGCATCATCAGCAGTTAGGTTAATAGAATGCAAATTTTGTTTCACTGCCACTTCTGCTAAATTGATGCATTAGGTCTTCATTCTGAACCATCCCATGAGAAAGTAGGTCACTGACTGCTTTTTTTTTACAGAAAGTATTAAGGCTGCTACATTTATGAATGTAAATGGCTTAGTTTAGTTTACTGCCTGTAAAGATTTACTAAATCAGTTACTGTGTAAACAAAAATGCATGTGGTACATCTGGTGTTAGCAGATGCACATGACCAGACATCAACTGTAGAATTATTGATTTTTTCATCATGTACATATATGTAGCAGTACAAAATAATATGATGATCCTAAGGATGTTTTACCTAAAGTGTCAGATATATTTAATGGAGACATTCTTACAAACTGAATCCCATCATAATAAGAGTCGGAAGAAATGCAGAAGAAATGAAACAATCAGTAGTTGTGGAAGGTATGCCATGCACATTGACAATGACTTACATATAAATAGCTATCAGCTGTAAGCCTAACATGCTGATCAGGGGAAAGGTTGAGTTTTTAATTGGTTTGATAAACTGGCATCATTTTAGTTATTGTAAACTGAGTACATGTTTAAAAATTTTGGTAAATGCTTCAGCCTTACAAATGACTTTCTTATTAAAGGTTAACCAAAGTGTAAACGTTTTGTTTTCCAGACAGATATCCAGGTTTAGGCATGATATGTTCATGGAACTTGGTCAGGGTGTTTCTTACATTATTCTGAACCACTGCAAGGGAATATAGGTCAGAGCCAGCTACTTTTCTTATGTTACATTAATTAATGTTGTTAACAGGTTAAGCCCAGTCTTTACTTGTGTCTTACAGGCAAATCTCCAGCTAGGTATACTGTGTTCATGGAACTTGGTCAGGGTGTTCCTTGTATCCATTCTAAACCACCCCATTTCAAAATTTTTCACAAAGACCTTCTTTTCTTATACCGGTTTACCGGTTAATTCCAGCATAAAAATTGTATCTTGGCAAATTTCCAGGTGTAGGCATGGTATCCACATGGAACATGTGTGCTCCTTCCATCATTCTAAACCACTCCAGGGAATGCAGGTCACAGTGACCTGCTTTTCTTATACTTAAGACTTTTTTATTTATGGGTTATTCAAGTTGTAAAAGTTTTGTCTTACTGGCACATCTCCAACAGTAGGTATGCTCTGTTCAAGGAATTTTATCAGGGTGTTCCTTGCATCATTCAAAACCACCCCAAAGTGAATGTTGGTCGCAGGGACCTACTTTTCTTAGAAAAGACTTTGTTGTTTACATGTTAACCACAGTATACAATTTTTTTCTTACTGGCAATTATCCAGCTCTTGGTATTTTGCTGTGTTTGTGGAACTTGGTCAGGCTGGCTGTTTCTTACATAATTCTGTACCACCCCAGGTAAGAGTAGGTCACAGTGGCCTTCTTTTCATAAACAAACAATTTTGTTAGTTACAGGTTATCCCATTGTAAAGGTTTTGTCATCCTGATAGATCTTCAGCTGTAGGTATGTTATCGAGATGAAACTTGGGCAGAACGTTCCATGCATTATTGTGCCCCTCCCCCAAAGGGAAAGTAGGTCACAGTGACTTCTTTTTCTCATACTGATTACTTTGTTGTGTGCAGGTTATCCCCAATGTCAGACAAACACTAATGTACATGCAAACTTAGTTGTCTTTCTGGCAACTCTTGTTGTTTATAATTTTACCAAAACCAGCAAAATAAACTCTGATTTATCCATTTTACAGACATTAAAGATGTAAGTACTTACATCTTTGTCAACATTACCATTTTATGCTGAAACTATATGAATTTGGGACCCACATAGGGTGACCATTGACCATATTAAGCAAATGAATTTGGGACCACATAGGGTGACCATTGACCATGTTAAGCAGGTGAATTTGGGACCAAATAGGGTAACCATTGACCATGTTAAGCAGGTAAATTCTGTATACAGGATGCTTATATAGTAAAATGATGGAACCAAGTGAATCTGACTCTTTTGAGCATGTGATTATACAGGTGACTACTAATACATGTTTGACTGTAATGGTGGGTCATCTGTGTTCAATGAACACATTTCCATTTTTTTTCTTTTTTTGTAACAGGCTTTGTAAGAGTTCCATCTTGTAACTTTATCCCTTTTTTCAGCTGTGAGAGGGTCCCCATGCCACATGTAGATGGTGACCAGGCTGTACTACCCCCACCTTACATTGTGCGGCTGCTTTTCCTGTTTGGTAGATCTGACACAGGCATGAAAGTAGAATCAAAAGAGGTTCACCAAGTCTTTAATTTCAAACTGCCAATACATAGGACACAATTTGTCATACACCTCTCGGCTCTTGTAGGCAAACAACTGTCTGAACACATTAATGTAACTCAGACTCAGAACTCCAATTTAGAAATTATGAATAGAGTCTTTACATGTTGTTGAAATTCTGTAAGTTTTAGAGTTAGAAATGAAATAATAATCCTCAAATTTTTAAAGCATAAATTCATTCTGATAAAAATGTGTGGATATTGAGTTCAGACAATTTCATGACTACAGAGCTTGGGATGTAATTGATTGGACCAAATTTTGCCGTATGAGTGTAGAGTGTTGTAATTATATGTCGAAAACGTACTCCTTAGCTTTCTTGTGAATGGACATAAAGGTGATGTAAGCCAGATGTCTGGATATGAAGCTAGGTCTTTGACTAACATCACAGTTTTTTAAAAATTGCATTGTGATCCTGTTCATACATGGGATCTCTCATTATGAATCAAAGACAGCTCATCCTGTAACATATTCACATGCCAATTTGACCATGAGATCAAGGTTATATGTATAGAATAATTGCATGACAAGTTGAGGTTGAAGTTTTTCATTATATTTCTTTGACCCTTTGATTGATTCTGTTCATACTTATGATATTTCATTATGAAGCAAAGAAAATTAATTCGGCAATACATTCGCATGCCCCTTTGACCTCACAGTAAAGTTCACAGACATGAAAGATTTGCATAAAATTTTCAGTTAAAGTCTCTCATTTACTAATCGTTCTTTGACCCCTTGATGGGTTCTATTCAAACATGGCATGTCTCAATACTTGTGACTATTCATTATCTGCAACACCTTTGCTTACCCTGTAAACCCCCAATTCAAGGCTTGAGCATGGGCTGCACATTCAGGCCCTGATCTTGTTTTGATTTAAAACTAGAACATTTTCATGGAACATGAATGACCACCACAGTGCTTGAGAAACTAACCAGACAAACGGTTCGACTATATGCCTCAACTACAGTTGTGGTGGGTCATAGAAGGAATTACAAAATGTAATCGCCTCTTTTTTGGCTCATTTTTGGTAGATCTATCTCATTTCTTTATTACATCTGCATTTGTAATAGATATATATATTTTTTTTTTTAAAGAATACAAATCATATGGTGAATAACAGAACTTTAAAGTGCACTGGATCCAGCAAGGGATCACATGTCAAGGATTGATTAAGATAAATGTAAAAAAAAAATGACAATGTACAGTGTAAAACTATTTTTAAAGTTGCCTAAGCACTTTCAACTCTAATTGAGTCTTTGTCAGATGCAATTGCAAAACAAAGACAAACAAGACAAACAAAAACACAAAAGAATTTTCAAAACCTTACATGATTGCATGTCTAATGGAAGTGTTGTTTGAAAATTTTAGATGTCGTGCCTTGTTGCTCTTAACTTTAATGATAAAATGGCAACCAAGTTGGTACTGACCTGCAAAATGAGGAGCAATAGCACCAGCTTTTTTCTTAATATAAGATGGTGTAACCATAGATTATAACCTGGATAATTCATGTTTCTGTAATGACAATAATAACCACAACAATAATAATAATACCAACATGAACTACAAAACAGTAGTAATTATCGGTAAGTGAATGAATTATGACCTAAATGAATAAAATTATTTCATTTTTTTAAATTGTCAAATATGGGCTTGAAATAAATAATAATTTTATTTGCCTGCAGGTGCCCATTTGGATTAAACCACATGGTTTCAATGTTGTTATGCAGTGTATCCAGTAAGATTCTTTTTCTTACCTGGTTTTGAAACTCCAGTTGCGGTTGTGGGCAATTGCAGTTTGTATGATATCACTGAAAGTATGGGGAAGAGAAGTGTTCTGCTACTGGACTTCTGTCCAGCTTCTTTGTAATCCAGCCAGATCTGTGAAGATTGATCCTTCTGTGTTGTTTTTTAGTTCCTCCAGATTACTGAAGGTTGCAAATCTAATATGTGATAAATTATATTCTCTGTTTTGCTTGTTCTGTTTGGATCATATATGTTCAATTTTTACCTCATCACAGAGCTAGAGAATATCTTGGTTTCTATCATATGTTGACAGGTTTTTCACCTTTTATCACTACAGGGCTTAGATATGCCAGTATAGTCTTGGCTTGTGATTGGAGTTAACTTGACTCTGACTAGGATGTCTCCGAGGTTTTTTGGTCTCTGGTAGACTACTACTGGTTTGTTTGGGAGGATTAACTTAAGTGTGACACAAGATTCCATGAAGCGACAGTGTTTCTGGATGATTTGACCAACTTTTGGGTTGTCTGGATGGTTGGTCAGGATAAGTGGTATCCAATCAACTTTTTTCTTTTCACTATATTTTAAGAGGTCATTGGATATTTTCTTGGTTTAACCTTCTGTGTTGCCTCTGTAATCAGGTCTTTGTTGTAGCCTTGGTTGATCAAATGTTCAGACAGTTTAACAGATTTATTTTTGGAATGTTTCATTGTCTGAGCAGATTCTGCATATCCTCAGTACCTGGCTATATGGGATGTTCCAAATGCAATGTTTTGGAGGACAGCTGGATGAGAAAAGATACTAGTTTGTTTTAGTGGACAGCTGTATGGGAAAAGATACTAATTTGTTTTTTTTGCAATTCTCATAGTTGTGTCCAGAAATACTTTGTTTCAGTTGGAGACTTTGAAGTCATCCGGACTTTTTCTTCCATGATGCCATTTAATTTCAGTGCCATTGATGAAACATACACACTGTTATGTTGTAAGTCTCACCGATGCTAAACGTTTATCCTCCAGTCTTCCCATACAATTATTATCATCAGAAGGGGGGGGGGGGGGCATCTTTGTACCCATGGCTGTTCCATTGATTTGGAGGTAGTTGTTTCATTGAATACAAAGTTATTAAATTTTAAGACTAGCTTCAGAAGTTTAAACAGGAAATGAGTGAGCGGCACTTGTGCAGTTTTTGTTTCCCATGCTTCTTTACATGTCTGTATCACTTCACCGGGTGGTGTATTGGAATACAGAGATGTGGTGTCCAAGGAAACAAATATTGCATCTGGAGGTAATGGTTCACTTGCTTTGCTTTTTATGAGATAATCTGTCATGTATTTAAAAAAACAAATTCATTTATTTGGGTAATTATAGATTGACTTAACTATAATTACTACTTTTTTTTAGCTCCACTGGTCATAAATCAGAAGAGCTTATGGGGATGGCCTGTTGTCTGTCATTCATCATCCATTGTCCGATGTCCATCCATATGTAAACACAAGTTTGTTATCACTACTACTCCTAAATTACTTTGAGAATTGCTATGAAACTTTAATCACACATTTATGCCAGGGTCTAGTTGGTCCTAAATAAAAATCGTGCTGTTCAGACATCCAGTATGGCCATCACAGCAGTCATCTTGAAAATCTTGTTATTACTATTCCTCTGGAATGGATGGTCATATCAACATTGGATCTTCACTAAAAGACTTCTTATGATGTCTAGTTGGTCCAAAATGAAAATGATTCCGCTCAGACATCCAATATGGACATCTTGAAAATCTTGTTTTAGCTTCTCTACCTGAATGGATGGTCATATCGGCATGGGGGTTTCACTAAAAGACTTCTTATGGTGTCTAGTGATGGAGTTGGGTGGAGTGGAAGGGAGGTCAAATATCAGAGATATTGTGGAATCTTCCTTTTAACATGAACATTGTCTATTCTAGTTGAAGGAGTGTGATAATGTTTCATATGATTTTTCCTAAGGATGAGTAGATGAACACAAAAGTTTTGAATCCTGGATGTCCCTTGAAGATGGGTGGTGGGTGGTCAAAAGTCTAAGAGTCACATATTGGCAATAGTTTGCATCAGTAGTTGAATAAAATATTAGTGGCTAATAAAAGAGGTGTACATCGTACAAAGGCCTTTTTTCCCCAGGTAATATGTCATTTTTGTCAACATGGTTTCAAGTAGAAGATTATTTTGACATCACTGATTAAAGGAGAGTTTGAACTTTACAACAAGAGGCTCAAGAGCCGCTGTAGTGTTGACCAGCTCAGTCAGTCAATTTCAAGATCACCTCATTTATATGCATGGACCTGGATCTTAATTGTATTCAACCAAGATTTTAATGATACAAGCCTATTTATGAAATTTAATTAAAATCTGATCAGAAATACAGTCTCTAGAGTGGTGACAAGCTCAGTCAATCAGATGCAAGATAACCTCATTAGTATGTGTGGATCTTGCTCATTATCAAACTCTTGTGAGATCTTGATGATATAAGCCTATATGCCAAGTTGGTCAAAATCAGATCAGAATTTAGTCTCTAAAGTGGTAACAAGATCTTGGATGAGTGAGATACATGCAGTTTTATGAGGTGATTTTGCTTCTGATTGGCTGAGCTTGTTATAACTTTGAAAGCCATATTTGTTTTCTGTTTTTAATCAGTCTTGGAATATATACTTAAATCATCAAGACCTTGGATGAGTTTGATAAGGGCTGAGATCCACATGTGTTTATATGGTTGGCTGAACTTGTTGCCACTCTAGAGACTGTATTTCTGATCCATGTTTGAGTAAACGTGGTAAATAGACTTAAATCATCAAGATCTTAGATGGGTACAGTTATAAGCAAAAGATCAACACATTGATGAGGTGATTTTGTGTCTGATTGGCTGAGCTTGTCAGCACTTTAGTGATTATTTCTAATCCTATTTTTATCAAGTTTAGTAAATAGGCTTATATAATCAAGATATACAGTGAGTTTTATTATGAGCAAACTCTGCGCATATTAATGAAATTCTCTGTGGTAAGAAATAGTTCTCAAATCATATATGTAATAAATTTGTTTTCTTTAAAAGAACTTCTTTTTGCGCAAAGGAAATCAAGGCCGGTCACCCTTGATATTTGCAATGCATCTAGATTAAAACAAAAACAGAATACACGATGCATTCATTTCAATAGAACTTTATTAAAAGCAGACTCGTATTGTTATGTGGCTCTAATGCACACCAGTGAAGAAGAGATAGTAACTGAGGAAACATTTGATTACATGCATTGATGTTAGAGACAGTGTACAATTGCAGGCTAGCATAAACTATCTGCAAAAATATTGTAACTAAGGATCAGAATGGCTTTACACAAGTTTAGACATTTGTTTGCAAGTTGTTGTGTTTTCTTCTGATCTTGATTTTGTCCCATTCTTTCTTTACTACTTGTAAAAAAGATGTTGAAGTTTATAAATTTATTACAGAGAATTCGAAAAAGTTTGTCACGTTTGAAATTCTTAAATGTTTGGAAACAAGTTTGATATGTTTGGTGAAATATAGTTTCACTATTGCTAGTATTGCCATGTTAAAGTGCCCGAAACATTTGTCATTTATGTTAGCATATGTATTATACATTTTTTTTATGGCATTTCATATATTCAGTGCCATTACTCACACAAAGTTTGAAATTTATATTTTGTAGTTTTAGTTTTAAAAACAAACCAACCTCAATATGCTTTTCTCCTGAAAGACTTCCAGATTTAATTACAAAGATTAAAGAAACACATGGTATAAAATAAATAATGTATGTGGTAACACTTCATGGCATCTCAGCACAAAAGTGGCTATGCAGTGACAGTCTAAAATAAACCCCACAAATTAAAGCTTTGTCAGTAAACTTAACTGTTAAAAATCTTGGATGACTTCATTTATGAGTCAGAAACTATGCATATTAATTATGCCATTATCTTTGGAAATGATTTTTAGCAGACTATGGTAAAATAGGTAAAATCAACATAATAAAAAGGTTAGGAGATAGCTTACATAGGTTGTGTTTTTATGGTACTACATAAGCCTCCTTCGTGAACTGGTCAGCTGTTGAGTTAATTAAGCCAGGTGAGTGATATTAGGCCTACTTGGTCCTATTGTTTTTAGCTCACCTAACAGAGCTATTGTACTTATCCCGCAGTGGTAGCATTCAGGTCAGCACAGATAAGAACATATACATATGTACATCAACACTGAATCTCAAGCATTCTTTCTTCCTAGGCTGTAGGCAACACTTTGGATTGGGTTTCATAACACCTACTTCGGGGGGAGGGGACTGAGGGGCTAAATTTGTGCATTTGTTGTACATTTTTGATTAAGTTTAGCTCAGATTGTTTGCACACTGTTTGAATGCTTTTATACCTGGAATCATGAAACATTGTGAGGGGATGCATCTTGACAGGCACTACACCCACATCACAAAACTAGGTCTTAGTGACCCATATTTCGTGCTTCATTGACTTTGGTTAAATTTTGTGTTTCAGGTTTATTTTTCAAGCTCTATTCATGCTAGAATCTTCAAACCAGATGGTTGTATGCATCACTATTAATACCTCACCCTTAGAACAACAAAAGACAATCAGTGTGACCTACATTTCACATTTTACTGGCTTAGGTTAATTTTTTGCATTTAGCATGACCAAATAGGTTTTATGCACCCTGTATATATACTGTTATGTCAAGATTCATGCAACTTGGTGAGGGGATACATCTTGGCGAGTACTACACCTACATTACAAAAGTTGGTCACTGTGACCCATATTTCATGCCTTACTATACTCTGGTTAAATTTGATGTGTTAAGTTTATTTCTCAAGCTATGCTCACACTTGAAATATTAAACTAGATGATTGTATGTGTTTCTATTAGTACCTCACCCTTGCCAAAAAACAAGACCATGGTGAACTACATTTCACATTTTACTGGCTTAGGTTAAGTGTTTGCATTGAACTCATAATCAAGTAGATTTTGTGCACCCTGTATATATACTGTTGTACCTAGATTCATGAAAGTTTTAGAGAGGGTGCATCTTGATGAGTACTACACACTCATCACAAAAAAGTCACTGTGACCAATATTTTACACTTTACTGACTTGGGTTCAGTCTCAAACACTGTTAATGCCAGAATCATCAAACTAGATGTTTATTACATCTGGAATCATGAAACTTGGTGAGAGGATGCATCTTGATGAGTACTACACCCTCATATTATAAATCGGTCACTGTGACCCATATTTCATGCTTCACTGACTTGGGTAAATTGCTGACTGTATACATCTCATCTAGTACCACACCCATACAAAAAGATCACTGTGACCTACATTTCATGTTTTACTGGCTTAGGTTAAGTTTCTGAATTTAGCTTATGACCAAATATGGTTTTTGCATACTGTATACATACTATCCTATTTAGAATCATACAGATTCATGAGGGAATGTATCTTGATGACCACTACATTATTTCAGTAGTAGATCATTATGGCCCATATTTTATGCTTGACTGACTTGGCTTAAATTGTGTGTTTGACATTCATTTCTTTGAGACTGTTTGTGCTAGAATTGTGAAATTGATGATGATATGCATCTCTATTACTACCACACCCTTACAACAAAAGAAGCTCATTGTGACCTATATTTAAACTTTTACAGGCTTTGGTTAACTTCTGCATTTAGCTCATGACCACATGAGATTGTGGCATGCTATATGCATACTGGACCTATAAAGCTTTGTGAGTGGATGGATCTTGATAAGTTCTACATCCTTGTTGCAAAAAGAGGTCTTGTGGCCTATATTTCATACTTCAGTGGCTTTGTTGAAATTTTGTGTTTAAAGTTCATTTATTGGGTGCTTTTTATCTTCAAATCATGAACCTTGACAATTGGATGCATCTCTATTAGTACTACACCCTTACAACCAAAGAAGGTAACTGTGACCCACATTTTATAATTTTTTAAATGGGTTAAGTATTTGTATTTATGACCACATAGATTATTCCATGCTGCTATATACATCCTAGCCTACCCAGAAGTTTTTTTCTGACCAGTGCAGTTGGAAGTAGGAATAAATATGTTTATCAGTGGTAAACTTTTTGTATTAATGACTATACATTGTATAGTGTGATAGGTTACCCTCAACAGATTAACTCTGTATTGTATGAGTATAGGAACTAAATGAGTGGACTGCATGCTGCATACTTTTCATGTGAGGCCTCGTCTGAAGTGGATAATCAAGGTAATTATTGATGCATGAACTAGTTTGTACTATAGGCTGTCACTCCAGGGTTACTCAAAGCCTGTGAGTAAAATCTGACTTTTAGGGATGGACAATGATAATAATAGCTTCTTACACCGATTTTAAGATGGCTACCATGATCTTGGAAATGTTGTTATCATTACTCCTAAATAGATAGTTATATTGACATGGGTTTTTCACTAAAATATTTCTGATAATGTTTCATTGGTCCCAAATGAAAATGGTGCCTATCTAACATCCAATATGTCTGCCATGGTGGCCATTTTGAAATCATGTTATTGCTTCTTCTCCTGAATGGATGGTTGTATTGACATGAAGATTTTAGTAAAAGTCATCTTATTATGTCTAGCTGGTTCTAAATGAAAATGATGCTGATATGGCCACTTCAGCAGCCATCATAATTTTTTTTTATCTCTACTCCTTCTAAATGGAAAGTCACATCAGCATGGGGTTTTTACTAGAAGACTTTGTATGGTGTCTTGTTGGTCCTAAATGAAAATGATGCTAATCTGATAGCCAGTATTGCCACCATGGTGGTCATCTTGCAAATCATGTTATTGCTACTTCCTCCTGAATTGATGGTCATATCAGTATTGGATTTTCACCAAAAGACTTATTATGATATCTAGTTGGTCCTAAATGGAAATGGTGCGTCTTACATCCAGTATAGCTGCCATGACAGCCATCTTGAAAATCTTGTTATCACTTTTCCTCCTGAATGGATTGTCATATCGATACTTCTTATCTAACTGGTTCTAAATGAAAATGCTGCTGATCTTACATCAAGTATGGCTACCAGATGGTTTCAATACCCAGCAGCTAAAAAGAAGAAACAGTCTTATCTTGGATTTCTGGAAGTTCTTTTTGACAGGTAGAGCATCAGTCCCTTTGAGGGACTATTGTTATTGATTTATGTCCCTTTTTTTGACCAGTCACGGTAGGTAGATTGGGTGGTTGGTTGGTCTAATGGTATGCCAACACAATACCATGCTGTGTAGTGCCAATTAAAAGGTACAATTTTAAATGATTAAAAGTTAAAATGTAAAAATTTAAAAAAATCACCCCAAAAAATTTAATTAGAAAAGGTGCCCAACATTTCAATGTCAAGATTACTTTGGTCCTAACTTATTTTCTGCATGATAGTTGATGTATACAATAGCTACTTGCATCGAGGTGAGCTATGTAATAATTGATTGTGCTCTGGGTTTTGTTTAGCCCACATTAGTGGGAAGTAATGCATATCAGTAATTATTCTGGTGCCAGCAACAGCAGCATCAACTGTTTTGGTTAAGGTTTAACATGTGGGTTTATCTTGACATTCTCTGAGACAGATAAGACAATATTTTTGCTACCTGATTTTTTATGTTGGAGTTTCTCAGGATTATCAGAGGTGGTTGAAAATATTTTGTAGTGAAAAAGAATAAAAGGACAAGAAAAGGACTAAGTGTGGATTACTTAAAATTCTTTTAGGCCGGTAGAGCGCAAGTCCCTTCGAGGGAGTAATGTTTTTTCTATTATTGGTGAAGGCTTCAATTAAAATCCAACAAGATGTTTTTTAATGTTGAAGATACAGACATTACACACATGTCCATGGTTTTCAATTCAAGTACATATTACAATCATAACATACATCATGGCCATGGTTTTCAATTCAATACAGACATTACATACACCATGGCCATGGTTTTCAATTCAGATACCTATTACAATCATTACATGCATCATGGCCATGGTTTTCAATTCAATACAGACATTACATGCATCATGTCCATGGTTTTTCAATTTAAGTACCTATTGACAAAGTTTTGAATGTTTTAAATGTGGTAAAAACTAGGCACTTTTTGCAGACCCTGACCTAGTTTGAAGGCTATTTAGCCCAGTAAATAGAAACATCAATTCCAAAAATAATTTTTTTTAAAGTTTAAACTTTTTTTTACAAATCGATGTCAAACTTTTCTACTTGGTATGCATGTCAAATAAATGACCTATACCATTAGCTAATAATGGCCTTATAGTATGTCTTCCTTTACAATTTATCTGCCTTAATTAATGATGTATTTCATTTATCCAGAGTCTCAACATGCTGTATTCATCACCCTACTTCTTTCTGGATGCCCTGTATATCCATGAACCACCATCAGCGGAAAATAAATGTCAGGTGATTATCTTTTTCTTTAATTATTTGCATTACTCTCAATGTTTCTTTGTGGACTTTAGAGATTTTATTAAAATTCTTTTCTGTTGATGCTTGCTAATTGTAAAATTATTACTCTGTGTATATTTATTTTACTCTCAGTTTGATAATTGATGACGGATTATGGTCCGTCTTTGATTAAATTCTTAGTTAAGAAAAGGACCAGCCTTTTTTGGAAATGTTAATAAAGAACGTTGTATTCAGGAGACTTAATGATACAAGTCATGATAGAAAAAAAGTAACATTACTATAAAAAGAACATCATATAGGATGCATGATCCTGAGGTACTGTATGCACTCACTTGTAAGTCAGATCCAACTGCAAACTGCATAGATTCAGATCTGCCATCACATAATGTGCTGGCAGATCTGGATCTATGCAGATGGTTAGGAGTCATCAATTGAACACACAAAATATTACCTGATCTACCAGTGTATTATGTGATGGCAGATCAGGGTCTAATGTTGTTTTCAGTTGGACTCGACTTATAAACGAGTATATACGGTAAACATGATTTTGTAGGCATGATTTTATTTTTACTAGGCAATAGCTGGTGTTTTTTTCCCATGTATGACTCTGTTAATCAATGCAGTAAAACATTGATTGGTTTTCCCCTTGCTTGAATTTGTTAATCAATACAGTAAAACATTCATTATACTGACACCATTGTTGAAGACATTTCAGTCATCAGGCCAGTAAAGTGTCTCCCATAGTCCTGTATAAATTGGTCTGGACAGCTAATTATGTGGATAAAATCCATGTATCCAATGATAATCAGCATATTACTGTAACTTATAATCTTTCGGGTATACAATTTTGAAAAAAAATGTTGGAATATGAAATACATCATTCAGTACAGTGATGTGGTATAAATATTTATAGAGAAATGTGTATTAATTAAATAAGCATTATTTTAAAAAATATATTTTGGTTTTAATGGCACTTTAAACATTATTGGCTATATCATGCAGAGGAAATGGGAGCTAAGTGCCTTTCCCAATGACACACAGAGGCAGCTGATTTGTGGTGACCTGGGCAGGTATCAAACCTGCACCCTTTAATTATGAGTCTGACACTGTTCCAACATAGCTACCATGGCTCTCAAAATGAGTATCAGTTAAAACAGAGGAAGCTTCTTTATATTGGAAAATATATTTATACTTGCTCAATTCTGATCACCCTCATATTTTTTTTTTGGCCAAGCTAATCTAAAAAAGTATTCCAGCAAAAGCATTGTTGCTGAATTTTTCAAGGATAAATCAAAAACCAATTCATGTACACTATCTGTATATAATGTGCAACCAGTTTCGAACAGTAGAGACTGAGACCTGCCATCGCATGATGTGTCAACAGGAGGATAATCACTATTATAAGGATTAAATGAACATGTTTGCATATTTAACAAAGTGTCAATTTTACTTAATCACTCACAAAGTGAACATAAATCATTCAACTTAATGATTATTTAGGTGATTAGGTAAACTTTACACTTCAGTAATTACCCAACATGGTCATTTAATCCTATAATTAATATTTTAAAAAAAGAAGCATCTTCATAAAAACAAAGGCAACTTACAGCTAGGAATAAGTCAACACTAATTTTTCTTATTGATAAATATCATTATTTTACTTCTGAAAGATATAAAAATGTGTATCTCTGTTTTCTTTTCCAGGAGAATTTTGACAAGATATGTGACTTTGATCAGAAAGGTTTATCATTCATATTAAGTGTGTGTAGAAATATTACCAAGATATATGATCATATGGCTCAATGCCTTGCACATCCCCTGCAGAGGCCCCTACAGAAAAATGTCTTTTACAGACTGGGACCACCTGTGCCAGATGAAGGATGACATTGCCAATTATTTTCATGAACAAAGAGGTCCCAGAGAGGAAATTTAAAGTTACCCATAAAGATGCACTGTGATTGAGGAAATGTGTAGACATTCACAGTAACTCTATAGAAATGTAGTCACCCATAGCAGAGTTCTGATATAAATATTGTTGCTTGTACTATAGAAGATATTTTCTTACAAAATTTGACAGCACTGCTTATGGGAGATGATGTTCCATAAGGTTGTATCCAGATGAAATTCAAGAATTAAAACCCAAGTTTGCCCTATATTATAAAACGAATGAAATGAAAACAAAGACAATTACTTAATGATACTATGGGAAACTATCTGTAGTTTGCTTCAAAATGTGAACCTGCATGAATTTTATGATTTTAACATATAAAATCATAACAAATAAGTAAGACAAACATGTGAGATCTATTTAGTCCTTCATAACTGCTTGGTATTTAGTAAAAGGTGATTAAAAATTATTTTTTTAAATAAAATCTTAGATCTTTTAATGGAAGCATTTGTGATAAATCACCATTCCAGTTGTGGAAATGTACTCTGGTATATGGACATTTACAACATTCAAGTTAAGTTTTGGAAAGTAAGCTCAACAACCAGTCTGAATTTACAGCCTTGCTAATGTGCAGAATCAGCACTAAATCTTCGGTTGAAAACATCAGAGTCCATATCATTGAAGAAAAAATAAAATAACCTAATTTGAAATACCAAGAAATCTTGAAAGGAGAAGGAATTCATAATGGTTAGTCATATTTTTGCCTCATTATCTTGTGTTTTTTGTGTTAAAATTGGTAAAGTCAGTTGCAATTAGACTACAGTGAAGGAAACTAAAGTGGAAGTTTGAATAATTTTACAAGCCATGCCTGCCTTTCACAAGCAACATAAGTTTATCCACAAGCATTGGTCCTTATTTTACTAAAAAGAGTCCCAAGCTGATATTGCTCCTCTTGCTTACTGATATAAGATAGCTCAGCTTGAATGTATGTAACAATAAGTTCAATTACTCAGCAATCTGAACAAACAACACTCATCATCAAACTTGTAAAAATTTAATCAAAATTGGATGCTTTCTGTAAAGTTTGGTCAAGTTCTGTTGAACAGTTTTTAGCTCACCTGACCATAAGGCCAGGGGAGCTTATTGTATGGTCCTGCATCCATCAAGCATTGTCTGTCCATCAACAATTGCTTGCTACAAATCTAGAGTTACTTATTTATGATCTGATTTCAGTCAACCTTGGAATATGGGTTTATATCATCAAAATCTCAGATGAGGTTTGTAATTAGTGAGATCTATGCATATTAATGCGGTAATCTTGCATCTGATTGACTAAACTTTTTACCACTATGGAGGCCATATTTCTGATCTCTGGAATATATGCATATATCACTAAGATCTTGGATGAGTTTGATAATGAGCGAAATCCACAAATACTAATGACAGGGTTTCCATGCTACCAGAAAATAGGGAAAATGTCAGAATAAAGAATAGTTTTTTTCCGAACCAGGAAAAGTCCTTGAGTTTTGCAAATATTGATCAAAGTCGAAGAAAAATGGAGAATTTTCAGCTGCCACATGATCATCAAAAGAAATACGTAATTGAGTCATAACTGGACAGATTGAGAGTTAAATTTATTGAGTTCTTACCAGAATTGTTGCAGGTTGAATAACTCTTCAGTAAGTTGAAATACAATTTCTGTATGGATCATTTGGGTGCTTGTCCTGACATATTTGTATAGTCAATCCAAGTGCTCAGGCAATTGGATTGGTCAAATAAACTCATTACCTCTTTGTCTGCGCCATATCAGTATCCATTTTTTTACGTAGAAGTTATGAAGACCAGTCTAGCATCACAATGTGTCAACATGGCTGAGATGTGTGATCGTGATGAGTGTCTGAGAATAATTAATGAAGCTTTCTTCCCCACTTCTCCTTTTGATATGTAAAGTTAATGTAAACATATATTGTGATAAATCTTTGCTGATTACTTGGCAGTTCACACTGGGGACACGGTGTTAAAAGCATTATCATTAACAGTAACCTTTGCCTCCTCCAACTCACCTTTGCAGTGAATTATACTCTTAGACTTTGCTAAATACTTCAGGGATGGTTCCAACAAGACGATTTTGGGGACCCTATCCCTAGAATTGTGAATTTTTATCACAAAATGAGTATTTAGGGAATTTTTAACACATAGTCTGATGGTTTCTAACCTATTCCTCATCACTCGTAATTTTAGTTGCAATTTATTTTCCGATGTCTCTTTATAGCAAAATAAAAAATTAAAATTATAAGGGTTTCTGTTTAGTGTAAACCAAAATTAGTTATATAATTGGTTTTTTGTTGTTGTTTTGTTTAGAGAAGATGCCTTCTTAAATAGCAGCAGTAGTAGAAGTTGTTATGTTCTTGGCATAAAAATAGCTTTTGTTAAAAACAAGTCCTTAATATGAAACAAATTTATCTGTTTATTCATCTGACAATATAAATTTAGGCTGCATTATAATAATTTTGTTTGTTACTTATAGGTGTTACTGGAATAAAGGTGACCTATGAACATATGGCACTGTTAGTTTCACATCAAATTAAAGTTCTGTTTTGTTTGAAAGGATAGGAATCTTTGCAGCACATTTACCAAGACACAAGTCAACAAACTAGAATATTGAACACTGTTGAAAACTATATTTCCTTTACAATGCAAAAGATATGAAAACATGATTTGGTTCTTTAGAAGTAAATTAGTCAAAAGAGTCATTCAGCATTTCACGCTAGACCACGTGACTCGGAGCATATCTTCACAAACAAATCTCAGGCTGTGTGTTGAATTTAAGTAATTCAAAGCAAAAAATGTGAGGAATCAATCATTACCATTATGTATTGTCGACTGTCAAAACAGCTGGTCAAAAAAATTATTATCCGTTGCTATGAAAATGGAAGAGCTGTCTGCTCACCTGTCAGCTTTTTGACAATGCACATATGTTGGAGAATCCAAATACTTATAGGGTCCACGGTAGGGGGCGATTCCGGAAGAGTAGTTGCCATAGAGTCTGTCATTTCACCTAAAGAGATCCAAGCATATTAATGAGGTGATCTTACATCTGATTGGCTGAGCTTGTTGCATTTCTTGAAGTCATGTTATTGATCTGATTTTGATAAAACTTCAAATTTAGGGTTATATGATTAAGATTTTGCAGGACCCACACATTGTTGAGGTGATCTTGCATGTGATTGACCCAGCTTGTTACCACTCTAGAGATGGTATTCCTGATTGAATTTTGATCAAACTTGGTAAATAGGCTTATATTATTAAGCTCTTGAATAAGTACAGTTATGAGCAAGATCAATACATATTAATGAGTTGATGTATCTGATTTGTTGTGCTTGTCAACACTTTAGCAACTCTGTCTCTGATCATATTTTTATCAAACTTGGCAAATAGGCTTATATCATCAAGATATGTAATGTGTTTTATTATGAGCAAGATCAACACATACTAATGAGGTGATCTTGTATATGATTGGCTGAGATTTTTACCACTTCAGAGGTAGTATTCCTGATTTGATTTTAATCAAACTTGGTAAATAGGCCGATATCATCAAGATGTTGGATGATTTTTACAATGAGTAATACCTATACATATTTATTTGATCTTGCATCTGATATGGAATTTTTTTTTTACTACTTTTGAGACTGTATTTTTATTTATAGGATTTTGCTCAAGCTGGGTAAATAGGCCTATGTCATTAAGATATTGATTGTGTATAATGATCATTGAAACTTATGAATATTAGTGACATGAACTTGCATCTGATTGGCTGAGCTTGTCAACAATCAAGCAGCTGTAATTTGTATCAGATTTTGATCAAACTTGTTAAGGGGTCGCTCTACAGATAATACGTGCTTCTGAGAGAGCGACAGGTGTAAGATGTTACCACTCTAGAGGCCATATTTCTGATCCAATTTCGATCAAACTTGGAATATACACTAGTATCATCATTGCATCAGAAAAGTTTGTTAACGAGTTAAATCCATTCATATTAATGAAGTGATCTTGCGTCTGATTGGTTGAGCTTGTTGCCACTCTAGAAGCCATATTTCTGATCCGATTTTGGTCAAACTTGGATTATAGGCTTATTTCATAAAGATCGTAGGGAGGGGGGTATTTTGATAACAAGCCAGACCCATGCATTTTAACACATAATAATGAGGTCATCTTGCATCTGATTAACTGAGCTTTTTCCACTCTTGGGTCTATATTTCTAATCTGATTTTGGTTAGACTTGGAATATAGGCTTATATCAAGAGCTCAGATGATTTTGATAATGATTGAGATCTGTGCATATTAATTAGGTGATCTTGCATCTCATTGGCTGAGCATGTTACATCCTTATTTCTAGTTTGATTTTGATTAATGGCATGTTAGCACAATACTGGCTGTATGGAGCCAATTTAAAGTTAAGTTTGAAAAATGTACGATTTTGATTAAACTTAGAATATAAGCTTATATCATTAAGATTTCAAATGAGTTTGATGATGAGAGATACATGAATATTAATGAGATCATCATACGTTTGATTGGCTGAGCTTGATATCACTCTAGAGAATGTTCCCAATGTCAGTTTGATAAAACTTTGTAAATATGCTCTTATCATTAAGATGTCCCATAAGTTTTATTATTAGCAAGATCTACTTATATTCATGATGTGATCTTTGATCTGATTGGCTAAGGTTCTTACCATTCAATAGACTATTTTTGACCCAGTTATGATCAGACTTGGTATATAGTCTTATGTTGTCAAGATTTTGGATGAATTGTATTATGTGCAAGACCAATGCATATTAATGAGGTGATCTTACATATGATTGGCTAAGCTTGCATCACTCTAGAGACAGGATTTTTTATATGATTTTGATCAGACTTGGTAAATAGGTTTATATCAACATGTTCTTAGACAGATTCTATAATAAGTGTGAGATAGTTGCATATTAGTTAGATGATCTTGCATATGATTGACTGAACTTGTTACCTCACTCTAAACTCTATTTCTCATCTGATCTTGATAAAACTTGTTCTGGAGGTTTATATTATAAAGATCTTAGATGTATGTGATTATGAGTAATACACGCAGGGCCTTCATAAGGGGTGGGCAATACAGGTGCCCGCCTGGTGCGCCAAGCCATTGGGGGGCACCATTTCGCTGTGTTTGCGGTATTTTTTACCGAAGGGGTGTGTGACGAAGGCGCCGCTCACCTGGGGCGCAGTTTTGTCCAGCGCAAGCTTGTGATGGCCCTGCATAAACATATTAATTATGTCTTTATCTTCGGAAAGAATTTGTATCAGACTGTAGTAAAATAAGTAAATTGGCATTACGTAAAGTTTAGGTGATAGTTTACATACGGTTATGTTCTTACAATACTACATAAACATGCTTAGTGTAATGGTCAACTGTTAAGTTATGTAAGCAGGTGAGCAATATAACACCACTTTGGATTTGGATAGAGCTTATGGTGTTACCCTTGTCCATCTGTCCATTTAAGTTTTGTATTTAGCTCCATTGCTCAAAAACTTAAATTGTTGATGATAATGACAGTGCTATTGCTGCCAGTGGGGGAAAAGTGACTATGTCTAGCTTCCCATTTATGTGGGCTTAACAGAAAATGGCAGCTACCTTGAAGATCTTGTTATTGATATTCCTTTTGAATGGATGGCTGTATTAACTAAAATACTATTTGTCAAGCCCACATTCGTTGGAAGCAAGACAAAGCATTCAGTTTTTTGGCAGTGGTGGCACCATCATCAACAGTTACCGTAGTTGAGGTTTCAATTAAAGTTTTAAATTTGCATATATTTCCTAAACCCCTTGATAGATTCTTATAAAACTAGGCTTGAATTATTAGGAAGCTAAGACAATTCATTCTTTGACATGCATGCTTGCCCATTTGACTTTGGACTCGAAGGCAGTCATACAAAATTTGCACAAAGGCTTTCAAGTTTTTTCATTTGATTACATTTCCTGAACCCCACGATAGAGTTTTTTTTCATATGTAGGATGAATCATTATGAAGCTAAGACAACTCATTCTGTGACATGCTTGCTTGCCCCTTTACCATGGGGTCAAGGTCACAGTCATAGAAAATTTGCATTAGGGATTTGGTTTAAGTTTTTTTATTTATTTATATTTCCAAAACCCCATTATGGGGTATTCTTCATTGGATTAATCACTATGACAATTCAATCTGTGACATGCTTGCCCAACCTTCTGACCCTGTGTTCAAGGTGACTTGTTCTGCAGCAATACTGTGATCATGGACTTGACATGCGGGGTTTGGCCTTCTCATTATGGTGTGTAGTTGGTCCCGAATAAATATGCTGCCATATTGATCTAAAATATGGCCACCTTGGTGGTCAACTGGAAATTCTTATTGTCTGTGCTACTTCAGAACAGATGGTCATATCGACATTTGGTTTCACTAAAAGACTTCTTATCATATATAGTTGGTCCTAAATGGAAATGGTGCCACTATGACCACCAACACCTCATTATCACTACTCCTCTTGAATAGATGGTCATATTGACATGAGGTTGTCACTAAATTACTTCTTACTGTATGTAGTTGATCCAATTTTAAAATAGTGCCAACCGGACTTCACAAAATGGCCATCATGATGATATTGAGAATCTTTTTATCCCTATTCCTCCTGAACAGATGGTTGTATCAAAGGAGTTTCTACTGAAACATTTCTTATAATATGTAGTTTGTGCAAAATAAAATATGGGGCTGAAATGATCTCATAAAATAGTTGCCACTAATGGCAAGGGAAAATCTTGTTAAAACTACATTTATTTTAAACATTTCTTGCAAAATGTACATGGTCCTGTTTTAAAATGATGCTGATCTAACCTGCACAATGGCTACCTTGACAATTTATTTATATCTACTTCTCCAGAATGGATCGTCATATCTACATGGGGTTTTCACTAGAACTCTATAGAAATAAGTAGCTGGTTCTGAATGAAAATGGTGCTGATGTGACCTCCAACATAGCATCCATATTAGCCACCTAAAAAACCTTGTTTTTTTTTACTACTCCATTTGAATGAATGGTGGCATTGACATCATGTTTTCACTATAACACTTCTTGCAATATTTTAATTGGTTCTGAATGCAAATGGTGCAGAAATCTCAGACCACCAACATATCCACACTTTGTGCAGGAGTTTAAAAGCCAGACCTGCTTGACCTTGGGGTCAAGTCAAAGGTCACAGCTAGGATTTTTATACACCAGTCTTAAATCAGACATATTATGTTATGGCAATGTCCACCTGTTCATTGACATTTGCTTGATTGGCCATGAAACTGCGAAAAAGCATATATAATGACTAGATAGAGTGTCACATGCCATAGCTATGACCCCTGCCTCATGGTCAATATCTCAGCAGGGGAAAATGTAATTCCGTGACTAGTATCCTTGTCTGGAGTACAACTTTTGAACCACAGAAGATATTTTAATAAAATTTTGCCCAAGTATATATCATTACTTGGCTGTATGTTGCATACCATAGCCACACACATCTGCTTCAAGGTCAAGGTTACAGCAAGGGAAAATTTGTATTCTTGTTGAACATACAACTTTTGAACTACTGAAAATGTTACACTTAAACTTTGCCCATATATATGACTAGATGGTGTGTTACATACCACAGATATGCCCTGTGCACAAGGTCAAGGTCGCAGCAAAGGAAAATGTAATTCTGGAACTTGTATCCTTATCTAGAGCATAACATATGAACTATATAAAATATTTTAATGAAGCTTTAACCAGTTATATATCATGACTGAATAGTGTCACATACCACTGCCACACCCCCTGCCTCAAGGTCAAGGTCACAGCAGTGGAAAATATAAATTGTTGACCTTTGTTCATGTACAGATATAACTTGGAAACAATGAAGATATTTTAATGAAACTTTAGCTTTTTATACATGTAAACTTAACACGGTCTTGTGTATTCAGTCATACCCACTGCCTCATGGTCAAGGTCACAGCAAGGGATAATGTAAGTCTGTGGCCTTTTTCCTTTCCAGGCTGTCACATTTTAACCCCTTATGATATTTTGATGACACTTTATGCAGGTCCACACCTTCTCATACACTAGTCAAGTCCCTAGCTCAGAGGTCAAGGTCATTAATAGGAAAAAGGTCATAAGACTAGTGTATCATGTGCTCTTTACAGTACTATTGTTGTACTTCCTTCAGCTTATGGACACAATCACCTGTAAGTACAACTGAATTTTGATAATACAATTTAATTTTGAACAGAATTTGTATTTAGTTGCATTGTAAACTAGTTAATAGTCAGTCTTTGACCTTGATTTAAAGGTCAAAGGTCTTGACCTAGGTTTTTTGCTGTAAGGAGTTGTAAGCATGATAACACGAGCAAGTATGAATGGATTTTGAACAAATCAATTTATGGATATATCTGAAGAATACCTTGAAAGATGCCAGTTTTAAACTATTATTTTTTTAATTTATGGATTGAGCAAGTGTGTATATCTTGACAGTATCTGAGATGAGTTCACTGATCTCCTATTTATGGTATCAGGTGTAAGGTCAAAGGTGATGACAAAGAAGTTTGTACAACACTTATCTTGTGAACATGTTAATTCAAACATATAAGAAAAATTTTGGTTACCACATTTTACAAGGGAGTTTCTCGTGATATCTGAGAAGGTTGTTGCTGTGTTTATAACCACAGTGAAGTACAAATATGCAAGCAGTGATGATTAACTTGATCCCAAGGTTATGTAGATCTAGTTTTCAAACTTGTTCACAATAGCACAAACATGTGGTGTCAAATGTGCACCATTTTTATTCAGGACCAATTTCATATTGCAAGAGGTGTTTTAGTGAAACCCCATGTCAGTGACACCATTCTTTCAAGAGTAATGATAATGAGTTTTGAGATGGCCACTGTAGTTGCCATGTTGGAGGTCAGATCAGTACCACTGCTACATATTTTCAGTGTGTTAGTGAAAAGCACGAGTTTATACAACCATCTATTTAGGAGAAGTAGCCATCATCCATTCAGGAGAAGTGCAGTTGCCATATGGATATTTTCAAGATGGCCACCCAAGGCAACCATTTTGCAGGTTATATCCGTATCATTTTAATATAGTACCAAACTACATTTAGTCAAAACCGCATGTTGATATGACCAACCATTCAGAAGTGCAGGCATAAGAAGATTTCATGATGAAAGCTGTGACAGCCATATTAAGAGGTCATATCTGCACCATTTTCATTCTGGACAAACAACACAAATCTTTTGGTGAAAACCCCATTTTCAATACAACCTGTTAAGAAAGAGTAACAATAAAAAGATTTTCAAGATGGCCACCATAGTGGCCATGTTGAACATCAGATCAACACCATTTTCATTTTAGACCATCTACATGTCATAAAGAGTCTTTTAGTGAAAATTTCATTGTGATATGGCCATCCATGTAGGAGGAGTAGCAAGAACAAGATTTTCAAGATGGCTACCATGGAAGCCATATTAGATGTCAGATTGACACCATTTTCATTTAGGACCCTTTACATGTAACAAGTTTTCTAGTGAAGATCCCCATGTCGAAATGACCAGCCCATCAGGAGAAGAAGAAATAAGATTTTCAAGATGGCCATCATGGCAGCCATATTGGATGTCAGAATGGCACTATTTTAATTTACGACCATGCAGGCCTTTTAGTGACAACCCCCATGTCATTGTGACCATCCATTCAGAAGAAGAAATAACAAGATTTTTATGATGGTTACCTTAATGGCCCATTTTGGATATCAGGTCGGCACCATTTTAATTTAGGATCATCTACATGTCATAAAAAGTCTTTCAGTGAAAACCCCAAGTTGATATAACCATCAACTCGGGAGAAGTAGCTGTAAGATTTTAAAGATGGCTACCATGATGGCCATATTTAATGTTAAGGGGGCACCATTTTCAGTACCAACTAAACCTTAGGGTAAAACTGTATGCCAAGTTTAATTGCTTTCCTCGAAGTAGTTCAGGAGGAGTAGTGATAAAAAATAACAGTTGACACATGGACTGATGGTTGATAGATGGTCACTGAGGACAAATGCAGATCCATTGTATAAACTCTTCTGATCTTTGACTAGTAGAGCTAAAAACTCTGATCATAATATTTATGACCAGTAGAGCTAAGATTGATTTGTCAGTATGCACATCTTCTGTTGATGACCATAATATTTACCAAGTTTTAGAGTAATCCATCAAAAACTGCAGGACTTGTTGCATTCACAAGATTGTGTTAGGGACAGAAGGATATATGGACAGAGGGAAGAACACAAGGGATCTTATATACTCCCAACTGTATAGATAATACATAAATTTTACAGAAATAACCTGTCAAGGAAATATAATGATGGATCATACAGCCTAATTTCAGTAAATTGCACATTGCTTTCAACATTGTTAGATGATATCCATGTAGCCATGCAATACACATCTTTGCTAGCCAGAGGTTATCAGTTCAATTCGTTCCATTTTGATGTAGAACAAGGAGGATCAGTGTTCCTTGGATAGTAAAGGTGTGCAATACAAAGATTGTAAAGAAAGTAGTCATTGCATGCCACTGAACACTTGTAATCGATCTGATTATACAGAAACTGTAAACAGAGTTGAAACTTAATGACTAATTTGGTTGGAAGCAAAAAGTATCTAAAAACCTTAAAAATATATGGTCAAAATTTGTTAAATAAACCACATTCCCTCAAAAAGATTTTCTCGGGTGGTACATCAGTTTCTTCATCGAGTTCACATCAAAATACTCCTGTCTTGCAGGGTGAAAGTCAACACACTTGACAAGAATGTGTTCCACCATCAGTGGACACTGGTATGGTATTCACCCTGGTCAAGGTTGACCCTTCTGGAGGTATGCACGAGTCCGGTATGTGCATCCAGTACACGATCAGTACAATACCACATCAACCCATCTGTTCTATATGAGGGATGCCTTTCTCCAATAGTGGGTTTGATGTTCTTAAGTTTGTTCAAGTTTTCATTCCACACATTTTGCCTAGTATGAAGAACATGGCGATTTATATAATATTTGAAGTCAGTATATGGAATCTTCCATAGGTGGCTGTAGGGAAGCTTTGGCTGCTTTATCTGCCCTTTCATTACCCTTTATTCCAATGTGACAAGGCAGCCAACAGTACAGAATACTTTTTCCAGTTTGTATGTGCAAATCATGCTTCTGTATTATCTGGGATATTAATGGATTGTCAGATTTAAGGTTTTGCAAGGCTTTCATTGTAGAAAAAGGAATCTAAAAAGATGATGAAATTAGTTTTTTTGAGAGGTTTCAGTGTAGTTGCAAGCTTGGAGTATGGCTGTAATTTCTGCGGTACAAGTTTTTGTTTATTCTGGTAACCAGCTCGAGCTGGTGCCATGGGGTGTTGCAATGGCAGTTTGGACCATCTGTATACAGGGACATATGGATATGATAGGAGGCTCTGATTTCATTAAAATTACTCTGACAAAGAGGGTTCAGAAAACTAAAACAAAATTCCTTGTTCTAGTGGTAGTTGATTAAATTATATTTACCTGTTAGTAATGACAGTGCAATCTTGTTACATGTACTCCTATCAGGTAGAATTAATTATAATGTCTACTTTCTGCTGTGCTTATTTGAAGCCATAGGGCCAAAATACATGGTGTAATGACAACAAAAAAAAGCACATAAACCTTAAGGAGTCGATTCAAAATTAAATGTGAATGTTTTCGATCTAGTCAATTTTTGGTGAAGTTTTGGAAACTTTAAAAAGAAGAAATTGTTTGTTCTAGTGGCAGTTGATCAAATATTTGTACCTTTTTGCAATTACAATAATGTATTCTAGATCCTACTATCAGTTGGAATTAATTACAATGTAGAGATTCTGCTGTGCTCATTTAAAGTCATATGGCCAAATTACATGGTGTACTGACCAAAATGGGTACAAAAATCATAAAACCAAAGCAGATTGGTTGGAAATGTTTTCATGCTGTAATGGTTATTATAAAAAAAAATTTGGTAGAATATGTATGTTACCAGTAGTTATACTACTGTTCAACTATTGGGTATATTCAGTTAAGTTGAAAGCAAAGAAGTCTTCAAAGAGAAAAGTTTAATTTTTTAATGTCAAATAAAATTCAGGAGAATGGTCACAAAGTTTAATTCTTGTTCTTTTTACATCCATCAGCATAGTTGTATTCTATGGGATTTAAACAATACTTAAACACTAGACTCTTCAGCACAAACTGTTTACAGTAATTAGAGTCGCTAAATACAAAACATACAAAAGCTATGTATTAACAGCAACAATGTGTATGTTATCACAAACAAGAAATGTGTTCTTGGAACACAGATGCCCCACCACATTGTCCTAAATGAAAAACTTGACCAAGGTGTGAGGGCGGATGGATGGATGACGGTAACACTTTATGCCCCACCACAATAAACACAAAACATAACCAAAGTGTGGGGGCGGATGGATGTATTAAGGTAATACTTTATGCTCCACCACAATGCCTGAAATGACCTAAACACAAAACATAAACCAAGGTGTGAGGGCAGATGGATAGACGAAGGTAACACTATATGCCCCTAACATTCTTGAAAAGGGGCATCAAAATTGTATATACTGTCTATACTTGCTTATAAGTGGAGTCCAACTGCAAACTGCACAGATCCAGATCTGCCATCGTATAATGTGCCGGCAGATCTGGGTCTATGCAGTTTGTAAGGAGTAATCAGTAAAACAAACCACATAGACCGTGATCCGCCAGTAGATTATGTGCCAGCATATCGGAGTCTATGTTGTGTGCAGTTGGACTAAACTTATATGCGAGTGTTTTTGGTACCTATGTACAAAAATGTACATACTAAACATTATTATCTACAGTCATATGAATTTTAAGTACAAATGGACAAAAGATAAATCTGTACACATAAAAGGCTCACATAAAAGTAAAAGCCCAGCTGAAAACAGCTGGGTCTCAAATTTAGCCTAGCACTTTCATGAAGACACACACACACACACAGCAAAATGTGGCACCAGAGATGGAAAAAGTGCACACACACCACTTGCTGATATGGCACACGAGAGGAAAACAGTACTTCTCTGTTGAAAATCTATGTAAGAAAAGTCTAAGATTGAGAATTACTTGACTAAGAAAAAAAAAGGCATGTAAAAATGCTAGTTCATCATTATTAAAAGACTTCAAACTGGTTAGCGATTCAGACGCTAGGGATTCAGACCCAAGTATGATCTTAAATAACACTTGCAAGGAATTTATATGTAAAAAAACACATCTGTTAGAAAAAAAGTCTCTAACAAATTTCAAGCTCTAGTAAAGTACTGATTTCAAATTGGATGAGTACATTATGTATTCATTTGTGTTTTCCACAAAATCAGAGTTTTAATAATCACATTTTACTTGTCATAATGATGAGTTAGGTTAGGAACAGAAGCATCTTATACGACAATATGACACAGGATATTTTGTATAAAAAAATCTAAAAACTTGTCATATTTGTCACATCTAGCAGGAGATATATGTTGGTGTGATCTACATTGCACAGAATGGTATAAAAGTGTGAATAATAAAAAGTTTAATAGAGATGCCCAACTCTGACTTGAAGATGTGGAAATAAAACTTTACAGGCACTGTATGTGCCCATTTATGATGCACATCCATGTATAATGTGCATGGTATAGATTCTGATAAGCATATTATACAACAGCAGATCTGGTTCTACATTGTTCACAGATTAGTGCACATTAAATGTGGGTAAATATGAAAATACAGGGAGGGGGCCTCACTAAACTGAACATGTATATCTCAATACTATTTAAGCACATATATATATATATATATATGGTCCACATCATGTTTACTTGCTTGGTGGGAGAATTTATGCAAACAAAAGTATACAACTCATTTACATTTGCTGGATTTCTGAATTGAAGAGAAAACATATTCTATATCTACAGGTGCAATGGACCTAGTCCCAAAACACAATATATATAAACTGTGTCCATGTTTGTTATCATTTTTACACAATTTTAATTATCTGAACATTCACCGCTGAGCCAAATGAACATAAATCCTCTTCTAAAATAAATGAAGAGAAAAATCATACTGAAGTGTTCGTTGACGAGCAAAGGAACAATTACAGAACAAGTTTTAATGGAAACTATGGAATAATATGAAACTTTAAACTTGTGCTTGCAATAAATGTTGGCAATAAAGACCATATTAGCAACGTGTTGACTTGTGCGACACTCATTTCAAGGCTGGAGAAAGTGGAAATTCAGGAAATATGACTAACATACAACTGTGACCTTAAGCTGGGATTCAATGCAGTTTGCACATAGTTAACAATCAAATACTTATTATGAATACAAACAAACACTAACTGATGGAAATATATTAGTGCACACAGTAAAAGAAAGCTATTGTAACTGAAATAAACAAAAGGAAACTGAAGCAAAAAGCAAATCTGTAAGTGCTATAAATATGAATTTTCAAGTTAAAAGCAAACTGCTTCTCACAAGGGTTATTCCATTTATATTTACAAAGATGTGAAAAATATCAGTGAATTATATTTTTCTCTTTGATTATGAGTTGAGATAAAAAAAAAAATCAAAATATTGGGAATAATGATAGCTGGAAGGATTGAGGTGATTGTGATTTCCTTTTAAAATAGCATTTTCTACTATTGTCTCAAGTATTATCATCAGTGGAACAATATCAAAGGAAGGTAACTACAATCATGTCTAATCATTTACCTAAATTTTAGTTGCCTCCCTTGACATAAATTTGACATGAAAGGCTGGTGGATTTGAACTTTGTTACTAATTGTAAGACCGTAAAGTTTGTTACTATTATTATTAATATAAGCTATATTAAGAAAGAAAAAAAAAGAATGGGCACAATGCATCAGGCATGAAGGGATTGAAATCTCTCCCAGACAAAAATTTGAAGATAAAAAATGTATACACTAAAGACCTTTGCCATTTTAACCTGTGTACAGCAAACAGCATAGAATGTGCTGGCAGCTCAGGATCTATGCTGTTCAAATGAAATCAAAAGTAAACCCACACAGACCCTTAACTTCTGCCGTATAATGCAGTTGCATATCTTGGTCTAGGATGTTTGCATTTGGGTATGCATTATACACAAAGAAATATTGTCCACAGGGTTCATGCAAGGGGGCAATTCAGATAAATTAGTCCCCTCCCCCACTGCCTGTCATTTTGCCCAAATAAAACCACAGAGAAAGTGAAAATGACTTCACCTTTTCTTGAGTCCATGTCTACACCTATCACCCCACCCACCCACCATTTTTGGCCACTTGATGAATTCTTTTGTATTCATAGTACAATATCAAACCTTTCTTCTTTTTTCCATTTAAAGACCAAAGTAAAACTGTTTAAACATAGCATTTCCATGCTTTTTTTTATCAACTTTGATATCCATTTAATGATACTATTTTTCAATCAACGAAAGTCCCCCTGAATGTTCACAAGAAGCTTGAAAAAGTGAGTGAAATTCTAAATCACAAGCAAATTATTACCGTGGAGGTTTATAGACTGATTGCAGTAGACACAAACACATTTCTTATTTATCCTGCAAAAGTAGGAAGAATGGTCTGATACTTCAATATCTGTCACCCCTTTTTGATAGTAACCTATTTTTGAGGTTGCAAAAACAAAGTCATAAAACAATTTTGCTGAATCAAATCTACAAAAACTAATATTTTCCTACAGTTCAATGACTGTTTTATATTATCTGGCTCAAAGGTGAAGTAAAACAATTGTTTTAAGTGACTGTTTTTAATGTTCTAAATTTTTACTTCTCTACACTTCTCCCTATTTTCACACCACTTCTCACAATTTTCCCACCACTGTCCAAATTTTCCCACCACTTCAATCTATTCTGGTGATGAGGTTGTAAAATAGTGGCATTCCACCACGCCAAGAAAATATTCAAATGGACAGTCTTCTGTCCTGTCATGAGATTATCTTAAAATGCGACTATTCACCAAAAGTAAAATTTTAAAAATTAAAAACTTTGAAAACTAGTTCTATTTTGAATAATTAATATTGCAAAAGTCCCCACATCAATCATTAGATGAAATAATTATGTCTATATGTAGAATTCTAAATCATTCTCTCTAAAATTTAAACCAAGCAATTCCTTTTTTTTCTTCATATTTCCTGCTTTAAAAGTTTTTTTTAAAAACCATTTTATTTTAATAATTAGACTAAATTTTCCATATAATAAGTCATTTTGTTCATGCAAAAAAAAAGAATAGTCCAAACAAAGAACTGACACAAGCTGTATTTGCCTCTGAAGTTCAACATTGTGACAACTATCATTATATAATGTGTCTCTACCTACAGTGTGTACTTATGATAAGGTTACAGGTCACCTTAAAGAATCTATTTTCTTTGATTTCATATATGAAAACTAATATTGTGAATTTACTAGTTTTTGTAATTTTTATTTTCAATTTTTTTGGTATAAAATTGACTTGTTTGTCTATGAAGGGAGATACATTAATAACATCAGCTACCTGAAATGGTGCATGTGTTTTTATGATTTATAATACAGAATGGTTTAAATGTCAATGAAAATACAAATGATAATTATAGTTTATTACAGGCCACTGGGCAATAATGATAATAGTTTATTACAGGTCACTGGGCCACAATAAAAAATAGAATTTAACACAAACAAAAATAAAAATGGTTAAAATAATAGGTGTACTAGTTTGATAGTGACCCTGCTTAGAGTACAGTAAGTCACTCCTTATTTACAAACACAATTAAAACAGGATTAACTTAGCATAAACCTAGTTCAGCCATCAGAGATAAGTTCAGAATTTTCTGGATGAGAAAAAAGTGCAATTATTAAAAGTGAAATAAAAAAATTCAGAATACAATGTATTTGTGCTATGTCATGAGAATCTCATTTCCAGACAAGTTCAAAAATTTTCAGCTACTGCTGGTTTACTTTCATTCATTTTTATAAAAAACGATAATTACAGTTTGGAAACAAATCATACAAACATTCAATTTGAGTATTTTCCAATAAAATGGCTGCCATAAGAGATTGTATCCATACTTAGAATAATTCCATTCTGCAAACTGATTGGGGTGTAAAAAGATTTTCCATGGATTCCAGTACAAAAATAGTACCCAGTTCAGAACTAATTTCTGATTGCAGGGCTTGTTCCAGTTGGTGGCAATACCAAGAACACATCATATCACATGCAGTGCTACCAGAACACCCCGTGTGGTCCAACATGGATGCAATCTGTCATCAATGTTTTTCTCCAGGTTATTAATTTGCAAATAGACTGTAGAGCTGATGCTATTCAGGTACTAAAAAAAATGGCTCATATATATATATATATATATATATATATATATATAAATAAAAATAATTATCATAGCAAAATGCCAGCATTAGATACCACCAGCTATAACCAGGTTGTCGCACATAATATTTCAATTGGAATATCCTCATCTCTTTTCGATGGAGAGTTGAATAACTTTGACTCTGAGCTGAAAGGGACTCCAAGGTAATCAGTGATACTTCTCAAAATAGTAGATGTTTGGCAGATGAATATCTGGCTAGATAAGCTTCATCCTTATACTGAAAGACAGGCATTGAAAATATCTGAGGACGTTTCAACCATCAATGAAATGACTGCACTTTTAATTTTTTATGTACTGTATATACTCGCTTATAAGTCATATCCAACTACAAACTACACAGACCCGTGTGCTGCCAGATCTGGGTAAATGCAGTTTGTTTGGATTAATAAGTAGAACAAACAACATAAACCCTGATCTGCTGGCGCATTGTGTGACAGAAGATTAGGATCCATGCTGTTTGCAGTTGGACTGGACTTACAAGTGAGCGTAGATGGATATTCCTGCACTCTTTTAAATGAAACAAATAGAAGAAATCAATCAGTTTAAATAGCCTCAAGCTACTGCTTACATTACATAAGGTGATGATGCATCATTGAGTCATTGTGATGTCAATAAAGTTATCATGATATAACAACAACCATGGGCATGAGGGCAGTTCAAAATGGGCACCATTTACATCCGAGGTTTCTTCCTAGCATACGACAGAAAAGGCCTGAGGATGTTCCAAGTAATGCTGTCTTTGTCGAAGGCACATTTAATGTATGTGCTGACAAAAATCTAATCTTTTTGTAAAACCACAAAAATAAATATGCATGAATATAAATCAATTCATTGTTTACAGTCCTAAAATAGATATGCATGAATATAAATCAATTCAGTTTTTACAGTCCTAAAACATATGGGAGAATCAAGACCCTTGATTTGAAGATGGAGAGGTATGAGAGAAATTTCAACATTAGAGCTCTGAAAAACTCCTGTATCCATAGTTATTTTTAGCTAAGTTCATGAAATCTGCATTTTAAAAAAAATGTTTCATCAGAGATTTTAATCCAGATCAGTTTAGTCAACTACTCTGCAAACTTTCAAAGGTGACAACAGGATGAAATGTTTTGTATAACAATATCAATATCAACTGTAGAGAAGAATTCAAAATCAAAGGGAGTGGCTCCATCACCTTCTTTCTAAAGCACTCTCGGTGTAAACTCCCATCTAAATAACAGTCGAGAAGATTTCATCCATTATTGACTGGTTAAGAAAATCATTAGTATTTTATCTTTATCACCACATGGAATAGTCCACATCTTCATTTCCAAAGACAATGAAATATCCCATAATTGTTAGAAACACTACAATATTCCCTGCCAAGACTAAGCCACAAGCTCCCCATTGAATCTGAAAACAGAAAGAAAGAAATTAGTATCTCCAGTTACGAAATTCCATTTTACAACCCTCAAAATAATTGCTAATCTACAGCTTGGTATGATTTGCATATCTGATATAGGCTAAAATACCTTGCTGTGAAGGGACAAAGCTAATTTCTAACAATGCATAAGCATTTGTTGGGTACTTTAAACCTACGCTGTCTAAATTTGCTGTGAAAATAACGCATTTTTCTCAAGGTATTAATGTGTAAAGAAAAATAAAAACACTAGTTCCTCATTATAAAGCTCCAAAGTATACTGCTGCCTCCGCTGATAATACTAGTATGGTCATGCATCCATTAATTTGGTTCAATTTTGTTAGAAAAAGAACTACCATTGCTACACAATTTATTCACTCAATTTATTTCCTGGCTGTTAAGAAATTATACTGTGGTTTCAAATTATTAAATGCTCAATTTGTTGCAGGTTTGTTTGCACTTACATGACGCAGTCTCATTGGAACTGGAACATGCCTCACTACATGTATCAGGTGGCTAACCTTGTAAATTGGTTCACTTTTGTTTCTCTTTCCCCTAAGAACAGTGTTATGTAGAGGAAGCATTTCTCCTATCAACAGTGTTATAAAGAGGGAGCATTTCTTACATCAACAGCATTATAAAGAGAGCATTTTTCCCATGAACAGCATTTCTCCCATCAACAGCATTGTAAAGAGGAAGAATTTCTCCTATCAACAGTGATATAAAGAGGAAGCATTTCTCCTGTCAACAGTGCTATAAAGAGGTAGCATTTCTCCCAACAGTGCTATAAAGAGGGAGCATTTCTCCCATCAACAGCATTATAAAGAAGGATCATTTCTCCCATTAACATCATTATAAAGAAGGATCATTTCTCTCATCAACAGCATTATAAAGAGGGAGCATTTCTCCCATTAACATCATTATAAAGAGGGATAATTTCTCTCATCAACAGCATTATAAAGAGGGATCATTTCTCCCATCAACAGCATTTTAAAGAGGGAGCATTTCTCTCATCAACAGCATTATAAAGAAGGATCATTTCTCCCATCAACATCATTATAAAGAGAGCATTTCTCTCATCAACAGCATTATAAAGAGGGAGCATTTCTCCCATCAACATCATTATAAAGAGGTAGCATTTCTCCCATCAACATCATTATAAAAAGTGAGCATTTCTCTCATCAACAGCATTTTAAAGAAGGATCATCTCTCATCAACAGCATTATAAAGAGGGAGCATTTCTCCCATTAACATCATTATAAAGAGAGAGCATTTCTCCCATAAACAGCATTATAAAGAAGGATCATTTCTCCCATCAACAGCATTATAAAGAGGGATCATTTCTCCCATCAACAGCATTATAAAGAGGGATCATTTCTCCCATCAACAGCATTGTAAAGAGGGAGCATTTCTCCTATCAATAGCATTATAAAGAAGGAGCATTTCTACCATCAACAGCATTATAAAGAGGGAGCATTTCTCCCATTAACAGCATTATAAAGAGGGAGCATTTCTCCCATCAACAGCATTATAAAGAGGGAGCATTTCTCCCACCAACAGCATTATAAAGAGAGAGCATTTCTCCCATTAACATCATTATAAAGAGGGAGCATTTCTCCCATCAACAGCATTATAAAGGATCATTTCTCCCATCAACAGCATTATAAAGAGGGAGCATTTCTGCCATCAACAGCATTATAAAGAGGGAGAATTTCTCCCATCAACAGCATTATAAAGAGGGAGCATTTCTCCCATCAATAGCATTATAAAGAGGGAGAATTTCTGCCATCAACAGCATTATAAAGAGGGAGCATTTCTGCCATCAACAGCATTATAAAGAGGGAGCATTTCTCCCATAAACAGCGTTATAAAGAGGGAGCATTTCTCCTATCAACTGTGTCATAAAGAGGGAGCATTTCTTCCATCAACAGTCACGAGAGCAAAAAACAGTACAAACCAAAAGTAAAGAGAAACTAAGCTACAATTAAACTCAGACAAGGTATCATCAAAATCAAGCTGCATATCAAATTTGGTTAAAATCTAATAATAATTAAAGAATTTACTGAGCAGAAATGAATGTGAGTGGGTACGAGTCAGGGACAATAACTTTACTAAACAATGAAGGTCTCATCAATATCTTTCTGCCTACCAAATTTAACTGAAATTTAATAATAATTAAGGAAGTTGAAGTGGGATGGGAGGACAGATGGACAGGCCAAATTTAATGTCCACCCATTTTCTATTAAAAGTGGGGAAAAGTAAGCTTATTTCCAAAGTTGGAGCAAAATCCAATTGAAATTCGGTAACAAGCTCAGCCAATCAATTACAAGATTACCTAATATATATGCATATACTTTGCTCATAATCAAATTCATCCAACATTTTAATAAATATAAGACTACATGTATTTAAAAGTCTGATCAAAATCTGACCAGAAATATAGCTGCTGGAGTAATGACAAGCTCTGCCAATCAAATGCAAGATCACATTATTAATATGTGCGGATCTCACTGGTAATCATACTCAACTAAGAACTTGATGATATTAGCCTATTTAGCAAGCTTAATCAAAATCCTATCAAAAATAAGTCTATAGCATGGTAAAAATCTTAGCCAATCAGATGCAAGATCACCTCATAAATATGCATTGGTCTTGCTCATAATAAGGCCCATCAACATCTTGATAACATTTGCTTATTTACCACAAGTTTGGTTAAAAATCAGGTCAGAAACACCTCTCCAATGTTTAAGAAGCTGAGTCAATCATAGATCACTTCATTATTATGCACAGATCTTGCTCATAATAAAACTATATATAACTATTAAAATATAAATAAGACTATTTACCAAATTTGATAAAAATCTGATCATAAATAGTCGCTAAAGTGTTGACATACTCAACCAATCAGATGCAACACATTAATCCTGGTCAGAGTTCAAAGTTGGGCACAACAAAATTAGATGGTAATAAATAAAGGTAAAACAAAATTTATGATTTTGGGGACATCACAAAAACAAAATAAATTACAAAACCTGAAATTATTTCCTACAATAAATAATAGTCAGTTAGAAATGTCAAAGTTTAAAAGCTTGCAGGTGTATCTGTAGATAATAATTTACAATGGGATGACCATAATTGGCTATATTTGTAAAGCACTGTTATCCAAAAAATTGTCTTACTCGGGAGAATCAAGAAAAATTTACCTACAGAAATTCATTCTATATTCTACAATGCATATATTCTTCCAACTCTAGATTATTGTTCAACTATATGTGGAAACTCTACCAAATCTCAGCTTGACAGAATTTATAAACATCAGAAAAGGGCAGCACACATTATTTTAGATGTATCTATTGATTATTCATCAAAAGCAATGTTTACAGAACTTAAACGGTCAATACATGAAAGGATTGATTTTCACAAAGGCAGTTGTTTCAATTAATGTCTACATACAGCAGTTGTACCAGAGTCCAAATGGGATTTATTCAGACCTTATTGAGATCAACATCACATGGAAATCTTCATCCACCAAATCAAAATCAAAGCAATTTAAGAAACACTTCCAATACTCTGGTACAGTTCAGTGGAATAAGTTTCTATTGCATGTAAAATCTGCAGAAAATATTACAGTATTAATAGATTTTAACAGAATTCAGCACTTATAAAACTAAAGACATGTTAAATTAAATAGTAATTACTATTAAATTTTGTATGATGTATAATGTTATACTTTCTCCTTAAGAGGACCTCAAGGGAGAACAGTCCTTGACTAAATGAGTTGCCCCGTATGAATATAGTATTATTATTGTTATAAATATGCATGGATTTTGCTCATTAGGAAACTTGTGTGAAATCCTGATGATATCAGTCTATTTTCCAAGTGTGATCAAAACTGGATTAGAAATATGGCTTCCACAGTGGTGACATGCTCAGCCAATCAGATGCAATTAGGGGCTGAAATATAAATTACAATACCTGGCAGCCTGGGACAATCAAATTTTAGCTCAAGGCAACCAAGCTTGTGCCAAACCGAACAACCAGATTCTGGCTACCAGCAGTTTATGAGCATTATTTTTACTTTGATATAAGGTCAATATTGGGCACTGAATTGTTTTTTCATCCACTAAAGCTAAGAATAATTATGCTACGGTGTCATCTGAGGAAATCCTCACTGTGTGTTGCCTGATTAAACATTCAATAGGTAACCGAGTCCAGACTTCAATGATCCAAGCAGTAGTGCTACAACCTCAATTGCATACATACACACATGCTTGCTTGAATTGACAAAGCAAAATAATTATTGGTCAGAGTTCTTTCTTCTATGATTGCATAATATGAAGTTTGGTCTGAAAATATTTTAAAACATAATTTGTATTTCTTGTAAATTTGACCTCTGACCCTCTCCTTGTGACCCCAGAGGTGGGAGCCATCGATGTCCCCCAGCCACTCCCTCTCCTCCCCCTCCCGTTTTGCAGATGGTTACCCCAAGGGCAACATAACTACAGAGTTTTGTGAAATTCCACTTAGTGGTTTAGGAAATGAGGTAAAGTAAAGATAGAGCATATCACAATATTCCCCTACTAAGCGCGGGGATAATACTTGGCAATCTGATGGCTGATATTAAAATGCCAGTTTTAAAAACACACACTCCATCACTGACTCATGCACTGGTACTTTCCACATTAACATGGGCTAAGATGATTGGCTGATAACACAATGCTAATTGTAAAAAAAAACTCACTCCATCACCCACTCATGCAATGGTACTTACCACATTAAAAATGGGCTAAGATGATGAGCAATCTGATGGCTGATACCACAATGCCAGTTGTAAAAAATCCTCACTCCTTCGCTGACTCATGCACTGGTACTTACCACATTAACATGGGCTAAGATGATGGGCTGATAACACAATGCTAATTGTTATAAAAACTCATTCACTCTATCACTGACTCATGCACTGGTATTTACACATTGCTAAGAAGATGGGCAATCTGATGACTGATGCCACAATACCATTCATAAAAAAATTTACTCACTCCATAACCCACTCATGCACTGGTACTTACCACTTTAACATGGGCTAAGATGATGGGCAATCCAATAGCCGATACGACAATGCCAGTTGTAAGAAAAATAGACAGCTCAATACAGGCACTGCTTGCCGAATCAAAACTGCTGGAGATGCGTCGGGACACAACAGTCGGTATTGGGGACAGCAAATAGAAGATCAACACAAACATAGGCCACCAGTTGCTGAAAAAAAACAGAAGAAAAAAATGAACACAGTAACTTCAAACAAATACTGTATTGCACTGTATGGATAATACTGATATGTGACATAAGGAAAAATTTGATAAATAATTTATTTTCATTTACACCATTGGAATTTTTATAGTCATGGCAGACTTCAAAATTAATTTTACAAGAAGCTGAATGAAGAAACTTGAGATCATGCATGTATTTTTCTGGAATAACCAGTGTGATCAATGATTACACAGCTCACCTCTACACAGCTTGTAAGTAGTATCCAATTGCCATTATAAATATTAATTATCATACAGAAAATAACTTCAGACTAAAGTGATATTGGCATTGGGCCCCTTTTCTAATTAAAGTTTTTTATTCCAATTATTTTTGTCGTTATATTTTAACTTTAAATCTTTTCAAAATTTACATTTTTAACTTTTAATCATCACTAAATAGCCAGCATTATGCTGAAATAATTAAACCAACCAACCAGCCAACCTACCTACCTACTGTGACAGGGCATAAAAGACACAAAACAATAAAAAAGAACATTATTTTCTATGATATCAGTGTAGAAATACTATCATGACTTGATAAAAACCAGAGAATAATGTTTTTGTATTACTTTTTAAAAATCATTGTTCTTAAAATCGGCTTAAGAAGAGGGATGCATGGTAGCTCAATTGGTAGAGCATCAGACTCGCAATTCGAGGGTCGCCGATTCCATGCCTGCCCAAGCTGGCTGCCTCAATGTGTCCTTGTGAAAGGCACTTAGGTTCCATTTCCTTGGCATGATATAGCCAATAATGTGTTAAAAGCGACATTAAAACCCACAAAAAATAAGAGTCCCTCAAGGGACTGGCACTCTAATGGGCCAAAAGAATTTCCAGGAATTCAAGATAAGACCATTTCTTCCTTTAACTGTCAAGTGTTGAAACCATCTCTGATATTCTTCAGAAATAACAAGATTTTCAAATTAGCTGCTGTGGTACTCGTATTGGATGTCAGCTTGGGACCAATTTCATTTAGGACAAAGAAAACATCATTAGAAGTCTTTTTGTGAAAACCCCATGTCATAATGATCATTCATTCGAGGGGAGTAGTGACAACAAGATTTTTAAGACAGTCATCGTGGCAGCCATATTGGATGTATGACAGGCACCATTTTAATTTAGGACTTGGTGAAAACCCCATCATAATAATCATCCATTCAGGGGGAGTAGTGACAAGAAGATTTTTAAGACAGTTGTTGTGGCAGCCATATTGGATGTACAACTGGCACCATTTTCGTTTAGGACCAACTGGGTATCATAAGAAGTCTATTGGTGAAAACCCCATATTGACATAGTGATCCATTTGGAGAGGAGTAGAGATAGCAATAACAAGATTTTCAAGATGTCAGATTGGCACCATTTTCTTTTAAGACCAACTGGACATCATAAGAAGTCTTCTGGTAAAAACCCCACATCAATATGACTTTTTATTAAAGTAGAGTTGTGATAGTAAGATTTTTAAGATTACTGCCATGGTGGCCATGTTGGATGTCAGATTGGCACCATTTTTTTTAGGACCAGCTAGACATCATAATAAGTCTTTTGGTAAAAACCCCATTTTGATACAACCATCCATTCTGGAGGAGTAGCAATAACAAGATTTTCAAGATGGCTGTGGAAGCCATATCGGATGTGAAATTGGCACCATTTTTATTTAGGACCTACTCAACATCAAAAGAAATCTTTTAGTGAAAACCCCATGTTGATATGACCATCCATCCATTCAGGAAGAGTAGTGATAAGATCTTCAAGATGGCTGCCACAGTGGGGATATTGGAGGTCTGATCGGCACCATTTTCATTTAGGACCAACTAGACACCATAAAAAGTCTTTCAGAGAAAACCCCATGTTGATATGACCATCCATCCAGGAGGAGTAGCAATAACAAGATTTTCAAGATGGCTGCAATGGGGGCCATATTGGACATCATAACGGCACCATTTTCATTTAGCGACAACTAGACATCATAAGAAGTCTTTTAGTGAAAACCCCATGTTGATATCACCATCCATTCAGGAGGATTAGCAATAACAAGATTTTCAAGATGGCCACTGTGGTGGCCATATTGGATGGCCAAGCAGCACCATTTTCATTTAGGACCAAGTAGACCATGGGATGAATATGTGTGTAAAGTTTCAAGGCAATCCTCAAAGTAGTTTAGGAAGAGTAGCAATAACAAACTTGTGCAAATGGACGGATGGAAGACAGACGATAGGCAACAGACCATCCCATAAGCTCTTCTGGTCTATGACCAGCAGAGCTAACAAAACTGCTTAAGAAACTATTATCACATTCCACCCCTAGAAACCAGATTTTACTGGGTAAAAGTCACTGGTTTTGAGTAACCTTGGAGTGAAAGCCAGTAGTAGAAGCTAGTTTATGCATCAATAATTACCTTAAGTAGCCAATACAGATGATGCCTTACATGAAAATCATGCAGCATGCAGTACACTCATCTAATCCAGATACTCATTCACACGAACAGTATAGAGTTAACCTGTTCAGGGTAACCGATCACAATATACAATGTCAAGTCATTAATATAGAAAGTCTACCAACTGCACTGGTCAGATAAACCTTCTGAGTAGGCTAGGATGTATATAGCATGAAAGAATCTATTTCATCATAACATTAACAAATATTTAACCCATGTTAGTGAAGCATAAAGTGTAGGTCACAGTGACCTTCTTTGGTTATAAGGGTGTAGTACTAACAGAGATGCATTCAATTATCAAGTTTCATGATTGGAACATAAACAGAACCTAAAAAATGAATTTTTGACACAAAATTTCAACCAAATTACTTAAGACATGAAATATAGGTCACAAAGATCTTTTTTTGCAATAAGAATGTAGAAATTATCAAGATGGATCCACTCATCAAGTTTTATGATTCTAGGGAGGATTATATGCATATAGCACACCAAAAACTCATGTGATAGTAAGCTAAATGCCAAAATGTAACCAAAGCTAGTAAAAGATCAAATTTAGGTCACAATGAACTTCTTTTGTTGTAAGGATGTGGTAGTAACAGATGCATATCATCATCAATTTCAGAATTCTAGCATGAACAGGGGCTGAGAAATGAACATCAAACCCAAAATTTATCCCAAGTTAGTAATACATAAAATATGGGCCATAATAACCTACTACTAAAATAAAGGAATAGTGCTCATCAAGATGCATCCCCTCACCAAGTTTCTACATAGGCTGTGCTCATGAGCTAAATGCAAAAACTTAACATAAGCTAGTAAAATGTGAAACAATCTCACAGTGACCTTTATATGTATAGGTGTGGTACTAAAAGAGATGTATACAAACATCTAGTTTAGTAACTAAAGCATGAACTGGTAAAACACAAAATTTAAATAAAGTCAGTCAAGCATGAAATATGGGTTGCTGTGACCTGCTTTTAAGATGAAGGTGTAATACTGATTAAGATGCATCTTCTCACCAAGTTTCATGATTCCTGGTATATATGTTCATGAGCTAAACGCAAAAACTTCACATAAACCAGTAAAATGTGAAATGTAGGTCACAGTGGCTTTCTTTTGTTGTAAGGTGTGATACTAATAAAGATGAATGCAATCATCTAGTTTGGTGATACTGGTATTAACAGTGCTCAAGCGTGAATGGAAGTCAATGAAGTGTGAAATATAAATCACAGTGACCTACTTTTGTGATGAGGGTCTAGTTTTTTTTAAGATGAATCCACTCACTAAATTTCATGGCTAAAGGTACAACAATATAGGCAGCAAAAAACCTATTTGGTTATTAGCTAAATGTAAAAAAATTCCAAATTTCATGAATCTAGGTATATCAGTATATATACAGGATGCAAAAAACCTATTTGGTTATTAGATAAATACAGAAACTTAACCAAAGCCAGTAAAATGTGAAATTTAGGTCACCATGACCTTCTTTTGAATTAAGGGTGTGACACTAATAGAGACAATCATCTAATTTGATGATTCTAGCATGAACACAGCTTGAAAAATAAACTTAAAACACAAAATTGAACAAAAGTCACTTAAATGTAAAATATGGGTCTCAGTGACCCACTTTTGTGATGAAGGTGTAGTACTGATCAAGATGCATTCCCTCACCAAGCTTCAAGATTCCAGGTATAACTGTATTTATACAGTGTGCTAAAAAAACGTATCTAAATGCAAAAACTTTAACCTAGAATGCACAACTGCACATCTATAGTCAAAGTTATCCCTCTCAACTCCATCCCCAGGGGGTAAGTGCTATGAAACCCACTCCAAACTGTTGCCTAGGACCTAAGGAAGAAAGAATGGTTGAGATTCTATGATGCTGTAAATATGTATATGCTTATATCTATCATTCCAATGCCGATGCCAAGAGTAGTACAATAGCTCTCCTGTACTTCATAGAGGTGAACTAAAAATCTCAGCATAGTCACAGATTGTGGGGACAAAAGGTTTACTTTTGCAGGCCTTTGTGGAAAAATATAGCAAATATAAACTGCTGCAAAGTTGTCTACATTTTTTATATTGCTATCAAAAGAGAGCTTGTTTCCACCAATTTTAATAGCCATGAGATTGACTAAGATTGAGATTCATGAAAGAGTGATCCAACATGCTACATAATTGTGACCCCTACATAGCAAAACAACTGCAAGGAATGTTGCCCAGGTACTAGAAAAGTTCAATTAAACATGACTTAGAATATATTTACTAGTATACAAACATATTTAGCTCATAAAAGTCAATTTCTCCAGCCCTATGTGTGTGATCTCTATATGGAGATAAATTCTGTATCAATATCAACCATGAGGGCTGGCAGGTTTGTTAGTAAATAGCACTGAAAAGTTTGTCTGATGGGAAATAGCAAAGAAAAGTTTATTGTTTTCCAAGAGTTCAATGTGGCTACTTACTTGAAATGGGGCAGTGCACAACCAAGAATTAGGAACGTAATTCCAATGGCACAAGAAAATGATAATCCAACCAATCTGAAAAGTAATACAGAGAAAAATACATGTATTCCTGAATTCTGAGTATTGTATGTCTGTAATACGCTTATCACTATATACATGTATTGATCTATTGCAGTTTAGATCAGCATGAGTGGATACAGGACTTTTTCTAAGGGAGTTGGAATTTGCAGTGGTGGTTTGGTTTCCTTACAATGAACACATTTCTGTTTTTAACATTAAAAAGTAAATTTACTTTGACTGGAAAAAGGTTCAGTCAACCCCCCTCCAGTCTGCATCTGAATAATCACTAAAATCTAAACATCAATAATGTAATAAAAGAGCACCATGTTACACAAACATCAATCATAAATCTTGGGTTAAAAAAAACCCCAAAATAAAACAAGAGACCCTCGAAGGGACTGAAGCTCTACTGGCTGAAAAAAATTTCTAGGAATTCAAGATAAGACCCTTTCTTCCTTTTAGCTGCAGTGTTGAAACTATCTTTCATACTCTTCAGCGATATCAAGAATTTCAAATTAGCTGCTGTGGTGGATATATAGGATGTAAACTTGGTACTATTTTCATTTAGGACCAACAAGGCATCATTAGAACCCCATGTTGATATGACTTTCCGTTTTGAGGAGCAACGATAACAAGATTTTCAAGATGGATGCCATGGTGTCCATATTCGATATAAGATTCGTAGCATTTCTATTTAGTACCAACAAGACATCATAAGAAGTCTTTTTGTGAAAGCACAATGTCGATATGACCAGCCATCTAGACGTACTAGAAATCATAAGAAGTTGTTTAGTAAAATCCCCATGTTGATACAAACATCCATTCAGGAGGAGTAGTCAAAACAATATGTTCAAGATGGCCACTGCTGTGGCCATATTGGGCATCAAATCGACACCATTTTCATTTTGGGCCAACTATATATCATAAGAAGTCTTCTGGTGAGGACCCCATGGCAATATTACTTTTCATTCAGGAGGATTAGTAAAAATAAGATTTTCAAGATGGCCAAAGTGGCAACCAAATTGGACATCAGATTGGCACCATTTTCATTTAGGACTAACCAGACATCATAATAAGTCTTTTAGTGAAAACTCCATGTTGATATGATCATCCATGAATGTAGCGATAACAAGATTTTCAAGATGGACACTGTGGCAGCCATATTGGATGTCTGAGTGGCACCATTTATTTTTAGGACCAACAAACCATGGGATGAATGTGTCATTAAAATTTCATGCCAATCTTCCAAGTAGTCTAGAAGGAGTAGCTATAACAAACTTGTGCTAATGGACAGATGGACAATGGACAGCAGACCATCCCATAAGCTCTTCTGGTCTATAACCAGTAGAGCTAATAAAACCAACAGGCTAAACTAAACTACTTGAGAAATTGTCAAGTTATGGTTAATATCACTATGTATTGCTTGTACTGTCGCAAAACTTGATGTACAGTCAATCCTGTCCTAATGATTACCTTTACAAACGGGTCACCTGGTCACAACGGCCATTCTAATTCCTCCCCTCCCCAACCCTGCAAATTTCCAGTATAAATGTCACCTGTGTACAGAGGCCAGTTTTGCCTTTTTCCAAGGGTAGCTGCTTATTACAATTCCTACTGAAAATGTTGATTACAATTACAATTACTAAAGTTTGAACAAAATAACTGATAAAAAAATATGTACATTACTTTTTATAATCTAATTCATTATTTTTTCTACAATTCATTATATTTCTCTATAAAATTTCCATCTATGTATTATTGCACATTTAAAAAGTAACACCTGTGTCCATATAACTTGAAACATTTAACATTTTTAAGAAAAACACACATAAAGATCATCCCAACAACACATTCTTCTTTCGTTCAATATCTCACTCAATACTCCTTCCTTTTCAGTTTGAAATAACAGTTCCAATTTTATGCATCTTTTCCTGAAAATGAAATCGTGAAGTAATCTGAAAGAATTAATTACGAGGTATTTCTGATTGATTATATTGCAATTATTGAAATAAACAAAGTGTCTCATTGCCAATTACTTGTGATTACTTAACACGAGTACCATGAATGCTCACCCTATATTAAATAGTCGTCTATGTAGATAACTGAAATTTTTGTGCAAAAACAACTTTTCTTCTTTCTGTCACAATGGCCTTGACCTTTGACATTTTCACCCAAAATCAATAGGGTTCTTCCTTACCCTAAGTGTAAGCCATCTACAAAGTTTGGTCCAGGTCCGTGATGTAGAACTAAATGTTATTGTGAGAAAAAAAATTCTTCTTTCAATCACAGTGACCTTAGCCTTTGACATTTTGATCCCAAAATAGGCTTCTTCCTTACTTCAAGTGCAAGCCATCCATAAAGTTTGGTCCAGGTATGAGAAGTAGAACTATTGTTGTTCTGCAGAAACCATTTTTATTCTTTCAGTAACAGTGACTTTGACCATTGACCTTTTGACCCCAAATCGATTTTTCCCAAGTGCAAGTTAACCACAAAGTCTGGTAACTGTAGATGGTGGACAACTCAAGTTACTGTGTGGAAATGAAATTGGTAATACAGATGGACAGATAGGCATCACAGTATAATACACTCTGCCTTATGACAGCCGTATAAAAATTGGGTGATCAGTTACATACATGATTACGTCTTTATAACACTGTTCATGGGAACTATAAAAGGTGATCCGCATGATAAGACAGTGAGCCTTATACTGAAGGATGTTCTAACAAGACTGTATAGTTTTAAAAATAAAAATATATGATTTAATAAATTAAAATATGAAACCACATTATAATTGATTCTCATGAGCCAAGAAGTAAACTAACGTGAAATAAACAATGTAGCAATGATAAAATAAAATGTGACAAATTTAATGGGATCCATGACCATACCCATGCTATAAAAAGGGCAATGGTATACTGAGGGGCTTTGTAATGAGGGACCAACTTAATGGGATCTATGACCATGCCCATGTTATAAAAAGGGCTACATTATATTGAGGGGCTTTATAGTGAGGGACCAATTAAATGGGACCTATGACCATATCCATGTTATAAATGGGGCAATGGTATGCTGGGGGGCTTTATAGTGAGGGACGAATTTAATGGGATCCATGACCATGCCCATGTTATAAAAGGGTGACATTATACTGAGGGGCTTTATAATGAGGGACCAATTTAAACGGGATTAATGACCATACCCATGTTTTGAAAGAGGCAATGATATACTGGAGGGCTTTATAGTGAGGGATGAATTTAATGGGATCTGTGACCATAACCGTGTTATAAAAGGTGCCATGGTATACTGGAGGGCTTTATAGTGTGGGACCAATTTAATGGGATCTGTGACCATACCCATGTTATAAATGGGGCAATGGTATACTGGGGTGCTTTATAGTGAGGGACCAATTAAATGGGATCTGTGACAATACCCATGTTATAAATGGGACAATGGTATACGGGGGGGGGGGGGGGCTTTATAGTGAGGGACCAATTTAATGGGATCTGTGACCATGCCCATGTTATAAAAGGGGCAATGGTATACTGGGGGGGGGGGGCTTTATAGTGAGGGACCAATTTAATGGGATCTGTCACCATGCCCATGTTATAAAAGGGGCAATGGTATACTGGGGGGGGGGCTTTATAGTGAGGGACCAATTTAATGGGATCTGTGATCATGCCCATGTTATAAAAGGGGCAATGGTATACTTGGGGGCTTTATAGTGAGGGACCAATTTAATGGGATCCATGACCATACCCATTTCATAAATGGGGTAATGGTATAATGAGGGGCTTTATAGTGAGGAACCAATGTACTGATTATGATTATCCCAGGTCTGATTCTCATGTTCCCCAAAAAGTTAAGATAATAAAGATTCTAGAAACGATAAGCATGCATCATGAAGAACACATTCCAGACTGTGCTTACCAAAATTAGGTTGATGTAACCTACTTGCAACACTTTCTACCCTGTTCAATGGAGAAAATATTTGGTTTTTTGGTTCTTACTCATAGGTGCCATTTATTGTCTCAACAGAAAGATAAATTTTGTGTTTATTTCAATGGCAGCATGAATGATTTTTTTTGTCATCTCTTATTTTCTTACTTTATAAATTATCACTTGTACAGCATGGTTATATTCTGCAAAAACACGAGTCCCTGGAAGGGACTGATGCACTTCTATCTGAAAAGAATTTCCAGGAATGCAAGATAAGACTGTTTGTTCTTTTTAACTTCTTTGTGTTATATCATTTTTAATATTCTTAAGTGATAACATGATTTTTAAATTGGCCGCTTTGGTAGTCATATTGGATGTAAGATTGGCACCATTTTAATTTAGGACCAACTTAGTATCATAAGAAGTCTTCTGGTGAAATTCCCATGTAAATATGACTTTCCATTTAGGAGTAGTGATAACAAGATTTTCTAGACATCTGCCATGGCATCCATTTTGGATATCAGGTTGGCACCATTTTCATTTAGGACCAACTAGACATCATAAGAAATCTTTGGGTGAAAACCCTATTCAACATGACCATGCATCTAGTAGTAGTGATAACAAGATTTTCAAGATGGGCACCATATTTGAGGTCAGATCAGCACCATTTTTGTTTCGGACCAACCAGACATAAGAAATCTTTTGGTGAAAACCCCGTGTTAATATGGCCATCCACCTACATGTAGGAGGAGCAGTGATAACAAGATTTTCAAGATGGCCACCATATGGGGTCTGATTGGTACCATTTTCATTTAGGATCAATTAAACACCATACGAAGTTTTCTCGTGAAAACCCCATGTTGATATGACTTTCCATTAAGAAGGAGTAGTGATAACAAGATTTTTTAAATGGCTGCCTTGGTGGTCATACTAGATGTCAGATCAGCACCATTTTAATTTAGGACCAAATAGATGTCATAAGAAGCCCTTTGCTGAAAACCCCATGTTTACATGACCATCAATTTAGAACAAAAACTCCATGTCACTACAGTCATCCCTTTAGGAGAAGTAGCCATAACAAGATTTTCAAGATGGCTCCCATGCCAACCCTATTGCATGTCAGATCAGCATCATTTTCATGTAGGACCAACCAGACATGATAAGAAGTCTTTTAGTGAAAACCCCATGCTGATGTGACCATCCATTGTGGAGTAGCAAGAACAAGATTTTCAAGATGGCCATCTTGGCAGCCATACTGGATGTCAGATTGGTACCATTTTCATTAAGGATCAACTACCGGGTAGATAGCATAAGAAGTTTTTTTTTTTATTGAAAACCACATGTCGGTGTTTAGGAGTAGCAAAAACATGATTTTGAAAATGGCCACTGTGGTTGCCATATTGGATATCAGATCAGCACCATTTTCAATTAGGACAAACTAGACTTCAGAAAAAGTCTTTTAGTGAAAACCCCATGTCAGTGCAATCATCCATTTTGGAGGAGTAGCGAGAACAAGATTTTCAAGATGGCTGTTGTGGCAGCCATATTAGATTGGCACCATTTTAGATTAGGAACCACTAGACAACATGTCAATATAACTATCTGATCAGGAGTAGTAGCGATAACAATATTTTTGAAAATGGACGCCACAGTGGCCATACTGAATTTCTGAGGGGAACAATTTTCATTTAAGACAAAACATAGATTATTAGAAGTATTTTTAGTGACAACCCCATGTCAATATGACCATCCATTCAAAAGCAGAGATAACAAGATTTTCAAGATGGCCACTGTGTGGTGGCCATATTGAATGTCTCAGGGGCATTATTTTAATTTAGGGCCAACTAGAGATCACAAGAAGTCTTCTGGTGGAAACCCCATGGTGATGTGACTATCCATCGAGGAAGAGTAGCGATAACAAGATTTTAAGATAACCACTGTGGCAGCCATACTGGATGCCAGATTAGCACCTAGATATCATAAGAAGTCTTTTAGTGAAAACCCCATGTCGATACAACCATCCATGTAGGAGTAGAAAAAACTAGATTTTCAAGGTGGCTACTGTGGTGGCCATATTGGATGTTTGAGTTGTACCATTTCCATTTACCTAGAAATTATAAGAAGCCTTTTAGAGAGCGGTGAAAACAAGATTTTCAAGATGGCCACCTTGGCAGCCATATTGGATGTCAGATTGACACTATTTTAATTTAGGATCAATCTGACATCATAAGAAGATTTTTAGTGAAAACACGATGTTGATATACCCATCTGTTCAGGAGTAGCAGCAATAACATGATATTGAAGATGGCCACTGTAGTTGCCACACTGGATGTCAGATTGACACCATTTTCATTTAGGACCAACTAGACATCAGAAGAAGTCTTTCAGCGAAAATCCCATGTCGATATGACTATCCATTCAGGTACACTAGCACAGCAAGACTTTCAAGATGGCTGCCATGGTGGCCATACTGGATTTCTGAGGGTCACCATTTTGATTTAGGACCAACTAGACCTTGGAATGAATTTGTTTGCAAAGTTTCATGCCAATCCTCCCAGTAGTTTAAAAGGAATAGCAATAGCAAATTTTTGCAAATGGATGCTGGACAAAAGGCTATCGCATAAGCCCTTCTGGTCTATGACCAGTGGAGCAAACAACTTAGCTTTATAAGTGCCAGTATGACAGCAAACTACAAGCTTTATTTTAGTGAATTGTAATTATAGAATATGAATGCCATACCATGCCCTTTTTTGTACCACTCAGTAGCCAAATGTGCATGAGAAAATTGACCAAAATGCAAAGCTTAATTAGAATCACAGAAGTGTGAAATATAGGTCATGGTTGCCTAATTTTGGTAGGGGTGGCATTGTACACACCAAGATTTATCCAAAACAACGCTGCATGCCTCTGTGACCAATAATGCTTGACAAACTGACCAAATGCAAAACCTAACTGAAGTCACCAAAGCATGAGTTGTATATTACAGTGACCTACTTTTTTAAAAATCTGTTGTACTGACACAAAAACACATCTGGGTAACTATGTTGCATGTCTCAGAGGCTAAAAATGTCTGAGACACTTACCTTAAGGCAAAAGTTAACTAAGGTGTGATGGGTGGATGGAAGTACGGACGGATGAAGAAAGTTAGCACTATAAGCCCCTTCCACACTTGTGGTGGGGCATAACACATAAGCACGGTAAGAAAAATATACTAGAATCTACTAAAGCAAAAAAAAAAAAAAAATGTGTGTTTCTGGTCGGCCGATTGTCCCTGTTTCTCATTGCCAACCCTAGCACTCCCCTCCCAAAAAAAATCACACTGCCGAAATTGATTTGTGCAACTAATTGAGCCAGTTTTGCCCAGTACTTTGAAGCACTTGAAATATTATTTGATTTATATATAATGTTTAAAAAAAAAAAAAAATACCTGTGTACCCTAATTTTAAAACCAGTGCAATCAGAAACACACATATTTTTTTGTGGCCTAACTGGCTTTAGCTACAGCAATGTTCAGGTAACAGGTTATGCTGAGTTTTACACAATACAAAGTACATGTATACTGTGCCTGAAGTGACAAGGAATAAACACTACTCTCTTGATATACTGGAAAGTGATTAAACATAATACTCACGCTGATGTTCATACAAAGAGACAACAGGTCCACAGGAATATGAAAGAAAAGAGAAAACAGATTATCTCCTCATGTAGTCAATTTTTCTTGCTGATCAATGATATTACAATTATATGCAGATATTTCTGTTGTGGTTACTTATAGGGGAACAATACCTTAAACAAAAACCTGCATTGAAGTTGCATGTTCCCCAATCCTTCTTTAAATAATTCATTTTTCTCTTGCATCCCATCCCTCTAACTGTTTCCTAGTGGGTGATCAAATTTTAAACCTTAATGCACATATATGACCCCACTAAAATCACATCCCAAGGAAATCCGGCAGTGATAGCAAATGATAACTTGCAGGGGAAAGGGTTAATCCTGATCTGGAATAACATGATGTTTGAACTTGATGGAGCAATTGTAGGCAAGATGACAATCATATTATCTATGAAAAGCATGGGGCAATTATTGAGTGATAAATGATTAACAAATATAATGTACTTTTTTACCAGATCATTTAAAATCTAAAATCTGTAAATATAACATGTGCTTTCAAATTGGTTGCATATAAAGAATTCTGGCAGTATAAATCCATTATGTACAGTAAGAGACATTGACACTATTTTGTGATTATGATACTGTGACTTTCCCAGCGATTTGTAAAACTCACACCATGATCAATTACAATTTCCTGTTTGATAAAAAATTTCCCTTTTGTTAGAATTAGGGATACATGTATTATTTTTCCGAGTTGATGACGCACAGTTGTATACCAGTGGTTTCACTGTTGTAAATTTTATGTTTTATTGGCAGCACTAATGTGTTGGTGAAAATAATGATGGCATGACCATTCATATGTCAGCAAATTTTATGCCCTAAACAGAGAAGGCCAGATGGAAATACAAAATTAAAAAAAAAAACTAGGAGAGTTTTTACATGAGGATATTTTAAAGTTTTCAACCACCTCAAATATGACCAATGTTTGTAAAGGAAACAAGAAACAGTGGTGCATAACGTCATAAAAATAACCTATTATGATGTGTTATTTCAAAAGGAAAAATGCAGGCAAAGTGTACAAATACACATTTTTTTACTGTATAAATGACAGGCAGTGGGGGGATCTTGATTTTAGAGGACATCCTCAAATTCAAATGCATCATTTAGGAAGATGACTTTCACTCTCATAAGACAATGTGAGACAAAGAGTGGGAACTTGAGTATGTCTGACAACAAGGCAAACAGATAATAATCAGCAAAAATGGCCTATTGCAAAAATTGCACATGAAATTAACCATCCTAGTCAAATCCACAAGTTTTAAATAGAAATATCTACATTTTAAAAGAATATTTTCAAAGAATGTATTCTTAGAAACAGATCAAAAACATCAAAATTGTCAAAAATTAAATATTCATTAACACAAATTTGGATTCATCTGAGAGGATATATTTTAAAGCCTACTGCCTTGGGTAACTTCAACTTTCAAAGGTGAAATATATCTCCAAAGTCGCAGTTTATTTCCAAAAATCCCACTCCAGAATAATGATGCAATTATTTCCACAAGTTCCACTCCAGAATAATGATGCAAGTATTTCCACAAGTCCCACTCCAGAATAATGATGCAAGTATTTCCAAAAATCACACTCTAGAATAATGGTGCAAGTATTTCCAATGGTGCCACTCCAGAATAATGATGCAAGTATTTGCACAAGTCCCACTCCAGAATAATGATGCAAGTATTTCCAAAAATTCCTCTCCAGAATAATGATGCAAGTATTTCCAAAAATCCCACTCCAGAATACTGATGCAAGTATTTCCAAAAATCCCACTCCAGAATACTGATGCAAGTATTTCCAAAAATTCCACTCCAGAATAATGATGCAAGTATTTCCAAAAATCTCACTCCAGAATAATGATGCAAGTATTTCCAAAAGACCCACTCACAAATACTGATGGAAGTATTCCTCTAGTACAATTTATATCTCATTTACATTTCCAAAATGTGAAAGTTATTCAGCTGTCACAGACGGTATCCGGTCAATTGCTCGCCGACAATTGCTCGCTGGTCAATTGCTCGTGGTTAATTGCTCGCTATAACAATTGCTCACGGAATGTACTGCTCGCCGGTCAATTGATCGCAAGAACAATAGCTCGCAGGTGTATTGATCGCCAATTGTAACTGAATAAGTTAACATTATTAAGAAGAACCAAACGACTAATACTTGTTTAACATTTATTAAAAATAAAGACAAGTTATACAACCAGTATCTTAAAAATACATGTATATACCAAACTTTTATATCACGTATTAAAACGACAAAGTATGCGACAAACCTCTTAAGTAATCCATCAAGTCAATTTCTTTATAAGTTTCAACAATCTTTTTGATTCTGGACGCTGCATCCCTGTATCTCTTCTTTTGAGGCTGTATAGGTTGGCCAGCCAAAGATTGTTCAATTTTAGCTTCATTTAGGCCTTGTTCCTTTTGCAAAACTGTTATAAATTTCCATATAGTTGGATGCTTTCCACCGATCAACTCGCTAAACGATCGGTGCCATCCTTCACAGCTGTTGTTCGTCTTTGGAAGATCATCGTTAATGTTGTCGTAACAACTCCACATTGAGTGTGGTGTACGTGGCGGTCGACGTTTGTTGCCTCGTGTAGGTCGTCCAATCCATGTATCTTCAAAGTAGTCAAGTACTGGCTGTGATTCCAAAGGAAAATCAACACGTGAAAGTAATTCTTCAAATGCTAGAACTACATCTTCAACAGGAACAAATGCAAGACTTGGTAAATGGCGCATCTGCATAGCAAAATCTGCATCATTTTCATAGCGATGTTGAAGACCGTTTGATTGAATGTTTCTGTATAGGCACTGACAAAAATGAAAAAAACGTCCTCTGAGTTGTATTCCAATAAACTCATGCTGGAAGGCTTTCACAGTCGCCGTTTCAAACTCGGTCATCACCAATATCGGTCTCAGTGATGGCTCCAATTGTTTCAGTTCGCTGAAAACCATTCGATAGCTTTCCTCATTTTTTTCCGACATTAAAACGAAAACAGCTGGTACAATATTATTGTTAAATAGTGTATAACTGAGCGAATAATGGTGGAACAGTTTTAAACGTTCCGTCAGCATACCAGCACTTTTCAAAGAGATCAATTGGCCGGCGAGCTATTGTTCTCGCGATCAATTGACCGGCAAGCAGTACATTCCGCTAGCAATTGTTATAGCGAGCAATTAACCACGAGCAATTGACCGGCGAGCAATTGTCGGCGAGCAATTGACAGTAAATCGTCACAGACACAATCATCATGCTGCTGACCAGAGCAACACACTGATGAAGGGCAATGTCTGGATATTAAGAAACTGCACTCGACACTTAATTTTATAAATCCTTTTCCTACAAGACAGTCTCCTTTATTATTTGAAAATCTTTTGAGCAGTAAAAAAAATTGATGTTTACAGCTACTGACATAAGGAAAATCAAAGCAAATTAGGTAAATTTTTAAAAAACTGGAAGCTGTTTTGTCCACCAGTTGTACTTAAGTAACTTCTGTTGTGGTCAAAAATAAGATCTTCGAATTTGAGGACTTCGTGTGGTGTAATGATTAATTAAAAATAATTAGAGATTCATCAAAAAAGTCAAACAACCTAGCATTCGATTTATGACCTTCCATAATCAAATAAAAAACTAATAACGTTTTCTTATTGTTATAACTGTCTGACTTTTTGGGATGAAATCTTCAAGAACAGTTAAATAAAATTGTGAATAACAACAGCTTCCAGTTAATAAAGTCTTCTGTTGTTTAGCATAAAAACAGCTTCCAGTTAATATTGCCTTCTGTTGTTTTGCATAACAGCTTCCAGTTAATATTGCCTTGTGTTGTTTAGCATAACAACAGTTTCCAGTTAATATAGCCTTCTGTTGTATGACATAACCAAAGCACCAACAACATGGCAACCAATGTGCTTGTAAATCATTCAACTTTATGGGATACAAGCAAGTATGCAACAATGGCATTGACCATGAAAAAATATAGAAAATATTTCCAACCAATTAAAATCACTGGTTTACTGTTTACGTTGAACCAATCATCAATCTTCAAATTTCAACCAATTCTCAAAACTATTTAGGACATTCCTCACAAATCTAATTTTCCCCCAATAAATATTTTAATTATCGTCACGGTCATTTGGTTTTATGGAAAGTAGTATTTATTTATTATTATTTATTTATCTGAGGTTAACATCCAGTGATACCCTCCTTGGCAGACACCTCCATATTAATGACACCTGCTTTCTAAAAAAAATTATATATAAAAAACTCTTTTAACCCACCCGCCCACCCATATATATATATATATATATATATATATATATATATATATATATATATATATATATATATATATATATATATATATATATATATATATATATATATATATATATATATATATATATATATATATATATATATATATATATATATATATATATATATATATATAAATGCTGGAATTATGTCAAAACACTGATATGCACGATAAACACTTTGAATTTTTTAACACAACTTTGTTGGGCTGATATCAGCATAACATAGATATGTAGGTTACCTGTTTTAGACCGTTTTTAAATTTTGTCTTCTTTCTTTCTTCTATAGTTTATCCTTTGTTTGCTTATATCCCCATCATTTAAACAAGTAGGAGTCAAAAATTCTTCTTGACTTTTGTGGCTAGTGTTTGTTTTGTAGATGTAAATTGTTTCTTTCCCTGACGAAGAGCTTGTTTAGCTCGAAATGTTGGGAAACTGTTTTATATTTGTACCGTTATCAATTTTTTCGTCATTATATATATATAATCATATTCAACCTCTATATTTCATACTGGACCTGTCTACTGTGGGCAAATTTTTCTTGTCCCTGCTTTGTCCTTTACTGACAGTTTTTTTTTTGGTAGATCTATTTCTCTACATACAGTATTTTCCAATAAAAGTATTTTTTTACACAGCATTTCTTTGTAAAACAAATTATGTTGGTAATCATCAACCTTAATTTTTAATGGCGGCGATTCAGAGATAGAAAGTATTCAAAAAACATCCAAGATTAAACGTGATACATATAATGCACAATTTTTTGAAAGCTTTAAGAAAGAATGTGTCTGGTATCTAAGTATTGGCTTCATCATATTGGGAGATTGATATTGACCATAACATTTTCAAAGGGTGGGGCCTTATGAAGAGGCGAAGTTCAACCCCTTGAAAATGCAAAGTCAGTATCACAAGCCCAAAATGATGTAACTCGCTTGTCACAGAGATGTTAAAGGTCATAGCTTCAACAGGAGAGGGTCTGGCACAAAAATTTAAATAAAAGTTGACTAAATCTCAGAATCAATATTTAGAAAAAGCTCCTGTTTACATTAGAATTGGAACCCACACAACCACATCTGTGATGCTGCAAAAAATGCAAATGATGTTAAAAATGTAAATGATGGTCCCCTCTTCAACTTTCATCCAGATGTTGGATTTTATCAAGGACTTAAACTCTGATGTTCTTACTAAATGGGATGATTTAGACGACATAACATCACAAGCAGTGGAAAAGCATGAACTTGATGATGTAAAGAAAACTGAGTTTGATGACATTGGATTTGGAGTGTTTGATCTGTCCCTGCTGGAAATTGGTTTTGGAGTCTTTGATCTGTCCCTGCTGGACATTGGATCTGGAGTGTTTGATCGTTCCCTGCTGGACATTTGATTTGGAGTGTTTGATCTGTCCCTACTGGACATTGGATTTGGAGTGTTTGATCTGTCCCTGCTGGACATTAATGTCATGACTAATGATTCTCAAGTTTGGGTCCAGAATGTTCACTTCAGGCTGGTGGTGAATGCAAACAACATTTACAATTTTGTGACAAGTAAAGAAAGTAAAAATACTTGACAAAACACAAACTGGATGAAAAACACATGGGGGGAATGGTGTCAGTGGAGGAAAAGTGTGCCAGACTTGATAAAAATGTGCATAAGAGATCTAACTCACTTTTTAATCTTGCTTTGTGATAGAATGTGGACTAAAGGATGGGATGGAATATTTAACTAATACATTATATCAAATGTGTACACGACTTTAAGATACATAAGAAACCAGAGTTCCTTGAAAGGATTGACGCTCAACTGGCTGAAAAGTAATTCCAGGAATTCAAGATAAGACCATTTCTCCTTTTAAACTGCTGACCATTGAAACCATCCCTGATATTCATGAGCAGTAAGATTTTCAAATTAACCGCTGTGGTGGTCATACTGTACGTAATATCAGCTCCATTTTCATTTAGGACGAACAAAATATCATTTGAAGACTTTTGGTGAAAACCAGTCATGGTAGCCATCTGGTATAAGATTGGCACCATTTGCATTTAGGACCAAGTAAAAACACTATGTTGATATGACTATAAATTCTGGAGGAGTAGCAATAAGAAGATTTTAAAGATGGCCACCATCACCATGTTGGCCATATTGGATGTAAGATCAACATCATTTTCATTCTGGACCAACTAGACCCCATAAGAAGTCTTCTGGTGAAAACCCTATGTCAATATGACTTTCCATTTAGTAGGAGTAGCAACAACAAGATTTTTAAGATGGCTGCCATGGCAGATATATTTAAGGTCAGATCGGCATCATTTTCATTTAGGACCAATTAGGTATCATACTTAGTCTTCTGGTGAAAATCCCATGTCCAAATGGCTATCAGTTGAGGAGGAGTAGCAATAACATTTTCAAGATGGCCACTGTGGCATACTGAATGTCCTAGCCACACCATTTTCATTTAGAACCAACATAATACATCATACAAAGTCTTCTGGTGAAAACCATATGCTATAAGATTTTCAAGATGTCTGTCATAGTGGCCATATTGGATGTCAGATTGGCACCATTTTCATTTGGGACCAACTAGACATCATAAGAAGTCTTTCAATGAAATCCCAATGTTGATAAATCAATCCATTCAGGAGTAGTAGCAGCCTGTGGTGCCCATACTGGAAGTCAGATCAGGCCCATTTTCATTTAGTACCAACTACACATCATAAGAAGTCTTTTAGTGAAAACCCCATGTTGATAATACCATCCATTCAGGAGGAAAAGCGATAACAAGATTTTCAAGATGGCTGCTGTGGTAACCATATTGGATGTTCAAGCAGCACTGTTTTCATTTAGGACCAATAAAACCTTGTGATGAATGTGTGTGTAAGGTTTCATGGCAATCCTCCAAGTAATTTGGGAGGAGTAGTGATAAAAAACTTGTGCTAATGCACAGACGGATGACGGATGACAGATGATGGATGATGGACAACAGGCATACATGTGACAGAACGGAGAAATCAGCTTAGGACAAATCGGGAGATTTGCAAAATTTGGTCAGGAGTTTTGACTTCAAAAGAGGAAGGATTTTCAATGAGAATGGTGAATGTGTCATTACAGCACATCTTCGACTTTCTTGTCCCAATGAGGACTCAAAGCTTGGGTCACCATGTGAGTAGTTTTTGTCCGTTTGTATGAGAACTTTTGTGTGATTTCTGAGTCGGGGAACATTATTTTGACTAGATCTTAAAAATTATCTGCTACCATAAACAGGAGATTAGGTTCAGCTATAAAGTTGGCAAACAGTGTCTCAGTATGTATATCTTTATCCACATTTTATGCAGATTCCTCAAACATGGATTTCAGTGATAGTGTAGTTGTTGTCGCATTTAATATGCTTTCATGAGATGGGGTTTCTGCATGATGCATAATGTCATTCTTGCCACCGTAGCAGATTTTAAAATCATCTTTATGGGAAGGGCAGAATGCATATTCATAACTTTTTAACTTGATTCCAACCATCATTGAATTTCATGTGATATTTCGGTTGCTTAGATTTTGGGCATTTTAGCATTGAGAGATAATGCACGCTTAGACATCTCAACAAACTTTAAACACTGAAACCAAGCCGACCCTGTTTTATGCCACTTGAGCTCTTAAGTAATCCAACCATAATCAATCACCATCTTTAATCCTGTTCGAATTACTTCTGATCACACATATTATAGACTCTAATCCATCTCAACAACTTAAAGCACCGAAGCAAAACTTATCCTGAGGAAAGAATCAAAGTAATGTTAATTGTTTTATGCTGATTGAGCTCTTTAGTAATCCAACCATAATCAATTAATGTATTTTATTCCTTTCAGAATTACTTCTGATCAGAGTATATCCATGTCATCAAATTTCAAACACTGAAGCCAACCAACCCTGCCAACAGAATCAAAGGGATGTTAATTGTTTTTATGCTGCTTGAAATTAGCAACTAAACTGTCTTGCCCTGCTTAAGCCAGTTCACAGTCACATTATCACAGGCAGTATTACCATAAATATACCACACTAGAAGCAAGTGTGAAAACAATGGGAAAAATAAAAAATTTCAATAACAGTTTTGCTTACGCAGGAGATTTCATTGAGTGGCAAGACACCCCACATCTCGGGAGGAAAACCCTCCCGGATGGAAGGTTCACATGTATGACTAGGTCAACCAATAAGCTCTTCTGGTTTATGACTAGTTGAGCTAAATATGGATTTATTAACATACAAGTTTTTGGACAAAAACGATAAAAGATTTGAGTTTCTGCAAGACACTTGCAAGAATGAAAGACATACCATCCAATGGTATAGGTGTTCAGAAAAAGCAATCCAATCTGATTTCTTCCAAAGACAAAAATACATTGACGGAAAAGGAGTTGCTTGGAAACAGATATTCACAAGCCCTATTCAATACTGTAAACAGATGTCATACCTCGTAAGTATAGTCAGGATCCAATTATAAAGAGCATTGTTCTGTGTTAGTAGCATCACTGTTCATATCAAAAGCGGATTTTTTTTGGAACAAAAATATTCATGCAAAATTTGCCTCCCCTCCCCAATTTTGCTGCCCTAGGCACATGCCTATAGTACCCATAGGTAAAACATATCAAATATTAATTGCTCAATGCAATATTTTTCACACTTATGCTGATATGTATTATCTGTCTCTCTTTTATTTAGAGGGCTTAAAGAATCTTCAGTATGCTGTAAAACATGAGTCATCAGTTTCTATGACAAATCGTTAATCCAGCCCGAGTTTGTGGAAATTGACAGGAATGCACAAGACATTATGGAAAAATGCAATCGATCGGCATCCCATTAATGACTACTGGAAATCGCATTTGTCTGTTCAAAGCTGCATCGATTGTTCTCACCGGTAGTGAAAATTCGAATGAATTTCCAATTTTTATTGGCCCTGTCCTTCTACACAAAGACGTTTCTTACAGAACTTACAAGAGCTTTCTGGGGCTTACTGCTACAGAGCTTGATAGAGATGTTGAGTCTGTTGTGGTAAGAGTGTCTGAAATGATTGAATTTGGAACTGATGATGAGAAGGGACAAACCAAGGCCATAGAGCATGTATTCCCCTCGGCTACATGTTATCTTTGCACTAAACATCTTATGGATAATGTCAAGCACTACCTTCAAAACAAACTTAGGGAGGAAAAGGGTGAACGTGACATAATAATGGCCCAAATATTTGGTACAGGTGGCATCGCAGACGCAAATAGTACAATAGATTTTGAAAGCAGATCAGAACATCTGGAAACAATCATCAATGAACAGCACCAGACATCTGCACCATACTTTACAAACAACTTGAAACTGAGACTACAGAAACATGTTTTCGAACCTAGCCACAGAAATAATGAATGCAGGAATTGGACCAATAACAAAGCAGAGTCCATCAATAACATTCTAAAACTCTCTGTTGATTGAAAACCAAAACATGCAGAAGACCTAATACATAAACTTTACAGTGTGATACAGCTCCATTTCATGGATTATATTAGTGCTTTTCATGACAGCGGGAATTATCAATTAACAAAAGAAGAACCAGCCAGTAGGAGACTTACAGTCCATGAGAGAACCAAATGATTGTCAGCCATCAGCCTGGAAACTTCTTCACTCAACAAATATTCAAACATGCTCATGTAACCGACTAAGACATGTTGTATTTTTTAAATCCCTGATTTTAAAATAAAAGAAATAATGGACAAATAAATACAATTACATATTGTGTAAATGCATAGTAATTAGTGGACTTAACACATACAAACAAATGAATACTTAAATTGTTTATGAAATTGATATGCTAGTAATTTTATAAAGATTTATCTGGCCATTTTGTTTAACTTATTTAACGACTTATTTTTGGTGTATTCAATTTCTTCGCCTCATCCTGGTGTTGTGGTATTGCTATTTTTTGATAAATGTTGATAAATATTTGTCACGTTACTGTAACTGAACGCTCTTCGTCAAAACGGAAGTTATTTCCCTTGGCAACTCTTGACATCACTACTTTTCCTGTTATACAACAAAATCGCTAGATATTCGCAGTTTTTGTTTGTTTGTTTGTTTTTGTTGTTGTTGAAATTTGAAGTAGGTGTTCTTGGAGAGTCTTGGGGTGTCTTGGGGTATTGAGTGAGACCGCATATATTTTTTTATGTGGATTATCTAGTTCTTAATTTTTCATGTTGCTTTCATTTTCGTATCTATTGTATCTTACCCAACCTTTGCCCCCTAATGTGTTGTAACTGCAACAGTGCATCCTTATTTTATGTCCATGATATTCTGTTTTATGTAGACCTACTATATGCATCATTTTTTGGTTTGACAATGTTTCACTTTATTGTACAAGTTTGTATGGAATCTTTGAAAAAGAATTCAAATGGCATTACAAAAATTATAAAATCTCAAGTATGATTGTAATGTCTTGCTGAAATATTAAGTTTGTTCTCGACAATTAGGTGCAAAATATGCATCAATGAATAATATTACTAATTCATACCTCTGATACCTGCCATCTTTATTTTGGTTGTGACGTCATTTAACATGATTTTTGACTGGTGCTTTGTTCGTTAAAAAGTTAATAAGCATAGGGTGAGATTAACATCATTTTGATTATTTATTTGTTATTCACGATGCATTAAGATGAAATCTGAGCCATTTTCAGGGCATCTGGGGAATAATCAGTCCACTTGATTTTGCTCAGTTTGGGTGTTTATTTCCGGCCAATATATTTATTAATTTGGTCTTTTCCAATTTTTTCCTCCTCCAACCCCCCCCCCCCACCCCCCAAGACGAATGCATCTAGTCTTTAAGCAATTCATTGCGTAATGTTTCTCATATTACAATCCTTTCTCCTTCGATAATTAGCAGGGCCAGATCGGGCGGCTGAGCCGGCTGCCCCCCCCCCCAAAAAAAAAAGAAAAAAAAAAAATACTTTAGAAAAGCAGTGCGAAAAAACCGGAACGTTAGATGGTCAAAAGTGTGCTATGGTAACGCTTAAAATGCAAGAGATTCCGGGAGCTCCGCCCCGTGGGCCTCAACCACGGGTTCCATTCCACTGAACCATTGCCTACATGTTTAGACACACACATACAGATACTCGCGCGCGCACACACACACACCTCCAAACGATATTCCTGGATCTGTCTCTAGTTAGTTCTGAGAGCTCATCTGTATAGTTCCACACATTGTACATTCCAGTATCATGAATCCAGACAACTACCAATGAATTTAACCATCCAGTTTGTGTGTCAGCTTTCCAAATGGCACCTTTTGGCTTCCACGTCTGTTGGAGTTGCTTTTACTGACTGTCACAAAGCTGCGTGTATCTAAACGGGTGGGTTGACAACAGATTTTAGACTTTTGTTAATTTCTATTTGGTATGGTTGTCTCAGACATTCCAAATCTACAGTCAGAAAGTCTTTCATAATAGGCATGTTGCTAGTTTTGCTGATGTTGTACACTACTTGCGGTAATTGTAGGTCCAGATAAATTTTGAATATTAGTATTGGTGACTGATCTGTGTTCGTTATGTAAAACTCGTGGTCTTCACCTATAGAGTTCAATGAGCATTTTCCTACAGCAGCCCGAATAACCTGTGAGTGAAGTTTTTGTAGGTCTAACTTCTACTCCAGCGATGTTCATCTTTTCAGCAATGTGATTAGAAATAGTTTTAACTTGGGATCCGGCGTCAATCCTGAATTTAACGTAAGCGTTATGTACGCACAGCGTGACGTAAAATTCATTATCAATGACTTCTGAGAGTTTTTTTTTTCTTCTTTTTTTTCTAATGGCTGCAACAAGTGATGCGTCATCATCTCTTTGTAATTTCATTGTAACCATGCACTTGTATTGTTTTGCAACATTTCATGACATGATTTTGCTTTTGCATTTGTAACAAGTTTTACCATAGGCTATGCATCTACCTGGCATGTTATTTATCACATTTTCCACAATTAAATAATCTGGTTTCCAATGTTGGTGCTAGTGTCTCTGTCTTTTGCTTCTGTTGCAATCTCAGTTTGATCCTTTCTTCCTTTTCACTGTATTAAAAGCTGATTCAGCCGCCTTCACTTTGCATGTTTTGAATCTGATTTCTTGATATCTCGTCTGCGTTGCAGACTGGCAGTGCTTTCTCAAGAGTAAGTAGGTCCTTTCTCAAGGATATTTCCTTCGCTCTGTCAGAATTTGCCCCACACAATATTCGGACACGAATATTCCAGGTTTTCAAACTTTTTTTTTTTTTTTGCAATTAATGTTAGTTCAGTGACATTTTGATCAATGGTTTCATATTTTTAATTTTTCCATTATTTTATTTTCTTACTCTCTACATTGATGTTCTGTTTGGACTGTAGCATTCCTCCAACTTGTTTATGAGTGAAGCAATTTTGCCTACTTCATTTTCCTCAAACTTTAACGTATTATAAATATCTCTGCCATCTTGTCCAGCGATATACAAAAAAGCAATGCGTATTTCATTTCCTCTTTGACGACCATAGGTATATCCAGGTAGAACTTTATAGTTTCCTTCCATCGCCGCCATCTCTCTGCAAGCGCAATTCCTCAAGAAAAATCCGTTTCAGGAGGTTGATCTAGCCGATCTATAGTGATCAAATCCAATTCAATTTTGTTTATTAATGTCAGTGATAATGGATATATTCTTTTTGATGGTATATACCCTATTGTACAAAAGCTTTAACTTCTAAGAACATGTTATGTTTGGTTTCATAATTGGAATCTACATATTGCTCGACAGTTGGTGTTGTCTAGCCATTCAATTAATTAGATTGAAACTGTGCTTGAGTTATTGAACCAAACATAACAGTCACAGTTAGTATTTAGAATGACGCTAATCGACCTCAAGACTTAGGTCCAATTTATGAATTATCCGAGTACCACGTCTACAAGGATTAGACTGGGTCACAACTTATGAATATATCTAAAAAGAGAATATTGAATATTTGAATCTCGACCACGTTAATCTCGAATCTTGAATGAAATTAGAAATAATTTTAATTTATTCGTTTAATACCTAATTTCTGTAAAATTATCTATGTAGTAAATTTCAAATTGTGTGAAATAGATAATCATTTAGATCTATGTCTTGAGCTTTCCTACAATCGCAGTCACGTTAATCTGCGAGACTACTAAATCCCGACCATTTTCGACGCAAGAGAGTAGTAGAGCAGACACGATATCCAACTCTTTATTTTGTAAATTAAGAACAACATTTACAGCTCATAAATTTAGAACAGAATGGCAGAAGGTTCAGGGTAGGTTTATAGTAGCCGCTTCGATTCAGCATAATGAAATTTGAATTTAGAGGTTTAATGCGGAATGTCTACAGGTCAATTTCACTTTGTCATTCTCGTAATGGACGATGTCATTATTAACATTCCAAAAAAAAAAAATATACTTTTAATTATAGAAAAGCGTGGAAAGAGAACTTATTTTAACAGATCAGGAATATATGTTTGTGTCTCAGTAAGTACGTAGACTTTTTCTGGTTCTTTTGGGGGGTTTTGTAATATCGAGATTTGGCCTTTGTTTTGTGGACCGGTGCAAGCATGTTCGGGATCAGCTGATCTGCCCGTTATAAAACATTAAATGTATTATCAGCCAATATTATTGTTTGAACACGCGTACATTTGTTATTAGATTTACCATATAAAATACCTTTTCTCGAATCGTCTAGGAATATAGTAAATTTTAGGGAAGGGGTTTCCTTGTTTCTAAAAATATGTTACTACGTCATCCGCATAGGTGTACTTTGTTTACAGTCTATTATACACGTGTCATGTACGAGATTGGGAGCTCTATATATGGATCACTATCATCGTGGCTTTTTTCAGTTCTGTCGAGTCATAGTTATGACATGGGTATATAAATCAATAGAGAATTAATGATTTTTTCAGTCACAGTGAATTGAAACACTAAATGGAAAGGTACATATCTTTTTTGAATTTTACTTTTTCAAGAATGATTTTTTAAAAAATATATGGAGATTGTTTTTCACATATTTGCTTATTATAAACATTGATCACTGGTGGCTGATGATACAAAATTATAATTTTATCAATAGTCATTTTTATGTATCGAGGGCCATTTGTTAAAAACATTGATGAAAGTTAAATCTACAGTGTTGGGCATTTTATGGCATATACATACCAGGATAGAGACCAAAAGGAAATTATACTTTAAATGTCATGAACATACATAGCACTCAGATTTGAACCTTGGGTTGCACATCAAGTTTTTTCATTGTAAACGGGTATTGAACTGTGAATTTGTTTCTGTATTGGTTGCTTCCCTTTTTAATTATTGTACACTACCTGTGAACCTTTTAAAGCACATTTCATAATAGGCCATTAGAGGATTAAGTCAGTTTTGAACTGATAGAAATAAATAGTTATATTTTCATTCTAATGTTATACTGGTTCTGGAAATTGAGATGTACCAAGCACACTCAAACAACCATCACGTTATCATTAAATTTATGTAGAAAAGTTATTTGTCAATTTGTCAAGAATCTTACCCAAGTATGTAGCTTTTTGTTATAGTGCAGTTTATATACAAAATTTACTTTGTATTTTAATAATTTTACCTTTTTGCCTTTTTCTTTGTTTTGTATGCCTTTTTTGGTGATGCCTAAACATTCTCTGCACCTTGAAGCCAGGATTGTGCTTATTTGTTGTTAAACTACATACATACATACATAGTCTTCTTGATTTGGTATACTCTGGAATGTTCAATGAAGATTCTCAACAAATTGTCCTTTACCCTACCCCCTGACCATTTTTTTGACCATTTTTTCAGGATCACCAGCTGGATTATATTGTAGCAATAGCCAAATATTATTACTATTATGGACAAGGAGGGGGCCTCTGGTGGCCGAGTAGTCTAAGGCGCTCGCCATTACCGATCACTGCCATCTCACCTCTGTCTGCGTGGGTTCAAATCTTGGGCTGGGCCCATGTGGTTATGTGAGAAAGCTTGCCAGTAGCTTCCCATGGGTCAGTGGTTCTTCCCGGGATTTTTCCGGGTTGTTCCTCCACCAGATATACTGGCCGCCATGTATAGCCTATCATGTGCTGAAAAATGATGTTAAACCCATAAAACCAAACCATGGACAAGGATACTGTATACACTTGAACAGGAAAATTTTGTATTTTAATTTTTTCTTTAAATGTGAGACAGAAGTTTTCAAATATTGATGGGAGGGACATAAAGCATTGCTGATACCAGGAGACTTGTCCTTCTGCTTGGGAGGTTCATGTGTAATATGCTTTTCCAGCACATTTGGCATGCCTCTTGCTTACATTCAGGCATTTGCTTTATTTGTAACAAATTAAAACAAAACTTGTCAAGATAAGGCACTTGAGTAACACCAATAACTGCTTTCGAACTGCTTCATCCCTAAATGATCACCAAATTACATCAGTGTCTTAAAGCTGTCATTTTAACTTTACTAAATCTTTCCTTTTAAACACTTTTCATTCTTTGTTTCACACATCAGATGCAACAAAGATGTGTTACTTGTACATATGACTACACACAAAATCAAGGTCTTTAAATTTCTCATCTGTTTTTTTCAGAACATTGTTCAAAGGGAAACATTGTTTACTTTCCTTAGTAGAGTGATCCCTTCTTCATGTTAGGGCCTGTTAGAGAATCTGTATATATTTTCTTTTTATTCAGTAATTGCCTAGTTATACCCATGTGTTTTTAAAAGTGTCAGATATTGTGATACCCTTAGTCTGTCCATTACCACAAACCCTCCTAAAGTGCTGGATAGAACTTTACAAAACTTTGTAGTTCTGTTGTCCAAGTGGTAACCATCATAGACATGGGGTGTCATCGTAAGCTTCTGCCCATGAGTATCTGGGATGAGATTATGGGTAAAATGTACATGTACAGAAATTTCAGTTACATTGACATCTTTTGAACATTTCTGAAAAACTTCATATATACAATCATAGTAGGCAGACACAGGACATATATGATGGATTTTACACTTTGACCCCGAGTCACTGTTGTTGGGTTTGAGTAATTGTTTCCAAGATCCAGTAAAATTAGGGGGATTGCTCTGCAAGCCATTGCAGGTGCATGAGTTATTTGTAATAATTTTTCATTTATATGCACAAGAAGTATTCTCTTTCTTTCAGTGATGATCTTTCTACAGCGATCCTTCGTAGGAAGGAGAGGCCAAATCGTCTTCTTGTTGAAGAGGCAATCAATGAAGACAACTCAGTTGTTTCCTTGTCTCAGGTAATATGGCCAATAGTGTTTTGAATTCTTTTTGTGATGCCTACATCAGTGGAATAATGAGACATTTTGATAAATATTCCTAAGGTTTTTTTTTTAATTTTTCACGTGTGTGTGAGCTCAACAGGCCTTAATATTCATGTTCATTTTACTTGCATATTAACCAGAGAAACTTTTACAGGATTTCCATCGACAGATGTCCAGGTGTATTATATACTAGACTTCTTCTCCAGGATGCAGAGAATTCAAATACTGGATGGCCTAGAACTTCCCTTTTTTTTACTTATACACCCAAATAAATAAACCCTTGTTATCCCATCTATTCTGAAATGCAGCATATCTATGTCACAATAGCCAGTTAATTGTGCTTATAAATTGATTTACAGTGCCAAGAAAGAAAACAAATGCCAACTTCTGTGTTATTTCCTGTCTAGTCACCATTACCATGTCAAACTTTGTTAGACACTTAGGGACAACCGAGTCCAAGGTATTAATCATTGATATATATATATATATATTGTAGCAGATTGTCTCTAAAAATTATGTTTATTTCCAGTCAGACAAGTTACTGCCACTAGTACCTAAAATGATCACTGCCACCACCTTGCTAAGAGTACATGTGTACTGTATCACAGAGCTCAGAGAGACAATGTGGCTGACACTGAGTGCTGACAAAAAGAAAATGTATATTTTACTTTACTGGGCAGTAGACTTCAAAGGGTACATGCACTAGTAACTTTCAGCTCTGCCAAGATGGTACTGCTCAGGCTGTTGAATACCGTAATACATTACACACATTGCGGATTTTAGAAAATCCATGTTTTCATGATGGAAATTAATCTGTCCATGATTTTGTCTGTCACAGTCCGGATATAGTGGTTGTCATGGATGCCCACATGATAGTGATTTTAATAACTGTCGCTGAGAGAGATACTGCTTTTAACTCATTAATCCCACATGCCACGTTTACATGTCATGATGTTGTACCCTACTTCCAAACTATGTAAAATCAACATCATATACGCTACACTAAAGTGGGTGGTATTACAGAAGAGAAGAAAGATGTAGCTCTACAATGATACCAAATAACATAAACTTTCTACTCACAGAAAGAAAAAGAAATTTTGAGACCTAATTTTGTTAGGTCAAAAATTGCTGGTTCCATGTCTCAGGTCATCATGATAGCCCCCCTGTGGCCCCAGTGGTCATCGCTCACTATCTACTTAACCTGTTGGTAGATGAGCCCAGGATTTTACCATAGAGGAGAAACCTGATATTGCAGCACAGGGGATCTCTTCTTCACAACAATCCTCCAATTCTCTACCTTCATGCATGGTTCATCTTGAAGGATTAATCTGCCAAGACCAGTTTTCAAGCAAGGTTGCCAACTGCATCGCTCGGGCTAGGAGGCAGTCTACTTCCAAGTTTACAATGCAGACTGGAGGATATTCTGTAATTGGTGCAGTAGGAACTACTTTGATCCTATCTGTCCCCCTTTTACTGCAGTTGTAAACTTATTTTTCTTTTCAATGAAAGAGAATGTTCTGTATCTACCATTAAGGGCTTTAGGGCAGCCCTTTCTAACACTCCTAAGTTTTCTATGGGTTCAGCCTTCAGGGCAGATCATGTCCATTCAGATCTTGTCAGGTATTTCGAGCTTCAAGACCAGTTTCATGTTGGCTATGACTAAGGAATCAGACTGGGATCATGTTCTTTGCAATTCTTGGTTTCCAGTTATCAATTTGAGGAGGGAATATTTAGTTTGGACTGGGGAGGTAAGTACTTGTGCGCTTGCCCCTTTAACCATGTGGTCAAGGTCACAGCCAAGAAAATTTGTTTTATGGTTTTGATTAAAGTTTTTTCATTTGTTTACATTTCCTAAATCCCTTGAGGGATTTCTTCATCCAATATGAGAAATCATTATGAAGTTAAGATGATTCATTCTGCGACATGATTAGTTAACTCTGTTCTGATCTTGGGCTTGTCATGCAGGCCCTGGCCTTCTAATTGTACTTAATTGAGTTTATGACAAATTTATTTTGACCAGGCTTTGTATTTAGTTGTTTTTCAATAAATAAGTTGATAGTACTCTGACATTAATTTCAAGGTTGAAGGTCTTAACTTGGTTTCTCATCTGTAATGACTTGCAAGTATGATAACAAAAACAAATATGAATAGATTTGTATGAAATCCTGTTTGTGGATATACCTGAAAAATATCTTAAATGATGCCAGTTTATTTTTAAAAAAAATATTGATTATTTAACCAAACTTAGCATGTGCATATATCTTGACAAGATCCAAGATGAGTTCAGTGATCTTCTATCCATAATATCAGATTCAAGGGTAAAGGCCATGAAAGAGATTTAATACTGTACTTGCTTTGTGAACACATTAATTCCAACAAATAAGAAAAAATATTTGTTACTAAATTTGTTGGAGTTTTTAAAGAATAGCTGAGATAGTTTTATTTGGGGATGTAGAATAGACCCATTATGAACTCCTGCTTGTCATAAGAGTCGACTAATGGAGGCAACCTATTTTGACCTGGGGTGCATCACATAATGATAGTCATGCTGAGAAGGTCTTGTTTATATAACAAAATTTGACTTTTCATTTGAAGGATTTTACTCTTTTTTTGCCTTTATCTTTGTATTGTATGCATAAATACTAAGATGATTTCAATACTTAGCAATTAAAATAATAAAAGGTGGGAAGAAGTGGACTTATTGTGAATTACTGCAAATTCTTTTCTGCCAGTAGAGCATCAGTCCCTTTGAGGGACTCTTATTGTAATGTTTGCAGCTTGCAGCGCACCTTCCCGTACACTAACAGTTTTGAAAGGAATGTAGTAATAGCATTTTCTATTTATAGAGGATATACATAATGACATATGTAAAAATGTTTATAAATAAAGAATGACCCTTAGAGAATTTTTCATGAACATAGAACTGCTATACACATGGTTGGGATTCAAGGGTTGAGAGATTTTGTTATAACGAACTCTGTAAACATTTTTGCCAAGCAGAAGGTCAGTTGTTTCAAATGTCTAACGGTTTTGTTTTGCAGAAAAAGATGGATGAACTTCAGTTGTTTCGAGGAGACACAGTGTTATTGAAGGGAAAGAGGCGAAGAGAAACTGTTTGCATTGTCCTTTCTGATGACACAGTGTCTGATGAAAAAATAAGAATTAACAGATGTGTCAGGAACAACCTGCGAGTTAGGCTCGGAGATATTGTCAGGTAAATACTGTATATCCACCAACAAGAAAGATTTGTCTCAACTTGATCAATTCAGTTGTTAAGGCAGACAAATTTAATTATTTTAGTCTGCTATTTGTTTGGACTGTTTGGTGCATACCTGTGATATCAGACTGTTTGGTGCATACCTGTGATATCAGACTGACTATATGTGTAATTAAGGTGGATCTTTCATTTTAACCATTATGAATACTTTAAAAACATAGAGATGTGCAAATATTTCAGTTGTAAACAACAATCACATGATTTCCTATCTTTGCCATCAGGTGTACATATAACTATCCAGTGATGTTATTGCTGAATATTTCCTTTTTTAAATTTACTCCATAGATGCAGATTTTATAAAAGTCTTTCTGTGATTGTAATACTTGTATAATCAACATTCTTTAGATTTGAATGCAAACTCCTATGCATTCTCATTGAACCATGCATTTTACACAGTATAATTACTTATTTTCAGTATTCACCCCTGCCCAGATGTTAAATATGGCAAAAGAATTCATGTTCTGCCTATTGATGACACAGTTGAAGGGCTCACTGGGTGAGTATTTGTAAGCAAAACATTTATGAAAGAATGTGAACTTGGTGAAAGTTTGTGAAGAGAACACAGAAAGTAAAAGTTACACAATAACTTAAATTTGCCAGGGTACCAAAATAAATTGTATACCTAATATAAATATGCAGAATTATTGTGCTACACAGTTAAGTTTTGACAAATGTTGGGAGTGAGTTTTTTTTCTTCTGAAATTATATATTTAGATTTGGTAACCTTCCTGATTGGTTTTGTACAACAAATATTTCATCTGATTTACATAATTTGTGAAATGTGATAAAATATACCATTCTTCAGAAATTCCCCACCAAGAAAATATTCATAATTGCATTTTCAAAACATTTCAGGTATGTTTATATTACTTTTCTTTTGACATAATTTGTTTTTAAAAGTTTGTTTGTCTCACATGCGTTTGCAGATAGTGAGACATAGGTATCTCTTTTTACTAGCTGCAGAGGCAGCAACAGTATCAACTTTAAGATTTTGAGAGAGAGTTTTTAGTTAAAATATTGTAAAGTCATATAACATAGTATGACATAATGTTTTGTTTGTTTGTTTGTTTTTGTGGGTTTAATGCCATTTTTCAGCACATGATAGGCTATGCATGGCAGCCAGAATAACTGGTGGAGGAAGAACCCTGGGAAGAACAACTAAGCCACAGGAAGCTACTGGCAATCTTTCTCACATACCTACATTGGCTGAGACTCGAACCCATGCGGACAGAGGTGACATGGCAGGTGGGCGCCTGAGACCACTTGGCCACCCGAGGCTCCCATGATGTTTTGTAGTACTTTTGATACTAGTACATGAAAAGAATTTTAAACTCTTTACAGGAATCTCTTTGAGGTGTATCTGAAGCCCTATTTCCTGGAGGCTTACAGACCAATAAAAAAAGGAGATATATTCATTGTTCGAGGTGGTATGCGAGCTGTGGAGTTTAAGGTCATAGAAACAGATCCTTCCCCATACTGTATAGTGGCACCTGATACTGTCATCCACTGCGAAGGAGAACCCGCAAAGAGAGAGGTGCGTAAAGACAACTACAAAAAGGTTAACCTTGCATGGTTAAAAAGTCAAAATGAGTCATTCAATCAGAATTTGGCATTTGGTATCTGCAGAGTCTGTAGCAAGTGTACACAATCACATCACCATGTGTACCTTTGTCTTTCCCAAATGTGGGATGGGATTTGTTGTAGCACCCTTATTAATTAGCTTTTTTTGTCACAATAGGCAAGAAAAATGCTAACTGCAGCTGATAGTGTTATTTTGGATAAGCATTTAAATGACAGGGTTTATGTAAAGATGCTTGCCTTTATACTAATAGAAATGAAATAGCTGTATAAAAATGTTTGAACAGACTTTGATCAATGATATAATTTTTTGTAATCATTTGCAAAACTTATGTTAACATTGATTTAAAATCTTACATAGACTTTTCATAGTGCATTGCTCATCCCACCCCATATGTACCTTGGCAATCTTAGGTTTGACTTCTGCTGTCAGCAACTGCATTGGTCAGTGGCTGCCAATCCATTGCCAATTTATATGGGTTTTTTTCCTGATCCTGCCACTTAAAATATTACCTTATACCACCACCATTACTACTGAAAACTTTACATAAGTGGTTACACCTTGCATGATTAATATAGAATAAATAGAGAATCTTAAATGAACACTTATTGCCTAGTTTTTTTTTATGAAATATAAACTGTAAGATTCTGTTGATCAGTTTCTGATTTAATTTAAATAGTGTAGTGAGATGACTTTGAAGTTTATTTGGATACTTTATATATAACACATTTGTCTTTATGATGACATAATATTAAACTCATATATGAAAACTATGCAAACATGAATTTATTTATATTGATGTCAAAAATTAAATGCAGTTTCGCTCTCAGATCATTAAAGATTTTAGCATTATTTAATCTGATAAATTTTTAATCCATAGGAAGAAGAGGAAGCACTGAATGAGGTTGGGTATGATGATATTGGAGGCTGCAGGAAACAGCTAGCTCAGATCAAGGAAATGGTGGAGCTTCCTCTGAGACACCCACAACTCTTCAAAGCCATAGGTGTCAAGGTAATGATCAACTGTTTAAGTCCATTTTTAGCTCACAGAATATACACTTATATAATGAGGAACTTGGACAATATCGAAAGCTAAACAGGATCCATGCATATTAATGAGGTGATCTTGAATCTGATTGGCTGAGCTTGTTGCCACTCTTTAAGCCATATTTTTTTTATCTGATTTTCATAAAACTTCAAATGTAGGCTATATAGTAATGTCACATTTTTATCAGGATATAGTAAAATAGGTAAAATCAACGTGATATAAAGCTTGGAAGATAGTTGATCTAGGTTGTGTTCTACAATACTTCATAAGCCTGCTTGATATGGTCAACTGTGAAGTTATGTATGCAGGTGAGTGATATCAGCCCCATTTGGACCTCTTGTTTAATTTAATTCTAACTTAATGAAGGACATATTACACAATATGATTGTTATTACTGGGTCTTTTCAGGTACAAAAGAATCGGAGTTCTTTGTGGTAACTCTGCCACACCAAATAAAATTATTTTGTAAAATGATTGGCTCAGGTCATCTACATAGCTGTTGATGTTTAATCATTTAGCTTTTATTTCTCTGCTATAACAAAGGCCAAGTGAGCTTATGTTATGGCCCTGCATACATTGTGTGTCTTGTATTGTCTGTTGTGTGCCCATCAATAATTGCTATTTCAACTTCTTAAAAACCACTGAAACGGTTTCAACCAAACTTGGCAGAGAGCACCCTGACATGAAGGCCTTTCAGTTTTGTTCAAATGATGCTTATCCACTATCAAATGTGGTCACCATTACTAAAAATAGAAAAACATTTAAACAACAACTTTTCAAAAAGAAGCTCAACAAAATTTTGACCAAATTTGACAGAAAGCATCCTGGCATGAAGACCTTCCAAGTTTATACAAATGATGCTGATCCACCTTCAAATATGGTCACCATTCTAAAAATAGTAAAACCTCTAAGCAACTTCTCAAAAATAGTTAAACAGAATTTGACCAAATTTGACAGAAAAGCATCTTTGCTTGAAGACCTTTCAATACTGTACATATGGTACTGATCCACCATCAAATAAAGCTATCTTTACTAAAACAGAAAAACCTTTCAACAGCAACGTCTTAAAAAACACCCAAAAGAATTTGATAAAATTTGACTGAAAGCATCCTGGCTGAAGACCTTTCAATTTTACACAAATGATACTGATCTGCCATCAAATATTGCTGCCATTGTTAAAGGTAGAAACACCTTTAGGCAACTTCATTCCAATAACTGCTTGACAGATTTTGACCAGATTTGACATTAAGCATCCTGGCATGAAGACCTTTGAGTTTTGTACAAGTGATGTGGTTCTGTCATCAAATATGGTCACCTTTACTAAAAATAGAAAAACTTTTCAACGAAAACTTCTCAAAAACTGATTAACAGATTTTGAGCAAATTTAACAAAAGGTATCCTGGGCTGAAGACAATTTAATTTTTCTTATAATTGATGTTGATCTGCTATCAAATATGGTTCCCAATACTAAATTAGAAAAATCTTTAAACAACTTCTCAAAAGTCACTTCAAAGAATTTGACCAAATTTAACACAAATTATCCTGGCATGTAGACCTATTAAATTTGTAGAAAAAATGCCAATCTGCCATCAGATATGACCACTATTGATAAAAAGAGGAAAAACCTTTAAAACAACTCAAAAACTGCTCAACAGCATTTGTCCAAATTTGACAGAAAGCATCTTGGTATGAAGGCCTTTTAAGTTTGTACAGATGATGTTGATCTGCCAGAGAAAAAACTTATAAACCTTCAGTTCAAAAACTACTCAGCAGAATATGACCATATTTAAACAGAAAGCATCCTGGCATAAAGTCCTTTCAATTTTATACAAATGGTACTGCTCCACCATCAAATATTGTTGTCATTGCTAAAAAGAGAAAAACCTTTTAACAACTTTGTCCAAATAGCTACTTAATAGATTTTGACCAATTTGACATAAAACATCCTGGTATGCAGACTTTTAAATTTTGTACAGTTGTGCTGATCCGCAATCAAATATGGCCACCTTTAATAAAATTAGAAAAATCTTTAAACAATTTTTTAAAAACTGCTCAGCAGAATTTGACCAAAGTTGACAGAAAGCATTCTGGCCTGAAGACCATTCAGTTTTGTACAAATGAAACAGATCTGTCATTAAGAATAGCTACCATTATTAAAATAGAAAAACCTTTAAATGTACAAATGATGCCCATCCGCTATCAAATGGTACCACTTTACTAAAAATGGAAAAACCTTTAAACAACTTCTTGAAAACTGCTAAACAGGATTTGAGCCTTCTTTACAAAAAGCATCTTGGCAAGAGGACTTTTACACAAATGATGATCGGCCATCAAATTTGGCCACATTACTAAAAATACAAACAAAACTTACAACTTCTCAAAAACTGCTGAACAGAATTTGCCCCAATTTGATAGAAGGTATCCTGGCTTAAAAGCCTTTACATTTTGCACAGAAGATGCTGATCCATTATTCAGTATGGCGGTTGTTACTGAAGTAAGAAAAACATTTAATTGACTTCTCAAAAACCTATCAAAAGAAGTTTACAGAATTTCACAGAGAGCATCCTGGCACAAGACCTGTTAAACTTTGCACAACTGATTTTTATCTGCCATACAATATAGCTGCCATTACAAAAAGAAATTAAAAACCATTAAATGGCAGATAGTGTCATATTAACCCACATTTCTTGGCAAACTGCCATTGCATTGGTCAGTTAGGTAAATGTCAGCCAGGTAAGTGATCTCAGGTCCACTTAGGTCTCTAGTTTCTTTAGTCATAAGGAGTTTGCCTCAACTGAAATTGAACATGGTTTGGCATCAAGTATGACCACTGGTGGTCATCATGAAAATCTCATTCAGAATGATCTTAATAACAATAACTTGGACATAAACATGAACATGAACACAGGAAAGAAGGAACAAAAGCAGATTTTTCATCAGATATATACAGACACAGATATCATCTTGATAATCAGTCATCCGATTAATGAATTTTGTTCAAAAGTAGAATTGTGAATGGAAGTATCTGGATCAAATGGGTCTGATAATCATACATTTGACTGTATTAATATCAGTAAGTAAATATTAACATTTTGTAGACTTTTTACACATTTAAGAGCAGAAAAAGTAGAAACAATAAAAATATTAATAAGATACTTTATTTAAATACTAAAATTCATAATAAGATTTTGTTTGCGCTTCACACCTATTGGGGGTCTTCTCGGACTATCCATGATGGAATGATAACATAGGTATGTTGGATGGTTATTTTATATGTGGTCTTGTGAACACAAGCATCAGCTTGATTGAAGGTAAACTCAGGTGACATTGATTGCGTTCACACCTATGAAGGAGGTGATTAACTTTTATCAGTCATTAATCCGCCATTGATTGCTGATCGAGAGTTAATTACATACGCTTGGACAACATAATGCCTTTGATCAGACCATTATAAGTCTTTAATTATGCTTGATTAGCTTGGAATTTCTATATAACAAATTTAATAATGCCCTAGTGGCACCTACTATGCAACAATCAGGTGTAAGAATAAACTTTTTTGTATCTCCCTCCCTCAGTCCTAATTACATTAGTTTTACTTTAAAAAGGTAAATTAGTTAATCATAATACCTTTGTAATTATAATTGTATGAGATTTTATTCGATTGTGTTTGTTTCTGATTTCTGCTACTCTGTTCTATGTTGATGTAATGACCAGCAAATTAGTTTTTGTTTCAGATACATGTCCATTGGAATGAGTAAAAATTTCTTGAGACAGCAGTAGTCTGTACGTGTGGATAATTGGCATCCAGATAATTTATATTTTACTGTATTTAGTTGCATCCAGTTTCATTTTAAACAGTTTACTGTATTTTGATATTAAAATGCTTAAAGGTCAAATATGGAGAAAATCTTCTGCCAGAAAATTTGTATTGCTTTTTTGTAGAAAAAAATGTTTAAATTAAATTATTGAAATGTACTCCCACCAAATACCTGAAATTAAGCCCCTAAGTTCATGAAGAGTTAGATTGTGAAAATTACTGGCCATGGACTGCAATACCTTTCTTGACTTGGACTCGATTTGGTGTAATGTGTGATGTCATTCCAGAAGAAGGTGAAGATCCATTACTGTTGAAGTGTATTGATGGACTGGCCATTTTAAGTGAAAATAATGTGTTTTTTTGTGTGGTCACAACTTGTGTTAAAAAACTTGAAAGGGGCAATGTTTGTTTATTTGACAATTTCTTGAGAAAGAAAGGCACAGAAAATATAGATGTTTCCACCTGTGAAGTATGATTAAGAGCTTTGAGAGTATAGCTCGTTCTGCATTTAATTCCAAGTGTATTTAAAGCAATCAAATCATTAATAATATTTCTAAGCTTTGAAAAAGTATTTAGAAATCTATTTCGGCAACAACTTCAGTGTCACCTTTACATGGAGATGATAACGGAAAAGAGAGAGAGAGAGATTTAAGTTTGCTACATTGTATTCTCGAAGAGTTATTGGCAATAATGTTGACAAAATATAGGTGTTGGTATATTTCTTTTATTGTTTTGACTTGCGGTATGTAAAGATTAGATTAGAAAGATCCTTAGTTAGCCAGGATTGTGCTAATGCAATAGAATGCGCTGTATTTTTATAATTCCGTTCATCAATTTCATCATTAAATTTTTTTAGTTTGGTGATTTATAGATATAGTAACTGTTGATTTAGCATCCATAGCCTGTCACGAGTAACTTGCGCTGTGGTCTCCATTTAAGCATGTTATATGTTTCCATGATACATCACTTCAGCGCACTCATATTAAATGGAGATAATGCACGCTCCAACTTTTGTGAGGGTAACACTTTAAAATGCAGTAGGTCATAAAATGTGCAGTATAATTTTATAAGAACAATGAATTAGGAGTTTTCAGGTATAAAGAAGAAAAAATGAATGTAAACAGAAATCTCCATATTTTATTTTCTTAACTTTACTTTTAATCAGCACCATATAGCCAGTATTGAGCTGATGTACTATTAAACCCTAATAAAAATCCCAACCTAATATGTTGTGTTTATGTACAGCCACCAAGAGGTATTCTGCTGTATGGTCCACCAGGTACAGGAAAAACTCTGATAGCAAGAGCTGTGGCTAATGAAACTGGAGCCTTCTTTTTCCTCATCAATGGTATGTACTGTGTGCTTTACATTAGCAAAGTGGTATGGAATAAATAACACTATTCTATATATTTCATCTGCCACATGCATTCGGTTGCCATCAGTGTTTTTATAAAGCTTTGCTGTTCATATATCTGTTCTAAGGACACACTTATTTTAAACTGACTGAATCGAGACCTTCCCATGTTTACTAGGTATACTGCACTTATTACCAAAGAAGCACAAGACGATCAATTTCATTGGCTGACAGACATGCCCAGCAGATTTTGATTAGTTTTGGCACCAATTGAAAGCACATAGTTGATGATCATTGAAAGAAAATGTAAAGAAGAGAAGATGGCATTTTTAGTAAAATCACTTCTGCAATTATTGTAAAATTAGTGTACAAGGAGGAAAAAATGTTGACTCAAGTGTCCAAAATAAATAGTGAATGGAATGGGTTACTTGTGCATGAAGAATTCAAATCCCAATATGGGAGGCTCATGACGGGGGAGCAGATAATGATCACAGGTGCTCAGGCTGTGGATTTATTAATATCTTCAATATGTATTCACTTATCCAGCATTATATACTTTGAACCAGTCATTGAGTCAGACTACAGCACAGTTTGCTACAATTACCTTGTTCACTAAAATAATTGTGTCCTAAACAGTGGACATGGTTATTTAGTAAACAAGGAAATTATAGAAAACCATGCTGTAGTCTGACTCGACAACGATTGAATCAAAGCATATAATGCTGGAAAAGTGATTGTTTATTGCAGAAAACTAATAAATCCATGAAACGTGAACATATGATAAAGATATGTATTTGAATTTCTTTAATAAACATGAAACAGGTGAGGAGATTTGCAATCCTTTTTTTTAAATAAAATGACCCCACTTTTTGCAGGGGGTGGGTTGGTCGTTTTTGAGCCCTAATTTTTCCATTTCCATTTTCTCATTATCACTTTCTAAATTCAGAATTGTTATTATTTGAAACATATTGTAATAGAAGCAATACACTCCTACTACTATTGGATTGCATACCTTATCCAGGATGCCAATTCCCCCATCCAAGCTAAATATTCCCTCCAATTAGTAATTGGAAGTCCAGAATTGAAAAGAACATGATCCCAGTCTGATTCCTCAGTCATAGCCAACATATGGAACATCTTCTTCCTTTTTCTTGGACTTTAATGAGAGTTCGTGTGTGCTACTGGAATGAACACCGTATATCTATTTTTAAATTCAGGTTTGTCTTAATTTAATACATATTTTTCGGAGATAATAAATAATTAAAATGGAATAAAATGACACTTGACATGGATAGTTACCAGATGGAGTATCGCCCCTTTGCTGTAGTGACATGTTTTTTCTTCCACTTTTGCACTTATATATACAGTGATAAACCAAGTAACTTATGAAAAAAACCCTCCTTGAAAATGTTTGGAAGTCCTTATAAACTTCATCAAAATCAACTCGGGGGGGCCTGAATGAACCATGTTCTGGTATGAAAACCTTTTATTTATGGTTATGAAGATGTGCCACTCCACCATCAAATATGGTCACTATTTTGCTAAAAATAGAAAATCATTAAATGACTTTTTAAAAAAACCATTCAACAGAATTTCAAAGTTTGACAGAAAGCATCTTGGCATGAACCTTCTACAAGTTTTGCAGATCTGCTATCTAATATAGCCACTGTTACTAAAAATATATAAAATCTTTAAATTACCTGTGGTAAAAAAATGTTTTACCAACTTTGACATGATCCATTGTTACATATGGATGAGGATACAAAACAATCAGTATCCTTCAGCAACTGTTTTTATAACCAATGAACAGAATTTGAAGAAATATTGACTAGTGATTTGACGATTAGTATGAATAATTGAAGCTTGTTTGGAAACAAAGTCTTAGATTATGATTTTCGATATTAAAATATAAACAGTTACAGTTTTATTTTTTTAGCCAACCTTTTGTGATTAAATCTTCCATTAAAAGTAAAATATGTGAATAACAGCTTCCAGGTAAAAGTTGCTTACTGCAACCCAAGTGCGAACAACATGGCAGACAAATGTTGCAGTAAACCATTGGATTTTGTGTGGCATAAACAACTTAACTGTTTCCAAGTATGAGGAAATGATATTTTCCATGAAAGTTCTTACAAATATCTCCAATTAAAATTGAGGGTTGATCTGTTAACGATAAATTAGTCATTGGTCTTTAAATTTCAACTGATTCCCAGCAATAATTTTGTCAGGAGGCTACTAACCCCAATTTCTTGACCAACTGCTCTAGAATTTGACTGTTAGGCAAAAGTCATCCAGGTGAGTGATATCAGGCCAAATAGGTGCCTCTTGTTTATTATCTTGGCCACAATATTGTGTGAATGAAGGACCATACAACTTTATAACTTGTACATCAATTTTTCCACCTGGATATTATTGACTCCACCTTTGCAGCAAAGAAAACAAATAAACTGTGCAAAAGTTTTTGATGGAAATTTGTCTTGTAAAAAAAAAAAAAAAAGTTCTGTCTTTCACCAATGAAATAGATATATTTTTTAATTAAAGAAATCCAGTTCCAGCTTGTGAACCCATACATTGGTGCATTTATCATCATATTTCACACATTTGAAGCACGTCACAAAGGGGGCATTTGTATTCATTGAACACAGTTTTGGTTGCATATAGATTTATACTGATAAAGCATTAGAGATAATACTGAGCAGATTTCTCCAATGCTTAAGAGAGATATAACTCTGGATCAGTCTTGAATATGGCCAGGTCATGAAAAAAAAGACATTGCAACATAAGTTAAAGTAGAATACTATTAGGTATTATTTTCTGTACTATTTACTCAACTTAAGGTTAGCCTTTAGGTAATTTTTGACAGCTACTTGATCCCAGACTTGTTCTTCCAAGTCTCTTGTAAGTTATTCAGATTAAATATGATAGAAGTAACACTACATCTAGTTGGCTGTGGCAGGATTGTGGAAAATAGATATGGTGTAGTATATAACTTTTTTCTAATCTTAAGGTAACATTTCCCGAACACTTAAAAAAGTTGTGTAATTAGTTCCATCAGTAGAAAAGAAATGTAACATATCTTTCATGTTGAAATCCTTCAATATGGCTTTCTTTACAGGTCCTGAAATCATGAGTAAATTGGCTGGAGAATCTGAAAGTAATCTCAGAAAAGCATTTGAAGAGGCAGAAAAGAATGCACCTGCCATTATTTTCATTGATGAATTGGATGCAATTGCACCCAAGAGAGAAAAGGTATTTTACTTTACTTTGACTTGTAATAGAACATTGAACAAAACAGCTTTTTTATCCCCACACTTTGCTGGGATATGTTGTGATTCTCTCTGTCTGCCTGTCTGTCAGTTACCACATTTCCTTCTTAACTGCTATGGTGAAATCCATGAAACTTTGTTATGTTTCATGTTTCTCATGAGGTAGCTATTAGTAAGGGGGGAGGGGATATCCTTGGATTTCAATCCTTGAGCCCCTGTGATGGAGTTAAAACTCAGATGTACGATAATTTCAATTACAAAGACATTTTCAAATATTTTCTCACCAAATATGCAGTCATCGCAGGAAGATGCATCATATATGTGACATATTTTGCATTATGACCCATGGGTTACTGTCCCGAGGAGAGGGGGTTTACGAAGGAAGATGAATTCCCTAAGTAATCAGAGTACCCTGGCATACATTTTTTAAAAAGCTGCCTTCCCTGGGTACCATGTATGTTTAAATGGAACAGCCCTAAGTTATTTATTTTCAGTTGCTAAACTTAATTGCCAAGATACACTGTACATGATATTGCTGTTGCAAAATCTTATCAGATCTGACATTATTAGAAGAAGCTGCATCATCCTTGAGCCTGAAGTGGTTAATTTTGAACAAGCCTTCACTTGGTATGATATTTGCACAAGCAGAATAAGCAATCTCATTATCCTTTACATTAAAGCGTTATTGTAGTCACCATTACCTTTTGAAGGCCCCTAGTCATATTCAATCAAGTTTACTACCTTTGATTTTGTCATTGTTGTGTGCTCTGTAGAATAGAAAGAGTGATTTTTGTCCATTTTTGTTAGGTAGATATATCTTAATTTCAGACACATGGTGAAGTGGAAAGAAGAATCGTGTCTCAGTTGCTCACTTTGATGGATGGGTTGAAACAAAGGTCCCATGTGATTGTCATGGCTGCTACTAACAGACCAAACAGCATTGATGCAGCTCTTCGAAGATTTGGTATGTGTACTTGTTCATTATTTTAAAAGGGTACTTATTTCTTTAAAGTACCTATGTCTGTTCCAAAGTATGCAGATGGAGGTTAATACAAAAGGATGCTTGGAAATCATGCTAATTATTTATTTATAACATAGACATGTTTGTCCTAGAGGGGTTCTGCAATTATTGTCCTTTACTCTCAGTGGAGTTTCTCTCAAAACAGGATGATAAATCTTTAATGATGTCATTTGCTGGCTTAGATGAACCACTGGCCAAGCTAGCTATGCATATGCTCCTTCAAACAGCAGACTGTGAAAGGGCATTCTCAGCACAGAACACTATTCATACACAGATAAGGAACAGATTAAGCTTAGAAACATTCAGTAGATGAATGCTTATATAATTAGAGGGGGCATCTTATGAGAATTTTAATTTCATTAGAGCCCTAACAGAGTGGAGCAGGAAGAAAGAAAGATGGATATTTAAATGTTAGATAAATAATAAACTAGGGTGATTTCCTTTCTTCCCCCACCTCTTTTTTTATATTCCACTAGTGTTTTGGTGACAAGGGGGAAATTCCCCCTTCAGATAAAATCTTGGCAGCAGAGATGCTATCAGATTTAAAATGTTCCTTACCCAAACATATACATCTGTAGTTTTAAAAAAATTCAAAAATAATATGTTAGAGCTTATTACTCTGTACCTTTGTTGTCTATAATCAGACTTGTCGGCTTGAATTCAGGATTTGGAAAGTGAAAGGTGCTTTATATAGAAACAGTTTGTCATTTCTTACTCTTTTTTTTGTACAATTCCAAGCCTAGAATTTAACATAAATTTCTTTGTAGCCAGAAGGACTAGCAGATTGAGTTATTTTTTAGTTCATCTGAATATTTACTAGCCCTTCCCAAAAAAACCACTGAAATTATGAAAACTTCTAGTCCAACAGGATATTTACTATCCATGGGCTAGCGGACTACCGCTAATTTCAAGCCCAGAATTCGACAAATGGGTTTGAAGTGCCATGTTTATTTGATCATTATGTTACCTGTATCTTACATTAGATGTATATATACAAATGCATTTGATTAGACTGAAATCAATAAAATTTGGTACTAATGTATCTAAAGTTCTACTTTCTTGTTTACTAAAACATTAAGTTGTAGACTAATTGTCAAACTCATGACATACTTGGATGTTTCTTCAAACACATTACCCGATCATAATATGTTAGAAGAACTACTACTACCTTGCCAATCGAGCCCTCCCAGGATAAAACATTTTAGCTAAGAAGCTAAAAGTTACCTGCCTACATAGGTGGCAGTTAAATAGAGTGATTTCCCTTGATACAGGGATTGGCACAGAATTCTGTGAATACTTCAGTTACTACTTCCGCTCGTGTAGCAAATTCTGTTTGTCCCACTGGAGGCCAAGACTTGGCCCCTTGGACCAACCTATAACAGTCTCCACATCTTGGACAATGGGACAACCTCGATTGGCTTATGTTGTTGCAGGTACAACCTCTGGAGGTCATGGTGTGTACAGATGCAAGCACAGAGGGCCGGGGTACATATTTCCTTCCATCATTCCAGGAGGCCAGTGGAGTGTGACCCACTCAGGATTGTCTTTTGCATATCGACATCCTTGAGATGAAAGCCATGCTGAAAGCAATTTGTTGGTGGCAGGAGTTACATGGAGGAGTTCTCATTCTGTCCGACAACTCCACTGTGGTGAATTATCTCGGAAGGCAAGGGGGAACCAAGTCTCCAGACCTTTGTGTTCTTTTTTGAGTTTTTCAAAGGTGGTGTCTTCAACGACAAATCCACCTACAATATTGTCATATTCCAGGCCGATTAAATATATTACCAGAAGACTTAACTAATACAAATGGAAGGGTCACTTCATCCCTCGATACAAATGGAAGGGTCACTTCATCCCTCGATACAAATGGAAGGGTCACTTCATCACTCGGTTTTCACTTCCATATGTGCCTGCTGGGAACCGACCAATGGTGGATCTATTTGCAACAAGGTGGAATGCAAAACTCCCAACCTTTGTCCCACCAGTCCCAAATCCGAAGGCCTGGGCAGTTGATGCACTTTCCATAGATTGGAACGGTTTGGATGCATATGCTTACCCTCCAACACCTCTAATTCCAAAGGTGATACAGAAAGTAATAGAATTGGAATGTGGATCAACAACCTCATAAATCTAGCAGCAGAAATATCCAGGAGAATGGAGATATTTCCGCATCTGCTCGAGCAACCACGATGGCAGGCATTCCATCCCAATCCAGAGTTGTTGAACCTGCGTGTCTGGATCATATTAAACAACCCCTCAAGAACAAACAGTTCTCTCAACAAGTGATAGAGACAGAGTCACTTGAGTGAGACTACCCTGCATTTTGAAAGGATATGCAGGAAAAGAGAGAATTTTCACAGTGGTGAGAGCATGAACACATTGCATCGCTGGAGGCATCAATACCTCAAATAACTAACTTCTTACTTTGGCTCTTTGACGAGAAACAGTTAGCACCAATCACGATAAAAGGCTACCTTTCCATGATCTCCAGTGTGTTGCGTCATCATGGATTAGAGGATATTGACAAAACAAAGACCTATCTGATCTTTTGTCAAATTTCAGTTTCACATCCAAATGCATTGGCTCTGTGCCCAAATGGAATCTATCACGGGCGCTAACTTGGCTGAATAAGACACTGTTTGGACCACTCTCGAGGGTTTCATTGGTTCACCTCTCATATAAGACCTGCTTCCTGCTCACACTAGCGACAGCAGGCAGAATGCGGTGAAATACATGCTTTATCAGTTGACCCAAACAACTTGCGGTTCCAACAGAATGGGCAGTGTCACTCATGACACCCCCTACTTTCATTTCCAAGAACAGGCTACTGCTCATGGGAAATTATGCTTTTGTGATGAAACCTCTGTCTACTATGGAGATTTGATCTTAAGGTCGTCTACAGGACCCAGTGAGAGCTCTGAAGTGGTACCTGAAATGGACCAAGCCGGGACATCGAGGAAGAATCCACCTCTTCTTACCTCCCAAAGAGGGAAAGGACGACAAATCAGCGCAGGCACTTTCATCCTGGATAAAATGGGTTATCCACTCCGCATATCAGAAATTAACTCAAGATCAAATGAACTTGCTTCACATCTCGGTTCATGAAGTTGGGGCAGTTGCAACAAGCATTGCATTCAAGCGAACTGTTCCCTAGCTGACATTATACAAACTTCGGGATGGAAGTCAGAGTCAACTTTCTCCAGCTTTTATCCCAGATATCTTGCATCACAAAAGGCTCAACTAGACATGGTTGGGCCAATCACTGAGGCACAAAAGGTTACCTTCCAGATTCATTCAGCAGCTTCCAAAGGGCATGGCTTCACGACTTCCACTGGATTTGCGGGATGGAAAAATTTTCCCTTTCAAAGCAGCGCACCAGCATATGGAGTCAATGCTCCAGCCAAGTTATCTATGTAGAAGCTGCCTCACATACCTTAGGGGACTGGAGATGTTTTCTCCGGAGTAAGGGGATGTAACTCCCTCCACATCTTACATATTAACCTAAGGTATAATCATTAGGTAACATATTTTGAAGAAGCCAATTTTTTCTAGTAAAATATGTTCCTTCAATAATACTTGCCCTATCATAATACACATATACCCTCCCACCCCCCTCGCAGTTACATCCATATAGAGAGCATGTACATCACTCCGGTAGTAACTGAAATTTCATGGGATTTGGTGCCAATCTCTGTATCAAGGGGAGATCACTCTATTTAACTGCCACCTATGTGGGCAGGTAACTTCTAGCTTCTGAGCAAAAAAGTTTTAGCCTGGGATGGCTGGATTTGCAAGGTAGTAGTAGTTCTCCTAATGTATTATAATGAGCTAAGTAGTATCGAAGAAAAATATTTTACTAGAAAAAATTGGTTTAAGTATTTTTACTAGATTTTATATCCACTTCTCCAAATTAACAGCAGAAATAAAAACAAATTATTGACTTTAACCTGCAGGTCGCTTTGACAGAGAAGTTGATATTGGTATTCCCGATGCCACAGGACGTCTTGAAATTCTCAGAATTCACACAAAGAACATGAAATTGGCAGAAGATGTTGACTTGGAGCAGGTAACCTGTTCATATTTAGACATATTTTTGTTAAATAATAAACATAATATGGGTACATTTAACTTGTTAAAATTAGCTGCATAAAATATTTGTTTTTGTTTATTTGTTTACTTGCATTAAGATTTCAATTTTTTTTAATAATAAAAAGCAAATTTTCTTACTTCAATGAAAGATGTATAGTATATATTTGGATGAGAAATATTTAGTATAGAATGGATTGAATATCAAGGTTAAACATGAGTATATTCACAGCTGTGTAAATGTAATTGAAATTACGTTGATGATCTGAAGTTACAATTGATATTATGATGACCAAGCACATTTTCACTTGTTTCAACAATTTGTCTTGATTCACAACAGCTTTAGCCATGATTCATGGACATTTAGTGAATGAAAATTTAAAAAAAAATGTTTGGTATCCTTGCTAAATGGCACAAAAACTTTTTATGCTCACGTTTTTATTTTTTTATTTTGAAAAAATATCTGTATTCTCCTTCCAAAAAAGATTGCTTCAGAAACCCATGGTCATGTTGGAGCTGATTTGGCTGCACTTTGTTCTGAAGCTGCTTTGCAACAGATTCGTGAGAAGATGGATCTCATTGACCTGGAGGATGAACAAATTGATGCAGAAGTTTTGGACTCTCTGGCTGTCACTATGGAAAACTTCAGAGTAAGTTTATCCTAGTTGTTACCTCAGAGAGCAACTCGTTGTCCTTGTAATCTTTGTAGAAGACTTGGAAACTGTTTCATCCTGTCTGAAAAAATTTTGACCATATGTTTTAATGATTTTACATGTGTTACCATTATCTTTTATTTTATATACCATTTACAGAATATTAACATCTGTACCTTTATATTCTGTCTTGTACTTCATGTTTACATTTATTTGGAAGTTTTTGTGCAATTCATTATTTTTTATTTTTCGAATTTTAGTTCTAGTTGGCAACATCTAGCCACTATTGTGCTGAGATGCTGATAAATGCTACTATAGACTTACATACATTATCCTGTCTGTTCATACCTAGCTGAAGGTTTTACTGCATGGATTTGTTATGTCTTGTGCAACTCTTCTAACATAGTTTACTAGTCATTGAACTTGAGATCAGATGGAGGGTGGTTTTTAACTATGCAAAATGGCCTTAAAATTTAAAGCCAGCCAAGGGTTTGAAGCCAGAGGAAAGTAATAACCAAGAATGCATTGGAACAGTTGAGCATACCTGCAGATTTATAACAAAACTTGTACAGATTTCTGTTATGAATCATACATTGTCAGTTTAAAATATGAGATATATCTTGCTCATGTTAAATTCTAGCAGTTGGCTTGATGATTCATTTTTAATGGCACTTTTAACATTTCATGTATTGGCTATATCATGCAGAGGAAATGCTTGGTAAGTGCCTTTCTTAAGGACACAGCTGGCCAGGCTGGCCTGGGCAGGTAGTGAACCTGTAACCGTTGGAATACAAATGTGATACTCGTCAACTGAACTATTACAGCTTCCCTGGCAGATTGGTATCATAATCATCCTTACAAAATAAAGTTACCCATTTATACATGTACATTTGCTTGAGAAATGTTATATTATGAAGATAGTACAGAAATAATTCAAGAAGAGATTTGAAGAAAAAATTGGAGACTTAATTTTGTAAATAAACTGTTGCATACTTGATCAGATGAAATTAAAATCATGGCAGATAATGTCATAATTAGTAAAATGTGTTATATGTTACAGAAAAATCTGTGTTTGGTAAGATAAATAAGTTCGCAGCTTCAAAAACCACAATTAGAGTTGGAAAAGAAATGAGATTCATAATTAAGACCTACATCTATGACTATTCTAATAGGACCAAGAGTTTTTGCCTTGTTTATTGACTTAACTTTCACTAGAGTTTTAATTGATGAGATGTCAGTTATTTCCAAATTACTTAAATTTCTAAGACATGGTTCATTTATTTTTCAAATTCACATCTGCTTTGGTGGTAACATTGGTTGTATTTGTCTGTCTGAAATTCCTCTCTTAAAACCATTTTCATTTTTTTTGCCTAAGAAGTACACCCTGTAAAATAAGATTTTATTAAAGGATATACTTATCATGTCATGATACAAAATTCTCAGTCATAGCTGCTTTCTTTTAGTTGAAGTTGGCTAGAAATTGGTGAGAAGAGATTCACCATCTTGTAAGGAAGGTTTTTAATTTACTGCATTAATGTAGTCAGTTTTTGTAAATTCAGTGCTTACTGCGCAGTGAGAAATGATGTGATCATGACATGCCGTCACTTTATACCAAGGTGTATTGTTGCGCTATGAACTCTGAAAGGGATGGGATGTCAAATGACATGGTTGCAACTTCTGTCTCTTCTTAAATAATGGAAAAGAAAAATTCTCATACAGTTTAATAATTGCAATAACAGTCCTGTGAAAGAAAATGATTAAACCAGCAAAAAGTATGCAACCTTGGGAATTTGTTTGCAATTTATGACCTGCTATAAATCGATCATGCAGGCTTTTTGTCATGAAAGATCAGTGTGATCTCAGTCATTGAGTCATACTGAAAAAATTCACCAGCATACCCTTTTATTTGTGCATTGGAAAAGAGGAGTGAATTTTTAACCTGTGCAAATGTGATCAATTTTTTAATACTTATTCAGCTATTTTTCTATGGGGAAATCATGACAGTAACTTTTCCCAAACTTTTCTATGTAATGATTCTTAGTTGGTTATAGTTGGATTGCTTGGATCTTAAGCTATGTAAAAATATTAGTTTTTGAAAAGTTAAAAAATACTAAAACGTTTGAAAGCAATCATCCTTAATTGATCAATTTTCTACAACAGTGGGCTTTGAGCAAGAGCAACCCAAGTGCCCTGAGAGAGACCGCTGTGGAGGTGCCTACAGTCACCTGGGAGGATGTTGGTGGTCTGGAAAATGTAAAGAAAGAGCTACAGGAATTGGTGCAGGTAAAAAATACTAATTCCAGCATAATCCAGCCACTTTGACTTGTTAGAGATTTTGTGATGTTAACTGGTTAGATTTAAGGATAACATGCCATTTGAAGGAAGTTTTTATTGAACCCACATTTTGGGAAGCGAGATATAGCAATCACTTTTCTGACACCAGTAGAAGTGGCATCAACAGTTGTAAAGGATTTGGTGAAAGTTTTTTATTTGTATATATTTCCTGAACCCCTTGATTGATTTTCATTATACTTGGCATGAATCATTATGAAGCTAAGAGAATTCATTCTACAATAAGTTCGCACACCCCTTTTACCTTGGTTTCAAGTTTACAGTCATAGAAAATTTGCTTGAAGTCTTCGGTTACAGTTTTTCATTTGGTTATATTTCATAAGCCCCTTGAGCGATTCTCATAAAAGTTTTATTTTTTTTGTTGTTTAAATTTCCTAAATCCCTTGATCTTGTTCATACTTGGGACAAATCATTATGGAGCTTTGATGATTCATTCTGCAACATGCTTGCTTGCCCCTTTTGACATTAGGGTCGAGCTCATGGTCATAGAAAATTTGTGTTAATAGTTTTGATTGAAGTTTTTTCATTTGCTTATATTTCCTGTTTCCCATGATGGATTTTCTTCATGCTTTGGATGAATCATTATAAAGCTAAAATAATTAATTCTGCTGTGACATGCACACTCAACTGTTTGTCCATTGGGTTCAGTTCACATGTTTTACAGCAATGCTTTGATCATTGGCTCGACATGCTGGCTGTGGGCTTCTTGTTAGCTTAAACTCCTTTTTTGTCTCACCTGCATCTAATATCCCAGATATTATTTTTTCATGATTTGTAAATTTGTGCATATAATCTGGAAAAAGTATTCTGTTCTCTTGGCAGCCTATTCACATTGTTATTAATTAAGGGTAATAAAAGGCCAGATAAAGCAGCCAAAGCTGCCCTTCATTCACCTGATTCCAATTGGAAGATTCCATATACTGATTTAAGATAATATATAAAGCAGCATGTTCATTATACTTGGCAAAATATGTGGAATGAAAACTCCAATAACAAGCTTTGTAAAATCAAATCCATCATTGGAGGATGGCATTCCTTGTATAGGACAAATCTCAGAGATGAGGTGGTATGGTGCTGGAGAGTTAACTTTGGCCAGAGTGCATACCCTGATGGTGGAACACATTCTTGTCGAGTATTTTGACTTGCATCCAGTGAGACAGAAGTTTTTTCTGTGAAATGAATTATGGAACTTTATAAGTAAATACCACCAGAGGAAATCTTGGACTTTTTGAGGGAATATGGTTTATATAACAAATTTTGACCATATATTTTTCAGGATTTTATATTTTTTACCTTTGTATTTATTTTCTATACATTTTACAGAATTTTCACATTTTTACCTTTTATCTTATGTAGTACTTCATGTTTACATTTTTTTTGGAAGGGTTTATTTTCCTAAATATTTGTGTGCAGTTTTTCTTTTTACATTATTAGAACTTTACTTTTAATTGACACCATGTAGTCATTATTGTGCTGAGGTGCCATTAAATGGTCATACATGCAAACTTACTCACCTGCATTCACAAATGACAAGATATGGGTAAAAAAAAGTCCACATCAGTTATAAACACAAAAAAAAGTCCTGAAAGGCTGGAAAATGTTAGAAAATTATGTATCAAAGAAAGTTTGATAATGAAGGCCATAACCATGGAGATACTCTTGTATTTATAAATAATGGAACTTAATAAATCATGATACTAATAAATGTTCAAATAAAAGTTTTCTTTCTCGATTGAAAAGTTAAACAGTAATTTCCTCCTTCTTCTTTCAAGAGTTACACTCATCCTAGTTAAATATAACACTGTGATCATCCCCCTCAGTTAGTTTAGATGGAGTTCAGGTTACCAGTCTATATTAGGCCCCCCCAAAAAATATGTGTGTTTCCTATTGCACTGGTTTTAAAATTAGGGTAGGCAGGTAGGTTGTTTTTTATATATAAATCAAATAATATTTCAAGTGCTTCAAAGTACTGGTCAAAACCAGCTCAATTATATGCAGAAATAAATTTCGACAATGTGATTTTTTTTTTTTTAAATTTTAAATTGGGGGGGGGGGAAGTGCTAGGGTCGGCAACGAGAAGCAGAGATGGTCAGCCGACCAGAAAAACATTTTTTTGCCTTACCTATGAAGATATGACCTTTGACCCACACCCCATCCCATACCTATTGCAGGAACTGCATCTAGGATTTGAAACCTTTATTGTACTTTATTGTAATCTACTCATCCTAGTGAAACATCATACCAACTATGATCACCCTCCCTCAACCAGTGTAGATGGAATACAGGTTAAAAGGAAGATAGTGCCAGACAGATGAATACATGCTTGTATAGATGGACATGACCTGTCACAATGTGTTAGGAAAAGTACAGATATAAGTATGTTTTTATTGTTATATTTCAGTACCCAGTGGAACATCCAGAAAAGTTTTTGAAGTTTGGTATGACTCCATCAAAAGGTGTCCTGTTCTATGGTCCCCCAGGATGTGGTAAGACACTTTTGGCTAAAGCCATTGCCAATGAGTGCCAGGCCAACTTCATTTCTATCAAGGGTCCAGAGCTGCTCACTATGTGGTTTGGTGAATCTGAAGCAAATGTCCGTGATATATTTGATAAGGTAAATTTTATTGAGAAAGATAATTTACATGTTGATTCTCCAAAGAGTCTTTTAGACTGTGTTCATTTTAGGCTGTGCCATTGACCCTTATTTTTCATCTTTGGCACAAGATCTCTATGGTACCTGTAGGGCATGTAACAAGCTCCCCAGAAAATAAAGGTAAAAGATCATTATGGTTGATTTCGGACTGGACTGAGCACACCCCAAGCTTTTTTACTGAATAGAGTGTGCTCTTTGCCCAAGAAGCAAAAGACAATCAATTTCATGGGTTGACAGAAATGTTTTGCTGATTTTAAATAGCTTGGGCACCAATGAAGAGTTTTGCTGATTTTAAATAGCTTGGGCACCAATCAGGAGCACATGGTCAATGCTCAAGGATAGAAAATGTAAAGAAGAGAGGATGCAATCATCAGAAAAAAATACCACTGCATTTATTTCCAGAGTAAGTATACAGGGAAGAAAAAAAGAAATTTTAGAGGCCAATGGCTACTCGAGTATGAGGTATTTAAATTCCAGTATGGAAGGTCTGTGGCAGGATTTTCAGATTATAATGTCTGTTTGAGTTTTCGCGAATAAGCAAGAAATGTGAAAGGATATTTGTGACCCCACTATTTGACATGGTAGGTGCCCTCCACTTTTTCCATTTCTGGAATGAATACTGCTTGAGGGCTGTTTACAAAATCACATCCAACAAACTGAATGTATTCTGTCAGTGTGATGATGGGTAGATAATAAAAGAAAAGCTTTAAAAGTTTACTGTATGTGTCAAAATTTTCTTTGTAAGCAATTTGTCTGATGACAATTTTTAAATGTTAGCATTCATTTAAGACATTTTTAATAATATTTTTCCCTTACTAGGCCTTCCAAATTTCTTCAAGGTTTGCTTTCACATGGGCAACTTTTTAAAAAATCTTTACTTGTTTGCTTAGATTTACACTTTTCCAGCCTAGGCATTATAGCAAAAGTAACACATCTTTTCAAGAAAACAATATTTCATTTCAAAGAAAAACCATTCATGTAATATCACTGCATGTTTTACGCAGATTTTGATTAACAATGTCTGAGGGAGAGAGGAAATTACTTCATTGTTATCGTATTTGTTCTTTCTCAGCATTTGATGTGCATTTGACTATTTGCTTGTGCATGTGAAAAATAATTTGTAGTTGGGCAATGGAAAATGGGAATTTCAGAGGTCTTCCAACATGAAAAGCCTTAGATGATGATTAAGAGCAGTTTTGTTTATTGTTCTTTTCAGGCCCGCCAGGCAGCCCCATGTGTTCTTTTCTTTGATGAGTTGGATTCTATTGCAAAGGCCAGAGGAGGGAGTGTTGGTGATGGAGGTACAATACTTAGATTACCAGTAAGAGCTTGTACAATCCATGGAAAAACTGCTTTAACTTTTAGAATTTGAGGCCACTCATATGTTTGAATTTGGTTTTAAATTCATAAAACTTTCAAGACATATTAAGATTTATAAAATCTTTAGGATTCACTATCTTCCAAGTTATTGGTCATAAATGCTTTACATTTTTCAGCACAAACTATGTTGCTTCTTTTGGATATTCCTATACATTTTGATTACTTTGCGGTGTCCTTTTGCTGTTTGATTATTTTATTGTTTGATTACTTTGCAACGAAATTGATTTCTTTGCTATATTATACTGGTTATTAATACAAAAACCACAATTATCTCTCTCTCTCTCTCTCTCTCTCTCTCTCTCTCTCTCTGTGCTGTATTGAGCATAGTGGTTCCTTGGTGTCACTGACATTTATATTTCATTCACACAGTGGAGTGCAAATACCCAGAGAGCAATAAGGTATGTAAAATGAATAGTTTCTTGTAGTTAAGTAACTTAAGCTAACTTAAATATGACACTTTTTGATAGGTGGAGCTGCTGACAGAGTGATCAACCAGCTTCTCACTGAAATGGATGGCATGAGTGCAAAGAAAAATGTTTTCATCATTGGTGCAACAAACAGGTATTTAATCTAAATCAAAAGTTTGTATACCTTGTATACTACCTTGAGACATTACAAAGAAATTTTCATAACAAAATTTGGTTTGAGCTTTCTACCATTTTCAGCCATTTAAAAAAAGAAACCTGAATTCTTCCATAGAAGTGTAACATGCAGGTTTGAGATCAGGATCAAGCTTCAGTCTTCATTTCAGTTTACTACATTTATACATAAATTCTATTAATATATTGCTTTACCAGTATGCAAGGTAAAACTTCTGTAAATCGTTTTACTTTTTCCAATACTTCCATTAAATGTTAAACATAGCAAACGATGTTTTTGAAAGTGATGATGTGACCACAATAATAACATTTTCAGCAAGAAAATAAGTGTTGTATTTAGTTTATACATCTGTTGTTCTTAAAGCTAGGTTGGGGATGAGACCTTTCTGTTTCAGCTCACCTGGTCACAAGAACAAGTGAGATTATAGTATGGTCCTTTGTCCGTCATGAATTGTCTTTTTACAGTTTCTGTTAAAAACTTCTAAAGAACCGCTGCACAGAATGTCGCCACATTTGACAGAAAGCATCCTGGCATGAAGCTCTTTTAAATTTATACAAATGATGCCAATCTGCCATCAAATAATGCAACCAACACTAGAACTATGAAAAACCTTTTAACAACTTCTAAAGAACCACTCAGCAGAATTTGACCAAATTTGAAAGAAAGTGTCCTGGCATTAAGGTCTTTCTAATTTTTTCAGATAATGCCAATCTGCTATTAAATATGGCCACCATTACTAAAAATAGAAAAGCCTTTGAATGAATTCTCAAAAACCACTAAACAGAATTTGATAAAATTTTACAGATTATCTTGGCAGGAAGGGATCTTAAGATTGTACACATGATGCCAATCTGCCATCAAATATGACCGCTACTAAAAAATAGTAAAACTTGTAATAACTTCATGTAAAAAGCACCTAACAGAATTTGATCAGATTTTACAGAAAGCATCCTAGGCTTTTCACATTTTTAGAAATGATGTTGATCTCCCATCAAATATGGTGGCCAGTATTTAAAATGTTTCATACAGCTTTTTTTTTTTTTTAAAACCACTTAACAGAATTTGACTAACTCTGACAGAAAGCATCATCATATAGAGGCTTTCATTATTTGGCAAAATGATGTGTCTGTTAAGACTGTATTTCTTGTTATGCTGACACAGAGTCATTCACCAAACTTTAAAATTGGAGGACTGCTTTGAAGGTTTAAAAACTCAAAATTATCTTTCAGGCCAGACATAATTGACCCTGCCATCTTGCGACCTGGACGTTTGGATCAGCTAATCTACATCCCTCTTCCTGACGAGAAGTCCCGTATACAGATCCTCAAGGCAAATCTCAGGAAATCCCCTATTGCTAAAGTGAGTAACATTCACAGTGTATCATAAAGTATTAATACCCCTTTTCACCAGAACATGCCCACGTTTCAGGCTCATTTGAGGATAATTTCTCTCATAATTTACTTGTACAAAATGTCACCTATTTAGGATTAAATCTTAGCAAAGTCATATGAAAATCTGTTTTTAGAGACACTTTTAAAGTTTATTTCATCACTTGCCTTTGACTAAGTGTCTTTATATTTTAACAGAAATAAAGCTCATTACATTCTTTTGTTCTTCAATTAGTTACGCACTTCTGTATAATTTTATTAGTAATATTTTAAGCTGTCACCAAACAAAACTATACGAGTCCCATGAAATCCTTTGCAGTTAAAAAACTGCATATTTTTCAGGTTTAGAGCTACACTATAAACTCTGTAATCCACTTACAACTGTCCACACCCTAGATTAACCTCAATGATACAATTTTAGATTAACTTAAGTGTTATAGTTTTTTACTAAGCTAGATAAACGGGGGGGGGTGGGGGGGGGGGGGGGGCTCAGCAAAAAGAGGGTATTGTATTATTATATACTTCTAAATGAACATTTTTTAAAAAGAGTAAATTATTTTTCTTTTTTAACTTGAGACCTTGAAAACTTATTTCTCTTAACTTTTGTGACTACAATGGGGTAAAAGTGTATGAGGGGAAGTGAAGAATTTTCTCACAGTGGTGCGAGCAAGGACACATTCTACTAAAGGCATCAATACCCCAAATAGCTAACTGTCTACTATGGCTCTTCGAAGTGAAGAAGTTAGCCATCATCACAATAATAGGACATTTCCACTATCTCAGACATGCATCATCATGATGGAAGAGAGGATACAGGCTTTGTGTCCAAAGTGGAATCTATCATGGGTTATAACATAGACGAATAAGGCACCGTTTAAACCGCTCTCAAGAGCATCATTGGTTCACTTCTTGTGCAAGACCTGCTTTCTACTCGTCCTAGCTACAGCAGGCAGGATCCATGCCTTGTTTGTCAACCCAAACTATCTACAGTTCCTTTGGGTCAGTATCGCTCATGATGGCTCCTACTTTTATTGCCAAGAACAGGCTCCCGTTTATGGGCAATCAGTCTTTTGTGGTGAAACTTTTTTCCAACCTGGATCCTTCAACTTATGATCGTCTGCAGGACCCAGTGAGGGCTTTGAAGTGGTACCTAAAAAGAATCTAGTCAGTGCGAAGAGGAAAGGTTGACAACTCAGCTCAGGCTCTGTCATCATGGATAAGATGGGTTATTCATTCTGCATACAGTGAATTAACCCAAGATCATATGAAGTTATGTATTTCAACTCATGAGGTTAGGGTAGTCGTGACAAGCATTGCATCCGAGCATAACTGTTCCCTAACCGATATTATACAAGCCGTGGGATGAAAGTCAGAGTAGACTTTCTCTAGTTCATACTGAAGTGATCTTTCATCCCAAAAGGCTCACTATTGCTGCAGTACAACAGCCCAACTTCCTAGGTCATTTGGTGGCTTCTCATTGACGCTGGATTTGTGTGAAACATTTGTTTCCCTTTGTCACAAAAGCTGCATCTCTGCATATGGAGCCAATATTCCAGCCAGATATTGCAAAGATTTGAACATACCTTAGGAGAACAGAGATGGTTTCTCTCCAGGGTAAGGGGATTTAACTCCCTCCACATCTTACCTATTCTCCTAAGGTATTATGATTAGGTAATGTATTTCAAGAAAAGACCAATTTTTGGAGTGAAGTATGTTTCTTCAATAATACTTACCTGATCATAATACGGATTCACCATCCCCGCAGTTACATCCTACAAGGAGAGCATACATTCTTCTCCAGTAGTAACTAAGGTACAGATGGAATTTGGTGCCAGTTCCTATATCAAGGGGAGATCACTCTGATTGCCCAATATGTGGGCAGACAACTTTTAGCATTTATAGCTACAAATTTTAGCCTGGGAGGGCTGGATTTGCAAGTTAGTAATTGTAGTCCTTAGGTACTATGATCGGGTAAGTATTATCAAAGAAACATATTTTACTCCAAAAATTGCTTGTTACTACATGTGGTAAGCATTATTTTTTAACTTTTGATCAATATTTTTGTGAATTTTTTCATAGGTGTGGACTTGATTTATTCTGACATTGTGCTCCAACACGGTATCATTTGTGTGTTTTTTAATGGTTTATTCATGCTCACTGCATGTATATGTCTGCTTGTTTAAGTAATGGGTGTTGTTGTGATTCGTGAATGCTTTTGGGTTATTTTCCAATTTTTTTGGTGTTCTTGTCACTTCATTTAAACAATGACGATGAAATGCAGTAAGTGCAAGAAATTTAAAGTTAATGAGGACACACGTTAGATATGTCTCGCTTGCATGAACTGTTCATCATCCTCATCCTGCAGAGTGTGCATTATGGTCAGAAAATATCTGATCCACTGTGTTGCGGAAAAGCATCAAAGGCAAGGAGAAATGTATGAAATCATGTACAGAACAGTGCGATGTCTTGAGCCTTCATCCAAAGACGGTATTGATTGCTGGTATAGTGGGGGATGTCATTATGGTTCCTCCCCCCAATCCAAAATTATGTAAAATGCTAACTGATGCAGATGCGTCAACTGGTACAGGAAGCAAAGTTTCAGTTGCTGACTTTAGAACAGTTTTTACCTGTTTGTCTGTCACAAACTTCCATAGATAGTTTGGAGCTTATGGGGGAGGGTCCCTCCGTATCTAGGTAGCCCAGTGGGTGCAAGTCCCCCCGTAGGTCTGAGCATGGGCCCGTAAGTCCAGATGCATGGATTTTTTCTTGGATCTTGATGATCCATTTGAACATTCTTTCATGCAGTGCAATACTGCTCCAGCTGCTGACCAGCCACTCCAGCAGTGACCGGAAAGCCGTTATATCAGCAAGCTGTGCCACATACTGGTTGATAGTGCCATGGTATGTGGAACCATATGGGGATCAGACTGACTGATCCATATGTTTTGCTGCATCTTCTGCATGGGTGGTTCCAGAGTCAACCTTCCAACTGACTGCCCAGCTGACAGCTACCTCCCATCCAGCAGTTGAGCTGACCATCCATCATATTCTCTGGCCATCCATACTGGCAAGACTTACCCAGTCAACTCAACCAGCAAGTCATTTGTTCATGGCTGATCCATTGGAGCAATATACCGTGATGCAATTAGGGATGATGGCAATGCCTTGTCCAGGCCTCTGGGGATGTTCTGATGAGGATAACCCACACGTTGGGCATGGGGATAACCTTGATGACTTAATGAACTCATATCCCACTATGAAATGGACTAAGTTCAGTTTTAAAGCTGCTGTAGAGGAAATAGATTGTGTGTTGCCAACTTCCAAATGTGGAGCCAGGCCTATAAGGTCAAGGCATCAGCACACTTGGAAGAGGATAATAAACATCCATCCCTCCACATACTACGAAGATAAAGGAAATATCAGACCATCTGTCAGATAAGATTCATGATTCAGGGAATTCTAAAGCATTGTTCTCAGAAAGTCAGCTACCAGCGATGTTTTCATCACATTGTTATAGAATGTATTCAGACACATTTACTACTCTGCTTATGACATTATATAAAAACATTGCAATTGCAGCGTAAATGACTACCCTGCTGTCCTATAAGGTGAACTAGAATGTCTTTCACGCAACATTGAAGCTGATGCAATCATTGTGGCAAAAAAGCAGGCAGCAATCATGCCTGGGAATCTATGGTTAGGATCACCAAGGTCATTAACAGTGCTGCACACCATTCTATGGCTAATGCCCTGACACCCTCTGCTAACTTAGATTTGGTGAGACGAGGTGCCTCTCTTTACTCGTCATCACTCTAACCAAATCATTCCTTGATGCATCATGCGACACCCTTTGGGTTGCTGTTACTATTTGGCGGTTCGATTAGAGGAGGTGAGGAGGCAGGCAGCACAGGAACTGCCCCTCAAAATAGCCATTCCTCCTGCACAGATATTCAGTCCAAATAAGTCTCGGCCTCAATGGAGTAATGATCGTTGGCAAAGAGATGAGGCCAAATACTGCCCAGCAGCAGCAAGTTTTGAGCTCAATCAGGTGGCAACAGGCCCCTCAAGTTAGGAGGCAGTTTAATAAAGGGGATAAGAAACGAGGTTTCTCTTTCCCCAAGCCTCCTAACAATTTCTGTTGACTGGTCAGCTCGACTGCTTGCAGACAGCCAATTGGTTGGTGCCAGACTCCCTCGTTGTTGGATTGAACTATTTTTGCAAAACAAATGGGCAGTCCAAGTTGTTTCAGAGGGGCTTCAAATTTCATTTATCCAGCCCCCTCCCCTTTCATCATCCCCTTTCCCCATTGTCATATTTGGGGGAAGCCAAAATTATGCCGAAGGAGATCTGGTCATTATTCCACAAACGGGCAGTTGAGATTGTTTGGAAACTGAACTCACGGGGATTTTATTGCAGGCTCCTTCTAGTGTCAAAAGCCTTCGGAAAGCTCAGGCCGATCATCAAACTCGGCCATCTCAACAAATATGTTGGTGCGCCAAAGTTCAAGATAGAAATGGCACGATCAATCAGGCTTTCCATCATAAGAGATTCACCTGACCTCATGCAGGTTGCTTCACAAATATTATCAACTACATCATCACCCTGTTCAGTCAACTTCATCAACAGTGAATGCGACATATCTGAACGACATCCTCCAAAAACACATGGTGAGTTCGATTCTGGTGAAGGGCAGGAACAATCTCCAGTCTCTTTTACGTTACCTAGGCTTTTTATTGAACTGGAAAAAGTTGGATCTTGACGCATCCTAGTAGTTTGTCCATCTGGGATAATCTCAGCCTCATCCATCTCTCTCATGTGTGGTATGGATTATTGAACTCATAGAGTTGATTTCCAACAGGGAGTGGATTATAGTGAGAGTTCCTGCAACTCCTCAGTTTGCTCAGTGTTGTAGCGGATCTGATTCTGCTTGGCTGCTTTTTCATGTGCTCTTTGCAGATGGCCCTGCTGGCCCATTGGTGCCCCTTGTTCAGTTTACTTGATCAGAAAGTTAGGACCATGACCAAAGTAGTATTATTCCTGTGTCAGTAGCACAGCAAATGTTGGCTTATGGCAGGACTTCCTCTGGAAAAGCCTGAACCAGAAATTTCAGTCTGTACAGATGCTAGTTCATAAGGTTGGGGAGCCTACTTGTTGCCATGATTTGACACTGTCAGTGGCAAGTGGGGTCCAGAGGAATTACCTCTTTGCATCAACCTTCTCATAATGAAGGCTGTAATAAACACTTGTTACATCTGGAAGGACCAACTCTACAGGAAAGTTATACTTAACTCTTTTCATACTGAAGCCCAATCAGACAGGCAGTCTTGTAGAAATGAAAATATTTTCAGTCAGTGGTGTATCAGCATGAGAGAATGCAGTGATATTGGTCGATCTGGCTTTACAGGACAATTGTTTCAAATAATTTTTCAAATTTCTATACGGTTTTAAAAAGAATTAAATTTTCTTTAAGGTCATATATTTTTTCACTTAAAATTTTCAGATGTAAGAACTTCAGTTGAAAGTAACGTTATGTAAGCAAAAAAAAACATGCTTGGCATTTTTTTAATAACTTACTTTCAATGCAATTTTCCTATCTGCAATATTCATTTTACCTCCTATATGTAAGTGTATGAACTGTGGGGAATTTTACGCCATTTAAGAAGGTGTCAAAATGATAAAAATCCATCAAGAATGTCCAAAGTTGTTACAATTTTATTAAATTTACTCACAAGAGAATTTGAGAGCAAACAGAATAATCCTTACTGGTAAGTCAACAAAGCTTTTCATTTTGGTTCAGTGTTTTTATTCCACAATAAATTGTAATGTAATAAAATCAGAGTTCTGTTGGGTTTATTTTGGTCCATTCCAGGAATGCACAAAAATTTCATAATATTATGCACACACCCAACATCGGTATGTGTGCGAACTTTATGAGAAGTGAAGTTCTCAAAATATCCAGTTAGCTTGATCCACATCATCATCGTCATCAATATCAGAGTCAAAAATACCAATTAACTATTTATCATCTGCTCGGTTCATTCAGTGCAAACAAGATCATGATCCCCACTGCCTACAATATCAATTTCCCCCACAAAATTGTATATATTTTCATCAAAATTGGCTTCCACATCCCTGCCACTTAAGTACTGTCAACCATTTTGAATTACACACCTTCAAATTCAGTTTTTAAATCAAATTTTCTACTAACCAGTTATCATCATTTCTGTGCATTCTGTTGAAGTCAAGCTCACGATCTGCACTGCCTAGAACATCAATTTTGTGCACAAAATTGTCTATATTTTCATAAAAAATTATAAGTTTCTGCGCTGATGCTTTCGTATATATATAACCATACAGATCTGAAACATTCCCGGCAGGCTCAGTGTCCTGTTCAACTTGCTGTCAATAAGAGATCAAATCCTTCATACTGAGTGGTCCATTTATCAATTGGGGCCCTAGGTGGCCCAGTGGTCTGAAATGCTCACCTTTACAGATCACTGACATCTCACCCCTATCCGTGTGGGTTTAAGTCTCAGCTCAGCCAATGTGGGTATGTGAGAAAGCTTGAAATTAGCTTCCTGTGGGTCAGTGGTTCTTCCCGGGTTCTTCCTCCACCAAATATACTGGCTGCCATGAATAGCCTATAATGTGCTGAAAAGTGGCATTAAAACCACAAACCACAAACCATTTATCAATTAGTCTTTCATCAGAACTGTCCATTTTTGTATCTGGTCTGGGCTGTGGATGCACTATCAGTTGGGAGGGGGTTTTGGGCTTTTGCCTAGCCTCCCTCCCCCCAGGCCTTAGTACCGAAAATAATACAGAAATTGAGAAGTCAGAACTGCAAACTGATTCTGATAGCCCCTAGCAGTTGGGACAAGTCCTGGTCAACGATCTACTTGATCTAGTGATAGACACAGATGATGCACAGAGAAAAGTTGTGGAACATGAAAACATCTTTTTTCCGGTAAAGGCTGGGAAAGTCTATCATCATGGCCAAAGTGGGTAATACGCTGAGCATACTCAGAAGTCTCAAAAGATCAGAGTCGCCTCATGAAGATTTCAGCTCATCAGATTAGAGTGATCTCTGCAAGTCTCACATTCAAATGTAACGTTTTGATTTGAGACATAATAGAAGCTTTTGACTGGCATGCACAGTCAACCTTAATGAGTTTTTATCTCAGGGATGTAGGAAGAGGCAAGATTTGAATCTGGTGGGACAAGTGGCTACCACGTAGACAACTGCCAGATCCAGTTGATGTCATCACAACCTCCTCACAGGCAGGAGTTTAGTGCTTTCACTGGATTCACCTGGAAATTTTATCAGTAATAAAAATTCAGTAGTTTACTTAGCCATGTATAGTCGTCATGGTTCATGGGACAGTAGGTTGTCCTGCTCTCATGTAAGGAGGATGGGATATCCTTCTTTTAAAGGGTCCCCAGGATTGAGGTAGGATGCTTAGCATTCCCTTCTTGTTTGCTTATTCTCCTAATGCTAATGTGATCGGGGAATGTAATAAAAAGGAGAAAGCAAAGTTTTTAGTAAATTATGTTTTTCCAAGAATACTTAACCGATCACATTACTATAAAACCCTCCCAACCTTCCAGCAAATGCGAGTATCCTAGTTGATGTATTGCTCATCTTAAAACTGGCACCACCTAGAGGTGGTACAAGGAGATAATGGATAAGAGTTTCTTCAATTTGTATGGTATGTAGATGGAAAAAATTGGGGTGGGGGTGTGCTTGATTCAAGAGGTAGTATAGTTTATTTTCCAAACAATAATGTGATCAGTGATCAATAAGTTTTCACTAAGAAACATAATTTACTAAAAAGATTTGCTTTCTCCTCCACCTTGCCCCAAGACACCTCAGGACCAGGGACTTGAACACAAACATAACCAAAAATTCATTACATATATTGCAAGTCCTTGTACAATGACAGGATGTTTACAGTTTGTTAAAAAAAATATTCCAAACTAACACTGTAACTGCATTTTAGAAAAAAAATATTTTGACATTTGACCCCCTTCCAGCAAAACCTGGCTCAAAACTACACCCCGCTTGCAGATGATTATCATATGGGCAATCTGTATACCAAGTCTGGTGAATTACTACCTTCCAGTTCTGGAGAAGATGGAGTTATGTTAGGACAGACAGATGGATAGATGTATGGTTTCACAGTATCCTTTGCGAAAGCTTGGGAATAATAAAGGCATTATACCCAAGTTACAAATGAAATGTCAGTCAATATATTCCCCAATCACCTTAAATTTCGTGATTACAACATTTTTGTTCTTTCCCTAACAAAGGATGTCGACCTTGATTACTTGGCCAAAGTGACCCATGGATTTAGTGGTGCTGACCTGACAGAGATCTGTCAACGAGCCTGCAAGCTGGCCATTAGGTTGTGTATTGAGGCAGAGATCAAGATGGAGAAGCAGCGAGCTCAGAACCCAGATCAAGATATGGTAGGTCTAGAGAACAATTCTGGTTAAGTTATCTATATCCATACATTTAGTCTTATGCAAGAGTACATTTAACAAAGAATGCTTTTTAGATGCATTCTGACGACAAGAGATAGGTTTTCTTAGTTTTTATTGTGTTTCATCTTCTAGGAGTTTTCCATAAGAAGAGATAGTTGCAAGGCATCTTATACATCCAAACAGGAACAGTCTTAATCATAGGTTTTAAAAATACAGTGAAACATCCATTAACCATACAATGTTGGGACCAACATTTTTGGCCATTGAATAGAGGTGGCTAGTTGAAAGATGTTTTATTAGTGGAACAGACTTATTAGGATCAAAATACATGGCCAAACTGCAGAGGAAACGAGTTATAGAGGGGGCAGTTTAACAAAAAAAGAAGAAATCCAACATAACTATTGCTTCAGCCATCCAGTAGCTTAAACTGGTACTCTAATGCAGTACTTAGCTTTGATCTCACAATTGATCTATCATAACTTCACACCATGATCCACTAAGCAACACCCTGCCATCTTTGCTAGCCAAGGGTCATTGATCCTCTTCAGTCTGTATCATCTCTTGACACAAGTACCATCCCCTTTACTTGTTTCCAGTACTGAGTTGTGGTGTGTGTGTTCTTTCAGGAAATGGATGATTATGACCCAGTCCCAGAAATCACCAGAGTTCACTTCGAAGAGGCCATGAAGTTTGCCAGGAGGTCCGTCACAGACAATGACATACGCAAATACGAAATGTTTGCTCAAACACTACAACAGAGCCGTGGATTTGGGGGTGCTTTCAGGTATGTTCGTGGGATTTTATGTGGAAGGGGCTTATGGTATTTACCTTTTCCATCTGTCTGTCCATCCATCCCAAGATCCTACCTTGGTTATTCTTTGTATTTAGGTCAATATCTCTTGGACTTTTGTCTGCAGGTCATCCAACTTTTTGTGTTAATGCCTTTTGACTAGCACGATACTATTCCACAAAAAGTAGATCTGTATGATCTATAGTTCACACTTCAGCAACTTTAAATTTTCCATTTAAGTAAGCTTCCTGTAGTGTTGGCTGCAAGGTACCACTCTCCTTTCAAATGTTGGTCACTGTAACCTAGATTTCTTAATTCATTGACTTGGGTGAAGTTTTGTGTTTGAAGATAGTTTACAGGGAATTCATGCTTTACAAAAAGAAGGTTGTCAGGTATCCATGTTCTGTGAACACATTTCTACTGTAGTTGCACCAAGGTGTGAGAGCAAGATATATCTGGAACCTGTTAAATGTATTTTCTTTAAAATGATTGTTTTTGATATTTAATGATAGATAGGTAAAATGTGTACTAAGATAAGTGGTTGCTCAACTGATTTTATTGAATTCAGAGGAAATACAAGTTTTATGTATCTGTTAAGTTTAAAATATTAATAACCTCAGACTAGAGAGCTGCTACTGTCTGACAATAATTTTTGTTAAAAAGTTCATGTGGATACTCGAGAATTATGGTGACCTTGTTAACAGATCATGTCCCTTGGCTTTTTTTTTTTTTTTTGAAGTGACTGTCAACCTTTAGAAATGTAATGGCTACTTAATGCTGTAGACTTCAGGTGACATGGACCCATATTCAGCATTTCTTAAATCTTGGTTGCTTATGTACATATGTCTTTGTTTACTTGAAGATTATCACCAAATGTTAAAAAAAAAAAGAAAAGTCTTTTTAAGTTCCATGTGCCACCTCAAAAAAAGAACTAAAGGCTGAAACAACTTGCGCTGAGATACAGGAAAAAATGCTTTGACACAAATATGGTTTGATTGATCCAGAAACTTTTGTTAAGGGAAAGAAACTTTATTTCTATTCCTTTCTTCAATTCAGGTGTCATAAAGAATTTATTGTAAAATCTTAAAAAGCAAGATGTATGTGCTCTAGCATGAATTGCTTTTTGTTACATGCATATTATTACCTACCCATTTAATCTGATATGCTTGATCTGGCATTCAAAATGGATTTTCTATCTGCATTTCCATATCACATGACCAGACGAACTGTTTAGGGGTTTTCAGTGACATTTATGCATTGATATGTTTCGATAGACAGATAGTCATTTTTAAATTGCAATCTGTTTTGAATTCCATTCACATTATATAGGAGAAAATATTTGGAAAATGCAACAACAAAAAAGATGTATGTCAAATTAAAAGCAACGTTTGTATTTTGGTCCAAGTCAAGGAAAAAAAACTAACTTGATATTGTGTGCGATACATGTTGGCCCAGAGCCTCAACATATCTTTACATCATATCAGACTCATTCTTTCCACCAATGTGGAGCAAAACAAATAGGTAGTTTTGTGTATTTATTGTTAAAGCTTTGTAAACAAGTAAGGAAACTATAGTCTCTTTTCCAGCAGCCACAGCAGCAGTATTTAGATTTTGTTTGACAGTTTTTTAAAGTCAGATATAGCAGGGCTTTGCCAAGACCAATAATGCATGGTGGAATACCTCAAATATCAGTGCTAATTTAATATTCAGTATGGTCACCATAGCAGCCATCTTGAAAATCTTGTTATCATTAGTCCTTCAAAACAGAAAGTCCTATCAGCATGGGGTTTCCATCAGCAGACTTCTTATGATGTCTTGTTGGTCCTAAATGAAAATCGTGCCAATCTGACATCCATAATGTCCACTACAGCAGCGAATTTGAAGATCTTGTTATTGCTGAAGACTATCAGAGATGGTTTGAACACTCTGCAGGCAAAAGAAACAAATTTATCTTGAATTCCTGAAAGTTTTTTTTTGGCCAGTAGAGGATCAGTTCCTTCAAGGGACTCTTGTTACTAATTGAACACTTCTAATCCTAATTTATCCATTAAACTGCATTAGATTGGGAAAAGTTCAATTAAACTGCATTAGATTGGGAAAAGATCTTTGGTGAAATCATTATTGCATCCAGTCCACAGGATTTCTGTAACTTTCTCCTGCAAAAACATGAATGATATTGGTGTGGGGTTTAATGCCATTTTTCAGCACATGATAGGCTCTACATGGCGGCCAGTATATTTTGGTGGAGGAAGAACCGGGAAAGAACCACAGACCCATGGGAAGCTACTGGCAAGCTTTCTCATGTACCCATGTTGGTCGAGCCAAGACTCGAACTCATGCAGACAGAGGTGAAATGTGTGAGAGATCTGTAAAGGCGAGCGCTTTAGACTACTCAGCTACTTGCCCCCCCCCCCCCCCCCGAACAAAAAACGGGAATGAAAGCAGGAAAATCACACAAAACTAACTATGCTCCTGCACACTTGGATTATGTACGTCCTAATCTGTAAAAAAAATATAAGGATAATTGCCAAATTCAATTATGATAATTTTGGTAATGAAAAGTGAAAATAAATTCTTGCGGCTTTGCACTTGTGTTCTATAGCTGTTGCCAAGAGGGGTTCTACAATTGATATCTCAGTGCAATCTGTTCGAGAGTCGATCATCCATATTATGTTTATGTGTATTACTGATGTCTTTGCTAACGCCCTGGCAGTAATTTGAAACGACTTTAGATGCCGAAACATAGTTAATTAGTAATTTAGTATTTTGTCCAGTGTATCGCCCTTAAATGCTTACTTCTTTATGCTCATGACCCCAATTTAGGAAGAGGGAGAGGGTGCACCCCCTCTTTTGCAAAGTCCTGAATGCAGCACTTAGAACTAACTATGAATGGAAAAGATTCCTGTTAGCCCCATCTATTTAGATAGATAATCTTCAGTGCCACCATGCCTTGTATTTTTTCTGCAGAAAACCCTGAATAGGGAATTTGTATCATGATGCAGTTCACAGGTGAGACATAGGCTTTTGCAGAACTCTTGTTTGTAAAAATAACAATGCAAAAGTGAAACTAGTGATTTTAAAATTTACAAGTTTAGATGCACTCTAGTTGACAAATGATAAAAAAAATTGTCTTCTTTTCTGCACAGATTCCCAGGTTCCTCAGGGTCTGGCCAAAACCCAAGTCAAGGTGGCAATCAGGGCAACTTTGCAGATGATGGAGATGATGATTTGTACAGCTAATTTCGAGGATTTAATTGCCACTTTTTTGTTGCCACTGACACGGTGAAAATACATGTGGACATTGATAAATATGGGATGATTCAGATTTCAATATGGACACTCAGTAATTTGATTTCCTTTGAATAAACACTTTCATTCACACTTCAGTACAACATATGAATTTGTATTTTATTGAATGTATCTGTATAGCTTGTTGCTGGTCACATTGTCATATTCACAGGAAATAGAAATGTACATGTCAGCTTGTCATTCCATTGCAGCTTTTTTTATTTGAACCATTGGAAAGTTACAAGTTTTTATCTTTATTTGTTCAGATCTTAATATCAGTTTAACAAAGTGCAGGGAAATGTGAGGAACAAAGAAGGCATAATTGTGTTAATGTTGAAAGTGTAAATTTAGCTTTTTTCTATGCTCTCTGATATAAATTACTCAACTAATTTAAGCCGTGACAGAATTTATTGATTTTTGTCTAGTCCACATCGGTGGAAATCAAGACATAGCAGTCACTTTTCCGCTGCAGGCGGCATTAACAGTTTGTCAAGGTTTTGGTTAAAGTTTTTCATTTGCATATATTTCCTAAACTCCTTGATGGATTTTGTTCATACTTGGCATGATTCAGTATGAAACTACAATAGTTCATTCTGTGATCTTGTAGTCCGGGTTACAGTCGTATACAAATTTGTGTTTAGGTTTTGGTTAAAGTTCTTTACTTTACTTATATTTTCTCAACCCCTTTTTGGATTGTGTTCATACATGGCATGATTCTTTATGAAGCTAAGAGAGCTCATTCTGTAACACGCTTGCCTCTTTGACCTGAGTAAGTTTTGTGTCATCTATCAACAGTTACTATTTTCAGCTTTTTCAAAAAATCCTCATCCAGTTTCAACAAAACTTGGCAGAGAGCATTCTAGCATTGAATCCTTTCAAATTTATGCAAATGATTCTGATCTACCATCAATATAGCTGCCATTACTAAAAATAGAAAACCTTTACATGCCATCTCAAAAATTGCTCAACAGAATTTAACCACATTTGACAGACAATATCCTGGCATGAAGAGCTTTCAGTACTTACAAATGATGCTAATCCACCATCAAATAGGGCTGCCATTACTGAAAATAGAAGAACCTTCAAACTAATTCTTCTCAAACCTGCCCAACAGAATTTTACCAAATTCTAGCATGAAGGCCTTTCAGGTTTTTACGGATGATGCCAAATTGCTGTCAAATTTGGCCACTGTCACTAAAAATATAACAAATTTTTAAAAAATGCATAACAGAATTTAACCAAAATTTGACAGCATTTTTGCATGTAGGTCTTTCAGTTTTGTACAAATGATGCAGATATGACTGCTGTTACTAAAAATAGATGAATCTTTTAATGATGACTTTTGAAAATCCTTGCAGCAAAATTGAGCAAAATTTGGCAGAAAGTATCATGACATGAAGCCTTCCAAGTTCATACAAATTATGATGATCCCTTATTAAATATGGCTGCCATTACTAAAAATAGAAAAACCTTCAGACAACTTCTCACAACCACTGAAAAGAATTTGGCCAAATTGACAGAAAAAACATCAGGGCATGGAAGACCTTTTAAATTTGTACAAATGATGTTGGTCCATTATCAAAGAAGGTAACTGTTAGTAAATATAGGAAAACCTTTTAACTTCTCAGAACCTTTTTAGCAGAATTTGACCATACTTGACAGAAGACGTTCTGGCAAGGTCTTTCAGGCTTGTACTACTGAAGCTACTGTGCCATTAAATTTGGCCACATTACTAAAATTAAAAACAAAACATAAAATGACTTCTTTTCAAACAACTGCTCAACAGAATTTAACCAAAATTGACAGAAACCAGCCTTGCATAAAATCTTTGTACAAAAGATGCAGATCCATTATTCAATATGGCCATTGTTACTACAATAAGAAAAACATTTAAATGACTTCATCTCATAAACCAGTCAACAGAAGTGAATTTGACAAAACATCCTGTCATAAGGTTTTCAAATTTACACAATGATACCAGTCTGTCATCCAATATTGCTGCCATTAGTAACAAAATAAAAAATGTTAAATATCAGAAAGCATCATACTAGGATATCCTGGTGGACTGCATGTGCGTTTGGTTGTTAGGTAGATGTCAGCAAGGTGAGTGATCTCTGGCCCACTTGAGACTCTTGTTTTATTCATAGTAATGATTGTTGGAATGGTGTTTTTCAAATATAAAAGACAAGTTACAAGGTTTGTGAAGTATTGTATCAGAAAACTTGCACACAAATTACATATTGCACTGTATGTATTGGTTTAGTCCCTTTAGTTGTTGCAAGTTCAGGAATCTCATCATAAGAAAAATGATAGAAAACATTATTAACTTGCCCATAAAATGTTTGAAGAATCCCGTATGCTGCAATTATTTAAATTTGTAAATATCTATACGTAATGATGACAAATGTGTATTATGCAATCACAATGACAAACAGTATAATGACACTATACTGTAAGGGCTATTCCATTTAAAACATACATGGTACCCAGAGAAGGCAGTTTTTTAAAAGTATATGCCAGGGTGATCTGATTACTCAAAGAGTTCATATGAAAATAATACAGGATTCTAAATTGCATCTATGGGTGACTACTGTACATTGAAAGTGCCTTCCCTGGGTCTCAAGTATGTTTTACTGGAACAGCCCTAGATATAAAGGGATGATTCTCTTTAATCTCAAACATGCTTTTTTATAAAGGTCCATATATTTTTCATTTTGGTCCATTTTTTCCACACTTAAAGACAAAACAAGTTTCAAGTTGGAGTATCATGGCTCCTTCTATTTTTCATAACTTTTGAGCACAATTAAACTTTACAATTACAGCAGAAAGATGTGGCTTAACATACTCAAGGTGTACTTTAGTAAGAGTATTCCTTCAGTGTTTAATTTGTTTTTCTTTCAAATAGCTCAAGTCTAACAAATTGTGATTAGACCAAAAATGCTGTAGCCTTTGTATGTCGTTGTACATTATCACAGTATGAAGGGCTGAGTTCCATAGCAAGAAAAACATGGAGAAAAGCCTGATATCAGAATATATTTACATGCAACTTTTGTAACTTTAAGATTATTGTCAGGTCTTTCATATCTGTATTTATGTAACCTATTATGGCAACAATGCTTCATTAATTATGTTCGTTAAATACTTTATTGGAGAGAAATTAAGTTATTTGTCAATTTCATTGCAGTTCCTAAAAGCTTTTCAGTGTTTTCATCTGGCAGTATTGTTCTTGATCTTTGGTAGAAAATAACATTATGTCTTAAAGTAGATACATGTTAGTTTTCTTTTACACTAGTCTTTTTTTTATATTATGCCAGTTACAATTCTGCATTGTACAATTTATCTCATTTAACTGATTTGTAAGAAATTTCTCCTGCCTTTTTATTTCACCTGCATTAGCAAATACTGAGACAGAGTTGTCACTTTTTTTCTCAGCAACGATGGAGGCGAAGAGGCCTTTAAAATATAGAGTCTTAAAGCAGTCTGCTTTTTAAAAAAATTAATGCCTATTGTGCATCTCAAAGTGATATGATTATTATATTATGATGTCATCGATAGGATGCTACTTTTTATCTAGGTGTAACGTAGTGCTGTCAGCTCTGGCAGAGATTGGATGTAAAATGATGTGGTTGCAACTTCTGTCTGTTATTAAATAATGCAAAAGAAAATTGGTTATACAAATATGATAATCGCAATAACAATCATATGGAAGAATATGATAGAGTCAACAAAAAGTGTACAAGACATTAAGAAATCTTTAGCAATTGATGACCAGCTGCATATTGGCTGCACCAGTTTTTCCACTTTGTGTTTTCCACAAAGTGGAATGTTTTCCACTTTGTGGAAAACTGACGTGACTGCAATAATTGTGTTATACATGTACTTGAAACAAATTCATACAGAAGCATAGCCTTTTCTTTGTGTATTTTGATAAGAGGAGACTATGATCTTCAACCCATGCAAATTGGATGAATTTCATACTTGAGGATAGATATTCAGTTAAGAGTAGCGCTAAAAATGAATACCAACCTATAAACTTTTAAGTGAATTTGATCTCTAGGAAGTCTAGCTTGGTCAGAATATTAATTTTTAGAAAAGTTAAATACTCTCAACATGTAAAAGTTGTTAAAGTTATATTACATATATCTTAAAGTGCTGTTGCAGACAACACATAATGTTCGAAAAGGTGATTTGAGTTTATCTGGTTCAGCTGCCCTGCCCTCCCTTACCCCATCCACTGATGAAAAAGAAAAAAATAAATAGTCAACATTTCTGTTGAGTGCTTGTTTTTTTTTTATGTAAGCCAACTCAGTTAACACTAAATCTTTTTCCCTCCACTGCCACAGCAGAAGAGAGTATTGTACTTTTATTCTGCCTCCAGATCTACCTGTTATTCTGTTGATTTATCTGTCCTGGAATTGCTTCAGTTCCGTTAGAAACACATGCCAAACATCTTGCATACAATATCAACTCAAGCCAGTATTTCTTGACCACATGTATCATCTTACATCTTTTAGATTACTGTGACCTTCTTTCGAAGCCTTGCGTGTACACCAACCTCGTCTATTGTGTGTTCCTTTCATTTACCAAATGCTAATGAGAACAATTCGGTCATGACTAGATTAATTTTCAAAAGTCCTTGAAACTTTGAGAAGAAAAAAAAAATCATTTAAAACACAAGTCCCTCAAAGAGGTATCATGCCAAAGCTTGCTGAATATTTTTGTCCCCAGGTTTGAGCTCCACCCGATGAGTACAGATACAAACTCTAGAACTATTGTGCTCATTTACAAACTGCACAAATCATATTTCAGGGTTTAAAGTCTCGTCTCAAACTATGGTGGACAGGCTAGTTTAATGATTCTCTCCTTTTTCATCAAACAAAGGTATGATAAGATGTGTAAGTGAATGAGTGATGGATCTACTTACCAGGGGTGTTTACCAGTTAAAATGTTTTATGTGTTTCTGTACAGTAGAGCATCTGTTATCCAAATTTTGATCATCTGAATTCTTTGTTTAACCAAACTGACACTATTTACCCAGGCATATCCAGTACAGTCAATTACAATAAAATAAAAAAAGAATCATTTGCACACCCAATGAGCAGAACCATTCTCATGTCTCCACCAAGTTTGCATAATTCAGAATTAAGCTTTTCATCTTGAGAAAAATCATGCAAAGCTGACGTCATACCATTGTGCTGGAGCTACAGTTATATACCATCTTGCGGGAGAAGCAAAACAACAAAAACGCTATAATTTAGGAGAATACTAGTGCTACATTTCTGCACAGATAAATGGGGCATTTCAGTGGGAATTTAGCATCTTTGTTTTACATCATTATGATGGAATCTGTTTTTAAAGAGGAAACCAGGAAAAATCTTGCATAATCAGGAAAAGAAGGAAATATGTAAGACCCTATTTGAATTTTCATTGCTGACACATTTTACTTTTCAATTTTACCTACAACTTTTATGCAAAATTCATGCTGTATGATAACACTTGCAACATGTTGTGTCATGATGAAATCCAATGATGTTTTTTATATTTCGGTGTGGAATCTTTTTAAAACTGGAATTAAGAATACTTGGGACCATCGGCTGATAACATATAAGGATCCCTCCCCCCCCCCCTGCAATTTTCTGGTAACTCATGGATTTGTGGCAAAAACAGTATCATTGTGGACCCCATTGCAGATGTAATTGCTAATAACCAATTAATGTTTTCAACCTCTTCTAGGTACAGTGACATTATTGGAAGATTTGAATATTGTGTTACGACTCTATGTAATGGAAAGAAAGTCAAATCAAGTAAAAATCAAGCAATTTATTTCTAGAGTATTAAAGTGAAAATTCAAAAGACATAACAGTTACCTGAATTAAAATCCAACAATTCCAATATTCCTTAGTTTCCTAATCACAGGTCTAAAATATAGAATGTTCCGAATGAATTACTATATCCTTGAATGTGCTGATGTGCCAATATACTTTAATGTTCTGATGTGCCAGTATTTGATGTGCTGATGTGCCAAAATGAAGTACTCCAGAATATCTTTTAATAAGTTCACTTAAATCCCAAAATCATCAATTCAAAATCCAAAATCAAAACATCTATGAGCACTTATATAATCCAATGAATATTTTAAATAATTCCTCTCTCTGAATTAGGAATGATTTTTCAAAACTGTAATGACTCTTTAAAAGACTGATGTTAAGGTCAAAACTGAAAAACTGTCCACTAAACATGGTATATATAAAGTTCGAGAATAATATGGTGTATGTGATTTTTGACATATAACTCTAAAGGAAATTCTGGTTTTATCTGTAAACAAAATAATCCTTGACCTCAAAATGAATCGACAACTTGTTTACCAAAATCGTCCTTGAACTCAAATATTAAGTAAACAACCTAATTCAAGGACAATAGCTAAACATGTCAACATTATACTTAACATTAAGGTTTAAGCAAATATTAAAGTCGAGAAACATTTATAATTTCCTAAAATATTTATAATATTATATAAACATCATACATAACACTTCCCCTCATAAAGAAAAAGAAAGGCTTATGCAATAAAGCTTTCTTTTAAATATGCATCTACCGGTCATACTATAATAACCAAAATTACATAGGAAGATATTTTATGATACTGAACTTAATTACATAAAGCAATATAATACTGCTATGTACGTGAGAGTGCATCTGCGAGCACATTGTCTTTTCCTCTGATGTGTCTAATGTCAGTGTTATATTCCTGCAAAATTAAACTCCATCTCAACAATCTCTGATTTTTATCATTCATTTTGTTGATGAAAGTAAAGGGATTGTGATCACTGTACACCATAATCGGAGGAGCCGAGGTAACCTACACTATAAAGCCAATATCAAAACCAAACATTCCTTCTCAATTGTGGAATAATTTTTCTGGTGCTTGTTTAGTTTGTTAGAAAAATAACAGGGTGATCCACACCATTTTTGTCTTCCTGAATCAATACTCCACCAACCCCTACATCACTTGCATCAACAGACAATTTAAATGATTGGCTGAAATTTGGTACATAAAGAACTGGTGCATTCTTAAGCATGGCCTTTAACTTGTCGAATGATTCCTGACACTTGTCAGACCAATGAAATTTGGTTTTCTTACTCAACAAACTTGTCAAAGGTTCAGCAATTATAGAAAACTTTGAACAAAATTTCCGATAATATCCAGCCTTACCTAAAAATCGCATCAGTTGCTTTTTACAAATTGGCACCGGAAATTCAGAGATAGCTTTGACCTTAGCTTCTATAGGTTTAACTTGACCTTGTCCCACAATATGTCTTAAAAATGTGACAAAAGCATGTCAAAACTCACTTTTGCTCAAATTATTCGTCAGATTTGCATCACTGAGTCGATTGAAGAATTTCTGAATGGTTTCCAAGTGATCTTCCCAGATGTCGTTGTAGATAATGATGTCATCGATGTATGCATCACAATTATCTAGACCATATGTTATCATGTTCATCAGGCGTTTAAACGTTGCAGGAGAATTTTTCATTCCAAACGGCATGACTTTTTATTGATAAAGACCATCTTACAAATATTGAAATTTCTTTTGCCTTTTCCTTGAGTGGAATTGGCCAGAATCCTTTTAAAACGTCAAATATGGTGACATATATGGCATTTCCAGTTTTATCAATGCAATCGTCCATTCTTGGTGTTGGAAATGAATCCGTTTTGGTGACACTGTTGACTTTTCTATAGTCAGTACACATGCGGAATGTATTATCTGGCTTAGGAACAATAATTCATGGTGAACTTCAGTTACTTTTACTTGATTCAATAAAATCATTCTCCAGTAAATACTGAATTTCTTTCTTCAAATAGTTCTGATTGAGAGGATTCGTCCTGTAAGGATGCTGTTTCACAGGTGTAGAATCTACAATGTCAACCTCATGATAAATTTTATTTGTTCGTGTAGGAACATCAGGAAACAAGTGCTCATACTCATGTAATAGCTGTTTTAGTTCATTTCATTCCTGTTGTTGTAGATGTGAAAGTTTCTGGTCCAGATTGTTCAATATTTCTGAATTGTTAAGTTTGGTCACACCAGAGTCACTATCGTTTGATTGTATTCCATTGTTGATATCTTCACTATGTGGGACAGGTACATATAAATTAACTGAATAATTATCTGGGCTATGTCTGTCAAAATATTAGTTTAACATATTTATTTGAAAAAGTTGTTTCTGTTTCTGCTTCCCAGGGGTGTTAATGATATAATTTAAGTCATTTACGTTTTTTTCAACAGTTTAAGGACCGTAAAATTTAGCCCGAAGAGGATTTCGAGGTATGGGCAAGAGAGCCAGAACTTTATCACCAGGTTTAAAACTATTTTCCTGTGTATTTCTGTCATACCTTAATTTCATTTTTGAATGGGTAGTGTGAAGATTAGTTCTTACTACTTCACAGGCCTTTGAGAACTTATATTTGAAATCAGAGACGTAGTCAAGAAGATCAATCTTTAAATCTTCATTTGAAAGAAGTTTCTCTTTTAATAATTTCAATGGTCCACGGACAGTATGACCCAAAACCAGTTCAAAGGGACTACAACCCAGCGACTTCTGAATTGATTCCCTAACAGCAAACAAGAACAAATGAACACCGTCATCCCAATCCTTTCCTGTATCAAAGCAATATGACCAAATCATATTCTTCAAAGTTTGATGAAATCTTTCCAAAGCACCTTGACTTTCAGGGTGATAGGCAGAAGATTACAACTGTTGGATGCCTAATTCATGCATAACTTGTTGGAAAATTCCGGACATACAATTTGACCCTTGATCAGACTGGACAGATTTGGGAAGGTCAACAAGTGTAAAAAAAAATTCACCAAAGCTTTCACTATGGTTTTAGTTTTTATATTTCTCAGAGTTATTGCCTCAGGAAATCATGTAGACGCACACATGATGGTCAGCAAGTATTGGTTGCCTGACTTGATCTTAGGTAAAGGACCGACACAGTCTACCATTATTCTATTAAATGGTTCATCAAATGCAGGAAAAGGTTGCAGATGAGCCTTGGGTATCTTCTGATTGGGTTTTCCTACCATTTGACAACCGCGACAAGATCTGCAGTATTTAGAAACATCACTTTGGGTTTCGGCCAATAAAAATGATTCAAGATCTTGTGATAAGTCTTACTGACTCCTAAATGACCAGCCAAAGGAGTTTCATGGGCTAGACTAAGAATTTCCTGTCGATAAGACTTAGGAACAACAATCTTATAGCTCGCTGACCACTCGTCACCAGCGGGTACCTCAGGTGGTCTCCATTTTCTCAGATGGACCCCATTTCTCCCAAAGTAACACACTGGAACTTGTGTGGCTTCAATTTCACTAATAGCCATCTGAAACAAACAGGATATCTCGGGATCTTGTTTCTGTTCAACGACAAGTGATTGTCGTTTGTCACCGTGATTAGAACAAAGAGAATGAGTTGTCAAAAGAGGATCACTGTGATCAATACTGTTTGATTGATCAATACCTGAGGAAATTGTGACCTCATCAAAAGAGTGACCAATATATGTGTCAGCTAAAGGAATAATATCCTGATCAACATCACTCTCAAGAGCTCTTTTTGCCATAGCTCTGGTGACTGCACAGGCAGGGTACAAATCAGGGATTTCAATTTCGACAGGATCAACTTTCTGATCCAAACAAGGCTTGTCAGTTACAAGTGGATTAACCACAACCTTATCTCCAGCTAGGTCATTGCCTAGTAATAAATGAACACCCTCTATGGTTAAAGAAGTCACTGCTCCAACAGTCACGGGTCCGGAAACTAAGTCTGATTCCAAATTGACACGATGGAGAGGAACATTTACAAAGCCGCACTATACCCCCTGAATAAGAACACTTTCAATAGAAGAAGACTCCTCAGACAAAGGCAAAGTACCTGATAATAAAAGACTCCTGTGTCCCTTAATATTTTAATAGGGATAGGCTTGTCAGAATCACCAATAAGTGATACAAAACCTTCTGACATGAATGGTTCACAAGTCTCCAAAATAGAATCAGACTGGGGTTTGTTTGACCCAACAAACGTATTGCTTTTAATACAAGACCGTGACCTTGACCTCTTTGAAATAAGAGCATTTGGAAAATCTCTGTCTTTATTCTGTTGCTTTTTTTTCAGCTTGAAGCGATCAGAAATGACGTGCCCTTTCGTTTTACAATAAGTGCACGTAGGAAGAGATAAGGATTTCTGATCAGTCTTATCAGATGTTTGATTTCTAACAGTTGTGCTGTTTTGAAATTTGGATGTACTCGTTTGAGATTGAAATGGGATTTTTTTACCAGAAAACTGCAGAGAGGAAGACTTATTGCCAAATGAAATTTTGTGAGTCAAGGAATAATCATCAGCCATACGAGCAGCATTTTCCAAAGTTTCCACATTTTGCTCGTCAGGATAGGTCTTAACATCACTATGGATGCACCTCATGAACTCTTTAATTAATACGAGCTGTCTGAGGTTATCATAATCTTGATTAACCTTCTTGGCTGAGCACCACCTATCAAATAGTTGTTCTTTTTCCCTTGCAAATTCGACATGAGTTTGTCCAGATTCTTTTCTACAATTCCTAAACTTTTGTCGATATCCCTCGGGTATCAACTCATAAGCTTTCAAGATGTACTCCTTAACAACACCATAATCAGTGCTTTGTTGTACTGACAATGAAATGTAGACTTCACAAGCTTTGCCAATAAGTACACTTTGTAATAACAAAGTCCAATGCTCTCTTGACCATTTCAAGTTTTCAGCAATTTTCTCAAAGTGAAGAAAGTATTCATCTACTTCTTTTTCCTGAAAAGGGGTTTCTAACCTAATATATCTGGTAACATCAAAATCTGAACTTGTGTGTAATGGGGGTGTGTGTGCTCTGCTTGCCAGTTTTAATTCTCTTAACTTAAATTGCATTTCCCTTTCTTCTTCTTCTTCTTCTTCTTCTTCTTCTTCTTCTTCTTCTCTCTCTCTCTCTCTCTCTCTCTCTCTCTCTCTGCATCTCTCTCCTCTCTCTCCATCTGCATCTGCTTCTCCATAATTTCTTTCTCTTTCTGTCTCTGTCTCTGTCTCTGTCTCTGTCTCTCTGTCAATCTTAAGCTTTGCTAATTCTAAATCCATCTGGTTCTTTAACTCTAATTACCTTAATTTCCTGTAAGAACCAGACACAAACTTTCCGATCCAACTTAAGGCGCTACTATCCAAAATTCTCTTTCCTACTAAATATTGAATTAAAATAAACTTTATCTCCTGTTTTATCAATGATGCTTTCGCCTCAGATAGATTATATTTTCTGGCAAGTTCGAGCAACTCATCCTTTCTCATACATTCTAATCCCTCCTGAGTAGGATTTGAAATGAAACTCTGAACATTAGATGCCATTATGAATGTTTGTTGGTTTCACTAAATAAATTCCTCCAATTGAAATCTTTGCCAAAGGCAACACAAATTCCGCGACAAAATCAATATGAATTTCAAACATAACTTTAATATCTCAAATATGCTTAAAGAAATTGTATCCCGGACGAGCCCCCAATTTCTGTCACGACACTATGGTCTAAGAGAAATGTAACAGAAAGAAAGTGAAACCAATAAATCAAAAAAAATTCAACAAGCAATTTATTTCTAGACAATTAAAGTAAAAATTCAAAAGACACTTACAGTAACGTGAATTAAAATCCCAAAAAATCCAATAATCCTAAGTGTCCTAATCACAGGTCCTAAATATAGAATGTTCCGAATGAATTACTATATCATTGAATGTGATGATGTGTCAATAGTCTTTAATGTCCTGATGTGCCAGTAGTCTTTACTGTGCTGATGTGCCAAAATGAAGTACTCCAGAATCTTTTAATAAGTTCACATAAATCCCAAAATGATCAATTCAAAATCCAAAATCCAGAATCCAAACGTCTATAAGCACTTATATAATCCAATGAATATTTTAAATAATTCCTCTCTCTGAATTTGAAATGATTTTTCACAACTGTAATGGCTCTTTAAAAGACTGATGTTAAGGTCGAAACTGAAAAACTGTCCGCTAAACATGGTATATGTAAAGATAGGTCACATGACAGAATGTTCTAGAATAATATGGTGTATGTGATTTTTGACACATAACTCTAAAGGAAATTCTGGTTTTATTAGTAAAGAAAATCAATCTTGACCTCAAATTGAATCAACAACTTGTTTACCAAAACCGTCCTTGAACTCAAATATTAAGTAAACAACCTAATTCAAGGACAACAGCTAAACATGTCAACATTATACTTAACATTAAGGTTTAAGCAAGGTCACAGTCATAGAAAATTTGCGCGAAGGTTTTATTTATTTTGTTACTTGCTTATATTTCCTAAACCTCAGGCGTGACGGATTTATTTCTTACATGTGATAAATCATTATGAAGCTAAGCCAATTCATTCTGCAAGATGCATTTGTCCCTTTTACCCTAGCGACTATGTTACAGAAAATTGGCGTAAAAGTTGGTTGAAGCTTTTTCATTTGCTTATAATTCATAAGCCCCTTGATGGACTTTTTTTGATATTGGAATAAGTTATTGTGAAGCTTAGACAGTTCATTCTATGAATGATCATTCAATCTAATGACCTTGGGTAAAGGTCGCACGTTTTTCAGTAATGCTTTGATCGTGGGCTCGACATGGTTGTTGGTATGAATTTGTGTGGTCATGTCCTTGTTTTAAGTACCAAGCAGTCATATATCTTGTGTTATAGCTTTGCATATGCCTGCCATAATACTTAATGTATTATGTTATGATGTCCATCCATCTGTTCCCTAGTTTTTTCTGCACAATAACATAACTTCTTCACAATCTACCATTACCAAACTATGCATATTGCTTGCATTGGTGAAAGGAAGAAACCTATTGATTTGGGAGTAAAAACAACGATGTTTAAGGTCACTGTCGGAAAGGAGAAAAATGGTTTCTGCACAGTAACATTAGTCCAACATCACAGACCAATGTCAAACATTGTGCATGGCTTGCACGTGAGGTATGGAAGAAGCTTGTCAATATTGGGGTCAAAAGGTCAAAGATCTAGATCACTGGGACTGAATGACGAAAATGTTTCAGCACGATAACATTAGTTCTGAATGACAGATCAAACTTTATAAATAGCTTGCACTTTGGGTAATGTGCAGTCCTATTGTTTTTTTTTTTTTTTTTTTTTTTTTTGGGGAGGGGGGTCAACGTCACTGGCTGAAAAATTAAATATGGCTTCTGCACAGAAATTTCATTTTTTGATTGTGTACCTTCACTAAAGTTTGTGGATGGCTTAGACTTTGAGTAAGAAAGAAGCCAATTGATTTTGGGGTCAAAAGGCCAAAGATCACTATGACTGCAAAAAGAAAAAACATCTTTTGGCTCACCTAGTCGTATGCCTAGTGCATCGTCCATCAACAGATTCAACCAAATTTCACGTGGCATCCTGGTGTCATTCTCTCTCAAGTTGGTACCGATGATGATGATCCACAGTCAAATATGGCTAATGTTACTAAAAATAGAATAACTGTTAAACACAATTTGAGCAATGTTTGACATAAAACATTTCGACATAAAGAGATTTAAGATTTATACAAATGATGATGATCCTCCGTCACAAATGGCCACCGTTACTTAAACTATAAAAGCCTTTAAACAACTTATCAAAAACTGTTCAACTTAATTTGACAACAGTTTCATGCAACTAGTAGAAAAAAGGCACAAAATACCCAAATATGTAAGACTTTAGAGGATAACAATCTAATAGATATGAAGACCTGGAGAGAAATTGTAAACATTAAATTAACTACTGTTGAACAATGGACTGAGTGGTAATGAAAGCACTAACACAATCTCAGAGCTACAAAAATAGATTGATGACAACAGAAGAAAGAAAAGATTTTAGATGCAGAGGAATTATTTGCACAGGTTCAATACCTCATCTACTGCTATTGAAGTATTGCAACCAGAAAGGGAAAGAGCAAATGAGATGCCTAACATTAATCAATATTTACAACTAATTGAATAGAGGATAATCAAAGAAAAAGGTGTTCTTGAAAGTGACATGGAGAAAATCCAAAACTCACCAGAAGACTATGATGAATACAATCTCATCTGGAATCGTTACAGAGATTTCAACAATGAAATGTAATAAAATGATAAAGAGATTAAAAAGCTAATGAATGATTTTAGCACACAAATTACTGACAAGATAATTGCTAACACTAGCACAGTCAGAATTGCAACAACAAAAAATTCATTTAACAGAGATCACTAAAAAGATGGAGGATGTAAAAGCAAAATAAATGTGAATGGCAGCCAATGTGAATGATTAGATATGAAAACAACTTGAGATCTATCTATTGCAGATTTAATCTGAAAGATAAAAATGATTAAAGATATTACCTTTCCAGAGTTTACAAGTTTCATAATAAGGTTGAACCAATACAAAATATAGAGAACTGGGTTATAATACTGGTGTGGTGCCAACTAATATTGTCAAAAGAGACAAAATAATGAAATATATGGAGAAAAAAAATATTTCACTGACTTGGAAGAAGATTTACAATGGAAATCAATGCAGTTAAAACTGAAACAGATAAAGTGGTAACACTAAGTGGTTGCACTGATGCAATTAAAACTTAAGCAAAAATATAGAAACAAAACTGAATTGAATACAGAAATTGGCATAAAGCATCTTGCATGGTGTGTTAGAACAGATGAATTAAAAAAAGTAAATTGATAAAAACAACAAGGAGTTTGAAGACAAAACCAAACTAATGTCGAGATGCATATTGCTTTATGACTTTAGCATTATTCGAAGTCAGATGGTGCTAAATTAAGTGTGGAATGAGATGATGTAGTTATGATTGTTAAAGAGACAGCATACAATTCAGTAGCTGAAGCTGATATTGAATACCGAATAATCAAAATATTGTTATATCTTTTAAAAGCTGAATGGCACCTCAAACATTACCTGCTATTTACGGACTTAACTCTGCTCCATCAATATCTGCTGAATACAAGTTACACACAATATATACTTTACAGCAATATGTCATTCAAATACAAAATACGGCGTAAACACTATTGTTGTCAATCCCAATATTGATACTGTAAGATTCTTGATCTTTTTTAAATTAATTTTAAATAACAAACATATTTTTACTTATAAGATGGTAAAAAGAATTTGAACGTATTCTTTGCAGTATCAAAGAATCTAGTAATAACTATACAGAATAGAACAATGTTTTAATACCTGAATTTAAACTATTTACTAAGTCGTGCTCTGATAGGATGTAAAACAAAAACTGGCAGCATTATCAGATTAGTTTCTCATGAATATAACAAAATGTTTTGTAAAATAAAACTTATTCGTTAAATAAAAAACAAAATAGCAACATCACGAGTAATTATTGGAGAAAAATTAGCAAACTGTCCTGAATTTACATGAAACAACCATCGGTTCAGTTTATTTCATCCCAAAGATCTCAAAAAGAGGGATTTAGACACGATAAAACTATGTAAGAATTACAAAGAAAAATGCAGAGTTCAATGAAAATGGAGCAGAGACACCGGATGACTTGAATGAAAAGATTGAGAGAACAAGATTTGGTGACACAATATTTAAACTACCTGGATGATGCTTTTGATGTACATACTTCTTCTCGCATCTGCTTTATGTGATCATGACACATCTACTCATCTTGAAAATAAGGCAAAGCTTGAAAGACTAAGGCAACCTGAACTTAATGAATTCTGAGGAACAGATAAAATACGAGTAAATACATATTTGTTGTTCTTGTGCTGGATTTTAGTATGTATGTTGCTTGCAAGTTTGTGCGGTATATTAATATCATCGCTTTTATTGCTAGGTAAATGGCAATGTACAGTATATACATAACTTCTCACAAGCTGGAAAAGGTTCCATAAGGAGTTAAATACCTCAATCCAAAACATTATTTTATGATATACACCCCGAACAATATTTAACCCGAACAAACTTTACAGATAACAATACCACAGCTATATCTAAGCATCTTGATTGTACCAGGTTTTTTTATTCATCTCGTTTGATATGGAGGTTAAAGGAGATGCTAACTATGATGATCTTTTCAAGTTGAATGACCACATCTTCATGATGCACAAAGATGTGTGATTACCAGCATCTTTAAGAAGAAACATGATCGAACGTTATGAATGATAAATTGAGAAATTTACGATCAGGGGAAAGTACTGCACAAAATACTGGCACTGAAGCTATACAGTTTGTATGAATGTTAAAAAGTTTATAAAAATATCAGACTTTAAGATATTAACATATCATTGTCCACTGTGTCCTTGTGATCTTCCATAGAATTTCAGATTTAAAATTAAACTTGCAAAAGCCTCTGAAGTGATGGAGGGTTGTAACTTCGATTACAAACTGGTAAACATTTGTCTGGAATACAATACAATTACATCAGATTATATTGCTCAAGCAGTAAATGACAAATACAGAAATGGAATTTCTTTTCTGTTATGACTGCATCACTAGGAGAGAACTATCGACATAGCATCCAAAACAACTTTAACAAATTTCACACTTTATTCTCCCAGAATGAATTGAAGAGACTGTTTTGATACTGTGTAAAACAAAAAGTGGATAAAATAATCTGGAAGAAATCTCATACGTTTCTTGACTGTTTTTGAAGAAGACCATATTATACCAGACGAAATGAGAGGTGTAATTGTAGTAACTGTCAAATAAAATGCGACTTAAGTAACCCTTTAGCTAATCTCTTGCAAAGACTTCACCAACGAAGTTAAGCTATTCGAAGGAACAACACCTAAGATGACAATAGAGTACTTGCATGTCCGTAATGTAATATATTTATAATGTCAAAAAGAAAAATTAACGCTTGTCGTTCTACATAGACAAAGCAACTTTATTCATTTTGATGCAATATATTTCATGATTGTATACTTTGAGTAAAGTCATTTCTTGGTAATTTTTCTTGTGATTCAGTAAGCCATTTTTGCACATCTTGAAATTTAAATTCCTTTTATTTAAATTTTTCCCTTTCTAAACTTTCTTTTCATTGTTGTCCGTTGTGAATGAATAATGTTTAGATCTTAATCCCTCAAAGTCACGAAAAGGAACATATTTTAATTAATCTTTCAAAACGATTGGTATCTTTTTTTATTTGTCGGATACCAAATATGTTGTCCTTTCAAATAGTCACTAATGCCATATGTGTCATAATGTCATAGAACTTTACGTTATTCTCTATGTCACTGTAAAAGTTTCTGTCTATGGATACGCTATGAATCAGTATCAGTCTTTAACAGCCTCATTCTATCACCGTATTTGTTTTTAGTAGTACATTAGCCATTCGGCGAGCTGCAACACTATAAATTCACAGTAAATTGACTAAAACTTGACAATAATTGTTCTCCTTAAAAATTTTATGTTCATCTGTACATAATTTTTGCTTGTTTTTTTTTTTTTCTTTTTTTTTTTTTTTGCATCTTTTTGAGTTTTAAACCTAACTGTAAATCTTTAAACTCCTATAGTGAACGACACATTTCTTTGTTTTTCAAACATCCATAACAATTTTGGTACAGTTGATTTTGTACAATTGTGATCATTATCAACTTTTGTTACTCTGATAAATTATTTTCACTTGTGCAATCAATTTCCAATATGCAACCATTATTATATTCATCTAGTATTTAGAAATTTTTTTCGTGTACCGTCTAATTTATTAATCAGTGGCTCGTGTTTTTTTGTTTTTTGTTTGTTCTTTTCTTTTTTTGGGGGGGGGGTATCGTTTATTAAATTTGTTTTACTGGAATGTACGAGACATGCGCCAGTCCTAATGATTGTTGATACATGTATTATTAATATATGATCTGAACCTTCGTACCCACCATAATATCTTATCTTGCCATCTTTGTCAAAGTAGTATTGATGATTTGCTTGGCATATTTATACAGAATCATGCTTTTCATATTCCACTCTCAGTCATCAAGAACATATCATAGTCTGTCAACGGTTCTAATTCTACACTTTTTTGAACTTGCATCATATGCTAATCCTGGAGTATTGTAATAATGAGGAGGGTTTAATTTTAAGTTTTAGACAGACATTCCTTAATTTCTTAAAAATGTCACATAACATCAATATATCGTTCTTAACGTGACAGTCGTGCAGATCTCCAAGTGTTTTCAGGATAACATGTTCCATGACATCTCGAACGTACTGATAAACGTCATTTGATATTTTTGGATCCTTTTGACCTCAATGAAACTTTTCTATTGGTGGTATAGCATTTTCAGGATATCTTTCAAAGCTATAAATGAATTTGTATATATGTATGTCGTTTTCAGATATTAGGATTTCATTTCTGAAATGTTTCAGTGTTTCTGTTAACTTTTCATCACTTACAGTTTCAGCCAGCTGTTCTGTAGATTGTCCCATGAATTTAACACTGTGCACAAACATAATTGTCCTTTTTGACTGTTATTTCTTTTCCTTCTTTTATGAGCCTATCAACTTTGAAATCCTTACAGAATGATACATATCTGTCATCGTCGTTCGATGTAATTTTTACCTCTTCATCAGGAACATTTTAACCAATGTCTTGATAAACAGATGACTGTCATAAAGGGTTTGGTTTGGTTTGGCCTAGTGTTTTATGGCACAGCAACACAGGCAGGTTATTTAGTACAGAGGCAATTGGAGTAAAGTGCCTTGCCCAAGGACTTATCCGATGGTAGGATTCGAACTCGCACTCTTTCGGTCTCGAATCCAGCAAGCTAACCACTAAACTACTGCGTCTCCTGACTATCATAAAGGGACAAATTATAAATGAACAATGGTATCTTTTTTAGATATGGGAAACTCAAATTGCACTCGTTATGTACTGGACCTCTGTTCTGGCGTGTGAAGTGATCCCGATCGCAAACTTTGTTTGTAAATCTTTACATCTCGCAGATATGCCATATATTTGTTGAGTTAAAATGCTTTTTTTTATCATCGCCTGTGAACACCATAGGTTTTGAATTTTTCAGCCTTAACTCTCCACATACTAGTTTTTTGGACAATTTAACTGAACGCATCGTAAAATACTTCACTACAATGTGTTTCTTTGTAAACTATTGGTTTATATTTCTTGAGCATTGATTTGAGGGAGTTAAAAAAACCTGATAAAATGTTTTCGACTATTATTATTGTCCAGGATATTTCATCACCATAGGTGGTCTGCCTTCGGCAAACCATGCTGGACACGAAGTGTCTGTGCACCCTCGAGATGTTGTTAAAATGCACCATTTAGTAGCACAACAGGACTGTACAGGCACGCCTGCTTTGTGAATGATTGTACCTTTGATATATTGTTTCTTTGGAATGATTACAAGTTTTGATCATGTGGTACTATGATACTCTCAAAGTCATTGTAAATAACACTTTTAATGGTGTTGATAGTTTTAAATTGTACAAGCGAACTTTCTTTGCGCATTATACATATATATTTTTTACATTGTAATAGTCTTTCGTGTTCAGATAAATTTTCCTGTGTAAAGCATAGGTCAAGAATTTTATGTTTATTTCCGAGATGTTTGTTTATATGTGATGGGACCAATTTTGAATAAAAGAAAATGATTCCAAAGTAATGGTACCTTCCATGATTGTAGTCATTATGGCCACCACATTGAAATATGATTGACGTGTCTGCATGTCTTCGTCTTTCTATTGCAGTTATTCTAACTGGTTTGATGTAGATTCTCTCAGCCACACCTCCGGTGCACGTTCACTTTCACACAGCTATGCTGTCTCCCTCTTTTAATATTCCATACACATTTATGGATATTTCAAATTCATGTTCAAATTTCCAAATTGCCTTTGTTTACAAATTGCATCTGTCAATCCAGTGACTGTATCTAGATAAAATCTATATTGATGATCTATCTACACGACCACTTGATGTATTTTGCATCCATCCTGTACTTTCGCAAATTTTCCTGTCCACCTTTAGTATGTAAAATGTCGAACAAACGTTCAACGACATTATCTATCTCGCCTGTGTTCATTATATTTATATGCATGGTTCTACGGTAAAAAAATTATGTACTAAATTTGTCCTCTTTCTTGAGTGGGTCGTTTCATAGTCTGATCGTTAAGTCTAACTGAGCTTTCACAGTACCCAATTGTCGATTTTGATCCTGATGATCTTTGTTTAAATATGGTTCAGCATCTTTGAAAAATTGATATTAATCTTGATTCTTACTTCCGTAATATTTTTACTCACTTACATTTTCTAAAAATTAATCTCTAAGTTTTTTCGCTATGATTCTGTTTAATTTCTACCTATTCATTCATCTTAACTTTTCTAGTTGGAAGACATATTAAATAGGGTTGAATGTTTTATACCTGTTTTTGGCATTGATATATCAAGTGTCAAAGTCTTCATTTTGATTTATTCAACGATAAATAGTTAAAAATATATTTAACTATTTTGTCTGCATGTGTGCGATAATTGGCATTTAAACTTTTACCGTTATCATAAATTTCAGTACAGAAAACATGTGATCTTCGATCTGTCAAACCATGGGGGCAGCCATCTAAAGTTTTTGGTTGACCTGACCATCTCCAGGGACATGATTCGTGGCTATTTCTTACGGTGAATTGGGAGGGTTGTCGCCGCAGGTTTCTTATGTTGAATCAGGCGGGATATCGCTGAATCACTTCATATTATAGATCATGTGAATTTGTATCCAGAGATTCAAGAAGCAACGCATTTTTACTTCAATCTGAAGTAACGTTAACTCGTATCAGTGGCACTAATTTGATGCGATACTCCCCTTGACTCAGTTATTAAAGATGCTAATTTCCTTTATACTGTTTTTGTCACCGTTAATTTTCAAAGGTATTTGGTTCGTTTAAATACGTATTTTTATCAAATATCTTTAAAATCATATACTCCCTCTTGAGAGATTCTTTTGAATAAAGGAGATGCAATGAAATATTTTTTGCTGAACTTTTTTAAATTTTATAATTCGTTTTTGGATTTTTAAAACAGTTATAGAGAAGAAATAACAACGTCGGTTGCGCTAGACTTTGCAATATTATACTTATGTTAAGAGAAGTAATGCGTAGTCGCACAGTTGTACCTGTATTGCACACTGCACATGATGAAAACATTACACGATTTATATCCTTGAAAATTTGGCTCACTGTATTCTGTCATTATTTATGATGTGCCAAAAAAAAAAAAAAATTAATATTCAGTTCTCCAATCAAATCAGCTTCACTAAATAGCTTTTAGTAGTGTACATATAGAGTGTGATGGCATTCAATTTCTCGTTATGTTCATTTATTTCTTTATTGCGTGATAAAAAGATTTGCAGTCATATTAAATTTCACTTTGGTCCACACTATATATGTATACTACTGTTGTTGTTCGTCTTTCGAGTTCGAAGATGATCATGACATCGCTAACTGGTTTGGTTTCTGTGAGCCAATTTGTGTTCTGATCTGTTTGCGGCACACTGGACATGAGATGCCGCTTGGGGTTGCTTGATCAACAGAGGACGTGCTGCACTTCTACATTGTTTACCCCGAGTTCTCTGGTCGTGGATTTGACTACGTCAATAGTACTTATAGCGCGATGTTTTCTATATCGACAAAATGTGGATGAGCCTTATCAGGAAGCTGTCCAATTTACGTAGGCAATCTTCAGCTGTAGAGGTATGTGAAAATGTAAAACTTTATTCTTTCTTGCTATCTGTTCCAGGTGAGAAAATTGTTGAATATATTTAATGTTTCAGAATTTATTATAAATTTTCTAATGAGTTAGACCTATGTCACATAACACTATGCTATCGGATAGAATATAATCTGTTTCAAGTTAGATATTTTATAGCTGAACAGACAAGTCGAATTCATTTATATGTTGCACGCATTAAACGACGAGAAACGTTTCGAGTTTTTATAATCCAGTTCGCCTGTTAGTGGGTAGATTCATGTACGAACGTGGTTATTAAAATGATAATCTCGTACAGTCGTTATTATGAAGGAAGAATTTAATGTGTAACGAAGTCAGATCATGTGCACGCATGCGTGATGTATATCACTGTATTTGCACTTAAATGTGTCTCATGTATTACACGGCTCATTTATTGTATTCTAAGCTGTTACGAGGAGTCGTGGAACTCCATGGGGTTGTTTAACTCAGATACTCGGGTCAATGGTGACGTTGGTTTGGGGAACGATACTGGTTAAACTCAGTGTGAGGGGTCAAAGGTTCTGGACCAATGGGTCTGCGGTGTAGATAGTTTCCCTGAGGGATCCGTCACCAGGCTGGGAGGGGTGGTCTACACGAGATCATTCCTCGACCATTCATCATGAACGGTGGATAACATCATTATATACCTTGAAGGAATATATATATATATATATATATATATATATATATATATATATATATATATATATATATATATATATATATTACGTTTTCCATCTAAAATTAAATATCATTATATGTGTGACAATCTAATGCGCCATCATACCTGCTGATGAACAATACATTGATCATACTTGTTGATAAGTCCATACATTGATCAGATCTATTGATAAATCCATATATCAGTAATATCTGTTGATAAAATCCATGCAACAATCATATTCCTTGGCAAACGATATCATTTGTGATTATTTGTTGATGAACTATGCTTTGATCGCATCAGTTGAGGACCGATATCATTTTGTTATGGCTGTTGATGAACTCTGTGTGCATGCGTAGGGTAGGGATTTTTTCAGTTTTTTTCAGTTTGGTAGAGATGGAAGTAAGGGTGTGAGTTATGGCGTCGGAGATTCAATTATCATCAATTTGAAATATAAATAAACATGTCATTCAAGTGCTTTTGTTACGAGTCTTCGCTAGATCCAATCCCATCCAGTTTCATCCCGTTACAACATACACACACGTGCAAAGGAAGGAGTACTTTTTTTCTTTTGGTTTGCATACATACACACACGCATATACAATCACATATACAGAGGGAGGGATAGGGTATATATTTGTTTCATATACATACATACAATTACACATACAAAGGGAGGGTGTTTTTTGCTTTCATACATACATACATACATATAATCACACATACAAAGTGTTGGATAAGCGTTCATGTGTACCTCCCGCACAGGAGGGTTTTTCTCCCGAGTTTAGGGGTGTCTCCCGTCCCTCAAAGAAATCTCCCACGTACGCAAAATTATTATTGAATTTCTTTTCCCATTTTTCCCCATTTTTGTTCCAGTGTAGTATATTTACGGTAATACTGCCAGTGATCACGTGACTGTGAACTGGCTTAAGCAGGGCAAGACAATGTAGTTGCTAATTTCACCCTTGATCATGTCAACATGGTCAACTGGCTTTATTTGAAATTTGTCAAGGTGGATGATGTTATGTAAGAGTAGAAGTAATTCCAAAATGATTAAAGACGTTATTTGATTATGGAGGGGTTACTAAAGAGCTCAATCAGCATGAAACAATAAACATTACAACGATTCTCTCTGCTTCGGTGCTTAACGCATACTTGCCATATTCCCAGACAGTGTTGGGGTTTTTTTTAGACTCAAAAAGTGTGCTTTGAGGTCTATAGGGGGGTCAGTGCGCGTGCCCCCCCCCCCCAAAAAAAAACGACATCATCCAAATGAGAATAAGCTATCTTTTCAAATCAGCCTATATCAAATGACTGGAAATTCAAATCTGAATGAAAGTAAATACAATCTGTTTTCTCTGAAGCATGTAATATACTTACAAAAATAAAAAATAAAAAAATGGTAGACTTAGCATTGTCAAATAACATCACCACAAACATGGTCACAACCTCACATACATCAAATACAAAAATACACCAAGTTTCTGTCTTTAAAATCCATTGAACAGTGGAATGTAGTTTTAATTGCATGCAGTCTATGCTGCTTTCAATAGTTTAGTAGTTGGTTTGACGGTAATTCAAGTGATATTTGTGTTCAAAATATACCTACATTTTTCCTTCGCGAATGTGCATCCATGTCTATGTTGGCGCAAGCAATGGCCAAAATCGCTAAAAGTGATGAAACCTGTAAGATGGCAATGAATATACATTTCAAAACAATGAATCTGGCAATGAATATACATTTCAAAACAATGAATCTGGCAATGAAAAACATTCAAGGTTTGTGGTAGTCGGCCGAGTTGTTAAAGTTCTTGACCGCCGCTATTGTAACATATTTTCGAGGTTAAAGTCACACCTACGGCAGTGAAGATTTAATTTATTCTCTTTATTCTCAGGCTGAATTAATGAAAAAAGGTACTAATTTATGCAAATACACAATTTGTCCTTTGATTAATGATTTAATACTTTTAAATTATTAAAATTCCATGGTGCAGTTCATTTCAGGTTAACCAGATATTCAAACATGTTAATGTTTTCACGAGTTATTGGTCACATGATAAAACGTTTGTTGCAATCATGTAAATGTCCAAGGAAATTATGAGAAAGTTAAGGTGGCAAAACTGTCGAAGCAAATAAGATTATCTAATTTTTTTAACACTTCTAGTGCATTATGTACTACAATTTTCCTTTGTCCCTTTAAAACGTTGTGTGTCCCCCAAATCTGCAATTGGGAGTAGGTGGAGGGGGGTACAACTTATTGAATCAAGTGCCCGTGGACACAGTGTCAGCTGACCTTTGCATTGGATCCTAGGTGCAACACTGCATTAGAGATAGAATGGTGCTGTTGTTCAACCTACCGAAATAATCATGTTTTGAATTTTATATATGGAGTAAAAATCCGACTTCAAAGAAACGTTGCAGCTGATCACAAACTTTAATAATGATGGCTTCAACATTCTCATTCAATGCAGTCAGTGATGTGTTATAACATTTATTTTCAACACGCATCTGTTTGATGTACTTCAGACAAATTGGGTTGTTCCACTTAGTGTACTTTACCTCTGCAAATTAGCCTAATGGGTTCTCCCTCAGCAGTACTCAAAGAATTTGACACGACATATCACCCTAAGTATTGTGAGTCACATCAGTAAATCTCTGAAAGGTGCCTGTTTATCTCTGACCACCTTACCTTTTATTTGTCTTTAAACCGCTGTATAAACTACCCCGAGGATAGTTTTACATTAGCTCTGAGCAAGACTGTTTACTGTTTATACATACCACAGATTACGAGCATATATCATTGTGATGATGAAATGTACATTTTTTTTGTTTTTTTTTAATTTTTATTTTGTGGGAAAAATATTTTTTCGTTAAGATTGCTGAAAATCGTGTTTTTCGAAACACGACTGTGTGTGTGTGGGGGGGGGGGGGGGGTCCAAAATCGTGTTTTTCGCGTGACACGTCGTGTTATGGCATGTATGATCTGAAATGTAGCCATTTTACAGCCCTATAATGTAACATCAATAATAATTAGAAAATTACGTTTCTCCATGAATGCAAACAAGCTTGGCAGTTAGTGGTTACCTTTCCTAATTTGTGTTAAAACTCTGCTCTCTTTGGTTGTTTTATTGTAGCACAGCATTACATGGTCTCCTTTGTACAATAGTAATTGAAATATCAATCATCATCATCAACATTATCATCCTGGATTCTATGCATTCAAAAGTTTATGTATTATGTAAGTAATGTTCCAAGCTTATGCAAAATTAACAGGGTTTTGTTTTCCAGTGAATAGCACTTTCTAACATAGTTTTGTCTGATGTATATATTGCAAGGCTATAAGAATAATATTAATCCGATTTACTGCTTTAATGGGACTGAACGGATTCTATCACATCCACATTTGAACTCTCTCTCTCTCTTTCTCTTGATTGTGCTTACAGCTGTGCTGGACTATACAAGCACTGTGTGCCCATCGAAGGTACACAATAATAATAATAATAATAATAATAATAATGACTTTATTTAAAGAAGAAGCTCATTTGGTCAAGTGACTAATCGTATGTACTCGCGTATAATTCGGGTCCAAATGCAAACAACATAGATCCTGATCTGCCGTCGCATAATGCACCGGCAGATCAGGATCTATGTTGTTTGTTTAAACTGATTAGTCCTTACAAACTGCATAGACCCAAATCTGCCGGCGCATTATGCGATGGCAGATCTGGGTCTATGTAGTTTGCAGTTGGTATTAGATTATACGTGAATATATATGGTACACGTATATGTTGTACAATTCTTACAAGTTGTGATATCTTTAGAGAACAATGCTATTAAAAACTAGATAATTGATCTACTGCTACTATAAAATATGTACAAGGCATTAAAGATGAGTATATACAAGATTCATACAAAGATTGGTAGCGAACATGTGTAACACATTACAGGTAAGTACATGAAAGATCATTGTTTTAAAGAAGAGTAGTACTGAATTACACAAAATCATACAAATGATTGTTTTTTTTAGATGATTACTAAGAAGCTTCCTAAAACCTTGCGATGAGTCAGCTGACCTTATATACATGTAGGGTGGAATGGAATTCCATAGTTTGGCTCCAGAAAATGCATAACTCTTCTTATAAAACTCTTAATTTGGTTTAGGTAAATATAAATTGTTGTCTGAGATTAATCTTAGTTCATACGTATGTACATTTTCCACAAATTTAAAATTACATTTAGGATAATCAGGCGCCAACCCATGTAAGGATTTGTAGGGTAGTACACCCTTTTGAAGCTGAGTTCTCTCTTGAAATAGAAGCCACTTAAGTTTTTAAAATGATTTGTTACATGCCAACCATCCCAGGCTGTCAACTTCATTGCACACACAAAGATTTACATATGCACACATCCATTGTATCCTTTTATTCTGGTGTGAACAATACAGCTAGTACCAGGTGACTGTGCCGAAAATGGGAAAATGACGCAAGCATACATACACTATTATTTCCTGTAAACTCTACATCAGTACATTAGTTGTCATCGAATAGGCAAAAGTTGCTTGAAATAATAAAGAGTAGTGATAACTGAAAATGTTCAAGCCTTTAATTAACTTATTCCATACAAAAATTGCAACGGTTAAAAAGCTTCTTTCTGCTGCACCATAGAAATGGGAAAAACACTGTGTACATGCAAACAGTCAAGTTTTAGAGTTCTATTTTATTAAGCTCATAAAAAGGAATGAGATACTAAAATACCACTCCCCTCTGCAACGTATATAACTGCCCTGCTATGTCTGTTAATTAATAATGCCTTCCAACAGTTGGTGTGTTCAGCACACTGTCAGCCTGACATTATGCTGTGAAAAATAACATGTGGAACTCTTGAAATCGTGGCGGGTCCTGTGCAAAATCTGAAATTCAAATACATTAAAATAGACATTAAATAAACGTTTGACATTTTAATTACGACAATAAAAAAATTTCCATTCTAGTGAAATCCAGATGTATGATATAAGATGACATTTTGAAATAATATTTGCAGGCAGAAGTTTTATAATTGTAGGAATACCTAATGTACTCTAAGAAGAAGGATCTCCTCTCCAAGGCCAAAGGTTTCTAGGTACTACAAGGGTCAAATTTGGCCCAACCACCAAATAATTGTAATATTTCACTGCAGTGAAAAATATGATATTTTTTCACTGACCGTCAATAGAGATCGATAACATTATGAGTAAGACATTTCAATTCTTTTTGTAAGATCCTTGCCTGGTGTAAAGGTTAAGGTGGCTGCTTTGCATTCAAGCGAACCGAGTTCAAATCCACGAAGGGATGAAAAAAAATCTTTTTTTTTTAGTCTACTGTTAAACCTTCAATTGGGAAGAGCATTATGTAACTACTGATATCTACTGATATTTTATGTGCAAATATACAAAAAAAACCCAGCAGAACATAAACGGTAAACCGCTGACATTATCGCGCTGGAGGCAGCAAGAAATCAGCTACTTCAGTGTTTTATACAAATTGTTAGACAATACGCTTGAGCATAAAATAAAAAGAATATTTGCCTGCTCCGAGTGAATAACGGATATATTTCATCTCGTGGGTGAAATAACTTAAGTATTTTCACTCGTGGCTTCGCCACACGTGAAAATACTGAGTTTTTCACCCACTCAATGAAATATATCCGTTATTCACTCGTTTCAAGCAAATATCCTCTCTATATTCAACTTCACTGCGTTAATTTATTTATTTAGTTTTATCCAGAATGCCAGTACTTACCCTAAAAACAAACAAATGGTGTGACATTTACATGCATAATGTATGGTAAAAAGAATATTGACATCAAGTCCCTTGTCGATAACAATTCCAATACAAATGAGCTAACTACATAGCAAATACAGGAGTATTTCGCCATACAATTATCGTCACAAAAAATCTAAATGTTGTACATCGTCACTGTATGTTTAAAAGAACTAATTATGTACACATGTATAACTAGAACACATACAGTATATAACTTGACTGGAATGTACAAGGCAATACTATTAAATTACCGTTTGGTTATTATTCTAAGTTTTAAAAAAAATATTAAGCAAGCAAATGCATGTTCTCGTAATGACCTATTCACAAAGAATATTTACACAGTCCAAAACAGTATGTACTTAGATCTTTCAAAATGATATATATTATTAAAACTACAGAGAAATCTGACATAACAATATTAACTGTTTTTTTTTTTACCTGGACTAATTACTTCACAAGCAACTTGTAACTTATTTTTAATGATTTATTACTCTTCAATGTCAGCTGTATCATCATCATCATCACCGTTATCATCATCATCATCATTCAACTGAGGTTCAGGAAGGTATTGCGCATCATTCAAATAAGAACTCCAATCAGACATCGAATTAAAAGGTGCATTTTGATGACGTGCATATCCAAGGTACCAGATGACGGCTGCTATGTGTGCACACGTACCAACAACACAGACTCCGGATCGACATTGGCAGTACCAACCTCTGACTGAATATTGATCATAATCAAGCCAGAGTTTATAGGCTCTACTGGACACATGCCGGCTCTGAATTCTTGCTATTAGAAGTCCATTCTGGTCTTTATGCACTAATAAATCATAACCTTCATTCTCGCTAAGGTGCTTACGGGTGTAAGATTTTGCTAACTTCAGTTGATATACTCCAAAAGTAATATTTTGCAAGTCTTCCTCATCAAGCCTTGGAAAGTCAGGAATTTTGGTATCTGAGGCATCTATCTCTTCCCAAGGATTTCTCATCTTGTCTAGACCCTCACGTTCCACCTTCTGCATGAGCTCATTACCATTAAGATTTGTTCATATCAATGTGGAAAATAAAGTTATTACGGATTACTATCTGTACTAAGTGGAACGAAGAAGAAAAAATAAATTTCTACTATCCTGGGAATTGTACCCAGGTCGGCTCTGCATGTAAGCGGACATTTTACCATTGGACCACGAAACTATGTATACATGATTTGTATTTATATGAGCTATATAAAGTTTTTTGTATTCTGTAGCAGCCACATGGATTATCTTTCTATTAAATATTTATGGTGTTTAGCAGACTGTTTATATAAGATATGGTTTTATACTTGTTTGCAAATCATTATAAATACTCTTTTCATAGTGCGTTTCCTGACTAACCCTTCCAGTTATAAACATAGTGAGTTTGGAACTAGAGTCCCCTAGAGAATCTGGCACCAGTTAGCGCACTGTCGTTAATTCTCATGGATTAACTTTATTATTGATGAGACAAAATGTACCTTATATTGAATGTTAATTATTTATTCTGCCATTTCAAATTGTACTACATTGAGTCTTCAATAAGTGATGAACCTGAGGTAGGCCTGACTGATTCCGTACGGAAACTGCATAGACCCTCAATCGCTTTTTATGATTGGAATTTTTTTTACCAAACAATTCAAAACGAATTAACAAAAGTTTCACAGTATTGCATACCACTGTATACAATGCTCTTATAGAGAAATATTTGTCCAAAATACCAGTCTGATACAAATATTTTATAAACCAAGCTGGATTTGCATATTTCTTCATAAAACTCGTCGTCTGCAAATCAACACCGCCTGGAAATATTTAAACTGTGAAGATTTTCCTTAATTTCTAAAGGATATGTGTGTCTGATAAAGTAAAACTGCATTTAATTTCATACTTTACTCATTTATTGTGACATAATATTTGTAAAATGAAAGTTACATACCTTGTAAACTGCTGCTGCGATAAAAATGTCACCGTTACCTGCCATATTATCTAACCATTTTCTTTAAAATTACCGTATCCCACATGAGTGAAACAAAATACAATTTTCTGAGACTACAACTTATCTAATAAGGGAAACGTCTTGAAAGTTTCCCGTTGTTTCATGGCTGCGGGAATAGTTTAATATATATAAATACATTATAGTCAGACGAATTTTTCACATTTTCCGCATTCTACGCCTCACGCGCGGCTGCAGATGACGTCATCGCACGCGATAAATATGAAAATAAAACGTATTATTAAAGACAAAGGTATGTCTATACAATATAAATAAAACAGCTTTTAAAATAAAGAAAATACATTTTGGACATTTTCTGAGGCCATTACAGTGATCTAGAGTCCCTAGTCCTTTTGTTGTTTATTACTGGCATCAGTACCAAAACATGAGTGCAAAAGTCAATATTAATATGGTTCAATTTGATTTAATACACTGGAATTTTTTTCTGGAAAGTGACTCTTCAAAGGAGGAATTACCCATTTTTTCCTCAAGTGAAATATTGTGGGTTCACATGGATTTGAGGCCATGTAGTATTATTACTACATCAGGTTTGGAGATTACAAAATCAGTGTTACATTGTTATCTTGGAAATAGGGCAATGTTACTGCATGGGTTTGATGATTACCAATGTAGTATTGTTACTACATCAGGTTTTGGAGATTGCAAAATCAGGGTGTTACACTGTCACATGGAAATAGGGTAATATTACTATGTGGTTTGGTGATTAGTAATATAGTATTGTTACTACATCAGGGTTTGTAGATTACAAAAATCAGTGTTACACTGTTGCCTGGAAATAAGGTAATGTCACTACATGAATTTGGGGATAGCAGTGTAGTATTATTACTACATCAGGTTTTACAGATCACAAAATCATTGCCTGGAAATAGGGTAATGTTACTACATGAGTTTGGGGATAGCAATATAGTATTGTTACTACATCAGGTTTTGGAGATAACAAAATCGGTTTTACACTGTCACCTGGAAATAGGGTAATGTTACCACATCGGTCTGGGGAGCAATGTAGTATTATTACTACAACAGGTTTTGCAGATCACAAAATCAGTGCCTGGAGATAGGGTATTGTTACTACATGGGTTTGGGGATAGCAATGTAGTATTGTTACTACATCAGGTTTTGCAGATCACAAAATCAGTGCCTGGAGATAGGGTATTGTTACTACATGGGTTTGGGGATAGAAATGTAGTATTGTTACTTCATCAGGTTTTGGAGATCACAAAATCAGTGCCTGGAAATAGGGTATTGTTACTACATGGGTTTGGGGATAACAATGTAGTATTGTTACTACATCAGGTTTTGCAGATCACAAAATCAGTGCCTGGAGATAGGGTATTGTTACTACATGGGTTTGGGGATAGCAATGTAGTATTGTTACTACATCAGATTTTGGAGATCACAGAATCATTGCCTGGAAATAGGGTATTGTTACTACATGGGTTTGGGGATAACAATGTAGTATTGTTACTACACCAGGTTTGCAGATCATAAAATCATTGCCTGGAAATATGATATTGCTACTACATGGGTTTCGGGATTATTGTGTGTACACAAATTTAAAATTCCTTTAAAAAGGACAAGCAAGCAATTCCTTTTTTTTTCTGGAAGCCATTTTTTTATATTTTTTATTAAATAGTGATATAAAATATTAAATGTTCAAGTTCATGTTTTAAATTATTCTCCTTTTGGTCTGTAATTATCACCTAAGGATAATCTGTTAAGTGTATTTAACTATTTGATTGTCTCAGTACAAAATTAAATTAGTATTAACACACTGTAGCAACTTAGTGTACAGATATAAAGAAAGACAGACAATTTAGAAACCATAAAACGACAAACACACAGCGACAATAATACCTTAAGGAGATGAGAAAGGTTGCACCTATTTAATAAACTTTCTTTTCCTATGTCTATGGCATCACTGAAGCATAACTGCACAAGGTTTGGTTGCATTTACAACAATTGGGGTTTGCTGCAGAGAACAATTGATATTACGAGATAGCGGTCTAAGTGGGGTGTCATATGATGTCATTGCAGACAAATGTTAGATCCAAACAAGGGGACTAACTTCCCATACTCATCAGAAAATGAAGCTTCCTGGATGTATGAGCTAGTTATAATAAATTTCTACAAACAAATCAGTTTCATTTGTAAAGACAAATTGTACTCAATGTTAGGATACATTGGTTCATATTTCAGTTTAAAAAATGAAGAGAATTTAGAATGTTTGGCGAAAATCTCCATCCAGTTTCTTGCCTTGAAAGGAGGAGGATACCACCAAGAAGCTTAAAATGAGCTTCTATTCTCTCAATAAATGGATCTGAAGAAAGTATATCTCTTTTGTGCACCTAAGGTGATTTATGAAAAGTTGCTAGATCCAGAGGACATTTCTAGAAAGACAACACTACATCGATATTAGTTCTCTTAACATTTGTATACACACTTTGGAATTAAAAAGAGTGTAATAAACTCATTTTGTATGTTTACTTCTAATTGTCAGAAGACATTGAAACTGTTTAGAGTGGTAAATAATCTGATGATTTAAGGGTCAAATATTTTACATGTTACTCACAATTGACTAGGCTAGACAACTCAATGTATGCCTTATCATCCTTCTCTGTGTCATATTGAACAGAAAAATCAAACTCTTTTCTATAGCAAATGGTCACTAAATGTATGAATGTTTAATTTTTGCCAAGACAAACTAAGCATTACTCTAATTATGATGCTGATTCCTGAAACAATTACCATTGTCCCTGCAGATTGTAAGATTGAACAGTCGGCATGTGTCCTATCCAACCTATAGCACTACCCCATGGGTGAAGAAAACACATCAAGGTAATAAGTATGCAATCATATTTAGCTTGCATCCAAATAATGTTATCCACTTTTTCATATTTAAGATGACATCCATTGCATTAGTTGTAAGTTCAGATACATCTAGACTATCTTACTTATGGTAGGCACTAAAAAATCAATACTGGTTATGTTGCTTTTTCTGGAAACAGTTGCATTTTTTAAAAAATGACTGGAATTTTAAAAAACATAACGAGAACCGGCTCAGTCACACCTCTTTGCTTTGAAGAAATGTCAAATGTTTTTGGCCAAAATCGCCACCTAGGTAGTTGCTTTGGAAAAAAGATACGAAAATAAAACTCTTAAATGGTACTTCTTTTTTAAATAAATGGATCTGAAGTATATCACTTGTGTCGATCAAAGGTAAGATATGCAAAGTTTTTATATCCACGGGCTATTTCTGGAAATACAATACTGCATATATAGTAGTTCCTTTAACATTAGTATACACCATTTGGAATACAAAAGTGTGTTATCAACTCATTTGTTTGTTCATTTCCAATGGTTAGAAGATATTTAAACTTTTGTGAATAGTCAATATTAGAATTATATACTTTCAGAACCAAATATGTAGAATATTCCTCACAATTGACCATCCAGGACACCCATTCTATGCCCTATTATGGCTCTTTGTGTTATCTTGAGTGAACAAATCAGATGCTTTTCTAGACAAGACAGACTAAACATTCCTATAGTTATGATGCCAGTTCCTGAAATAATTACCATAGCTCCACAATTTTAATAACTGAACAACCCACATGCGTCCTATTCATCCTAAAACAGCATCCTACTGGCAAAGAAAACACATTTCAGCAATAAGTATTCAATCCAGTTTTGTTTGCATACAAAGTTTTAAGTAAATTCAAAACTATATAACCATGTGAAATCTTGCTGTGTATAGTGCGTGCATTTGTAAGAAAGAAATATAGTCAAAGTCTGATGTTCCCATCTTTAATAGTAGCAAACAATGCATTCTTCCAATTTGCACCCATAGAACTGATCAATTTACTGTTTTTAATTGCATGCATTAACAAAATTAGCTATGAATGTATTTTGGCTGCTTTATTTTCAAAGTGATGTGTTGATAATGGATTTCAAGATATCACTGCACTAATAAAGTTAATTATTTAACTCCATAATTTTTCCATATCTTCGATGAAATCCAGTGCATTAGTTCGAAGCTCAGATGCACCAGGATGATATTAAGTATGATATTCACGAACTTCGACACAACATATGCAAAACTCGGCATAGGTTAAGTTGCATTGTCTGGAAATAACATCATTTGAATGAAATCACTGGAATGTTTAGTGCAAGTGTCATCCAACGTAAAAGTCCAGAAGCTGAACTCAATAAACAATATATTTTCTGATTAGGCATTAATGCTGATTTCTATTGAATGCAAGTAAAATAACTCACTGGTCAGCATCTATAGGAAAATCAGAAGAAAAATATTAATGAGTTTAGGAACTACAATGCAGTAACAGATAATTGGCTACATCATTATGGTGATACCTAACAAAAGTATATCTCTCTCTCTCTCTCTCTCTCTCTCTCTCTCTCTCTCTATATATATATATATATATATATATATATATATATATATAATTTTTATAGAAATCAACTGGAAACAAGAGAACATATATTCAGACAATATAAGAAAACTAAAATTTTGGTTGATTTTTAGGATAATACATTGTATAGACTGAATTTAATAGAAAAATGTATAATGTTTGTTTTTTGGGAAATTAAGGAACAATTGTCAAATACAATATTGATAATAACATAATAGTTCATTTACACACCGAAAATTAAGACACTTTTGCCACTTGTTGAGCAATGTAGGTTTTTTTTATCTTAAAGAATCTTAGTTAGTTTAAAAAATATATAGTTTGCAATAATTTTGTGAGGATCATATATTTAGCCAGCATTGGTCAAAATAAAAACAAAGTACCTCCCCAGAGACATGGGGTAGAGACTTAATATTTTAAGCATAATAAGAAGTACATACTCTCCTTTGTCCCCCCCCCCCAATAAAACTGAGACTTGTTTACAAGAAGTTAATACTGACATATTCGATTTCATCATCATCATCAACTCTAAAAATATAAGATATAGACTTTATGAATATTATACAGATAAAAGACGTCAATCACGAATACTTAAAATAAGTTCTATATTATTGGGAAGGGTTATATAACATTGGTAAATATTCCTAATAGAAAGACAAAACAAATTATATAATCATACCATTTTACTAACAAACTCAATACACGTTGCTCTATCGATCTTATCATGTGTTTTTTTCGTGCAAATTGTACATCATGGAAGAAATTGTATCACACCATAAAATATCTAACATATAGTGTTTGTATCGTTGATTTTTTTTTTCAGAAGAAGGTACGGTAGATGGCATTCGATGCCACCAGAGCGATGAAAGACCCTCGCACTGGAAGTATGCTGTTGCAAAGGTTGCTGTTGCATGTGCACGTTTGAACTTTGACCCCGTACAGTGTGCTTTCATCGCATTGATTATCAAATTCCAGACTCTGAAAACATCCACTTGTAACAACTGCAATGCAGAAATATGTTCAAATTAGATAATTCATGAATGATGAAACTGCATTTTGATTTTTTAAAAAGTCAAGAGTACTACTTGATAATGTATACAATATTATTTTATTTCACTGTATTTCCTGTGGCAACGTGTATGAGACTAATGATACTCAGGGGCGGATCAATTATTCCTCAATGGAAGGGAGCACCAAACGCCACACATAATTACCTGCCTATGTACCTAACTAACTAACTTACTGAGTATCTAACCACATACCTTAACTACATACAGGCAGACAGACAGGCGTATATACAAAATATAAATCATACACGTGTGACGCCCTTCTCCACACACCAGTTCCGGACGTAGTGGAATGGAGGACTGGGTCTACCACACGTACTGTAGTAGTACAATTGTCATTATACCATTTGGAAGATAAGAAGAGGAGCACAAGAATTTGTGTTAGCTGATGCTTTCCAAGCTTTTATTCCTTTGCTATATCGCTTAATATTGAAAGAGACTTGAAGAACTAAGATAACACCATATAGAATTGTGTTAAGACATGGCGCTTTGATGGCCTATGGTAACAGTTTCACCATTCCATGTCAAATACATTTGGATCAATTGGGCTTTTCTGCATCAGGTTCAAAATCTAATGCGAGTGAACAACAGGCCTAACTTCTGGAGCAAAATAGAGTTGTTCGGGGAAGAAAACCAGACGTCATAAATAGCAGCTACTTTTTTGTCAATGATGTGATAACTTTGCATATATAAAATTAGAGACAAAACATCGCCACCAATCAGACATATTTTTTTCAAGATAGCGACTTCTGTTGTGAATCATGTTTTCGGCCGTTATTTTACTATCATCAATATTTCATGAAATTGATGTAGCGTACTAGAGGCACTGTGTTGGGATCTATTAATCTTGACTATTTATCTTGTCACTTCGACCAATCATTGTGATTGTCTGATACATAAAGCCAACGCCAAAGCTCGAAGCATTTTGAATGATCTTGAATTAGGATGGTGAAATGGAAAGTTTTCAGTTTCTTCTTTCTTACAATAGTGCAATAGTATGCACATTAAACAGAAAAGCTTAAAGGCACAAACTCAAGCAGTTTTTATATTTGCACAATATTCATACAGCATGTTATACATAACAATATTTTTGTAACATCGACAAATAGGAAGCAAGTAACAAGCTACCCTAAAATGAACAGCAAAATATCTCTCCTTACTATACGGCAAACTATTAAGTTTTTGTGCCACAAAGATTCACCATGCTTTCAATTTGCATATACACAATTGATAGTTGAGAAACTGCTCTAAGCCCGCCCACGTTCATTTACATAAGGAAATCATTTTTAATATTTCAAGATGAAATTGTAAGGACATGCTGAACTAAATATTAAAAAAATCAAAATTTGAACAAAATTAGATCAATGGTTGCTATGTTAATTTAGCTCAAGTTACTACATATTCCCCATATTTTAGTTAAAACGTGGGAGTAAGTCCCATACAGCAACCCACATTATGAAACATTAGGCAATTACTCGTACCTGACTGAGCTTACAGTATTATAGAGGATCTATATCCTGGATCAGGTCACAAGGTCACAAATGACCTTGTTTTCATTTTTAAAAAAGCAACATCTACCACCACCCCGATCCCCACGAGACAAAAGTAAGATAATAAAAACCATGAACCCAAGACCCGTATAAACTCTTTCTTTTTCAAAAACCAACACCCTACCCTACAGAATATTTTCTTAGACTGTATGCCTCCTGGCTCTGCCACTACAAACTTGTTTTTATTTTTCAAAAACCAACACCGTACCACCCACCTCAACGAGCCAAAAGTATATTAATAGCAACTATGAGCCCAAGGCCACTCGCATATCTTCTTTTTGTTTTTCAAAAACCAACAACAACACGAAAACATCTTGCCCCTATGCGTCATAGTTTGGGCCACCACATTAAATATTTAAAAAAAATAAACATTAAACATATGTGCTCTGAGGTGATAACCATTACTGAAGAAATAATTAACTCCTACTGCTTTTGAAATGGGTGAGATATCGCCCGTGCTTTTTTAAGTCAGACACTCCTTGGGTTAAAACCCATATGCTAAATTAGATAAGTAACAGGGTAATAATAATGAAATGAGGTAGACTGAAATAACACAAGAATATACATCATGTCACATATAATTGTCATTTCCTACTATTTTTGTCTGAAGTTAAGAAAGAAAGAAAAGGTACTTTATTTTTACCCCTTTGAAAATACCTCTGGTTAGCGATATCATAGACCCCTTGTGACTATCAGTACACAATACATAACAACATATGGGATTCTCAATCCAAGCCAACATCAATGTTTGTGTCTTCATTCAAAGATACACCTAACAAACAAAGTATCCCAGTCATACAAACTGATCGATATGAACAAGTAAACTATTGGTATCCTACTCTCTATGATAAAATAATTTCACTCTAATTTATAAACTTAAAAGAGAGAAATCATATTAAAACAAACCCAAGTACACACAGGCACAAGGGATCAAACCTGGGAACCACAGGCACAAAACTATCTAGATTGTTACAAATATATAACAAATGTATTTCCAGAATGAAATATCGGATACAAGCCCTGTTCGCCAGATTTGTCGCCTCTTTTATTGAGAGGGTCCTTGCATTTGTCCGAATCTTCTCATTCGTAACAATCAAAGGCATTCGCTGTAAAGATAGACATATAACCACAAAAGTGCACGAAAATTCGCACAATGAATGTGAAAGTTTCAAAAACGGCAATTTGTGTAAATATGTTTTCGAACATTATTTACATCACAAATGCAAAATGAACAAGATAATGCTCAGATGTGAAAGTACAATCAAGATTGCGTTGAATGTTGCAAATAAGTTTTTTAAAAAACAGGTGCAAAGAAACAAAATAAGCGTTAAGATATAAATAATACCCAAGCTTATTATTAGTAAAGAAGTGATTATTACATACATAAATATAAATAAATGTGTATTTATTTATTTATTTCTTGATTTATAACATAACTAAGTTATTGCTTGAATAAGAAACTTAATATCCTTATGACTGAAAGAGAATTTTTAATGGTAATAATAAAATACTTCAACTTAGGAACACCTTTTTTTCACATTCCTATATGTGTATGATTATGTTTTCTAGTATAGAACATCAGTGCATGATAATTCTATCTTGCATAATACGTGGCCTTTATCCTGACTTGTGTACTATGCAGACCTTCTACTGCGATCATAGTGTGCACAATGTTGCGAAAGCTTCCCACTTTCAGTCATCACTTGAACATTCTTTTACAATAATTAAGATAAACATTAATTATAGCACACTGGTTGAAGTTAAGTGTTCCACAAAGAAACCGTTTTGCAATGATCAACCTAGCTACATGTACGTCTTCTTTAGTCCTTATCGAGTCGAAAAAGCTGTTGTTGTAAATGTTATTTTTTAAAAATTCATATTCTCATTATTATTTTTGAAGGATAAATCAATTCTAGATCAAAGTTGAATCGAGAACTATTTCATTATTTTTGTCTGTTTCAGTTAATCTTTTGGATAAAAGTGAACTTTACTTTTTGACCTGTTCACCTTTGTATCATTGAGCAAGCTATCTGCAGTAAGTGTATATTCAGACGCTGTGTATTGCCATTACCTTAGCAATTTCAACCACTGTTCTTTGAAAGTTAAAATCTGTTTAAAAGTCATTGAATGTTTACATTGAATATTTCAGTGTAAACCTAAATTGTTACGCACTATCTTAGGGCAAGGAAATGTTCAATGGGTGTTCTACCATTTGAAAGTTACAGCAGTATTCACAATAAGCCATTTTTACTTAGGCTTATTTTGTTGTTCATAAATTTGAGAAAAAGAATCCATCAGTATGCTTCAGTATATGATAGGGAACATCCACGCTCAGGATCAAAATTTTGCTTCAGACACTCGGCACAGCCTGGTGTCTGATGCAAAATTCTGACTCTCATGTGGAAATTTCCTATCCTACACCGATGCATATGATGAATTATATTAATCTCAATTAATCTGAGTAACAAATATACCAAGAGTTGCAAAATCTCACATTACCTGATTGCAGGGAGACACCAATCCCAAAGACAACCATGCACATGACACCGAATATTCTCATTTTTACTGGAGGGTGTCTTTATGGATTTTCAGTAATGTAAATTGCATATCACTGCGTCTCCCACTTTAATATATATTGTGGGGTTTATGGGTTTACGTATTTATACAGAAATTCGATTTGGTCAATAGTCTGTACAGATTTTATCAAGGCAAGCTTTTAAAAATTTGCCCCTCCCATTGGTAAAACTATCGAATGATACTGCATCTAGCAAATTGAATAGATTGTTATCTGACTATTGATTGGTTGTTGTCTGCTTCTGAAATCTTTATTCCAGTCATGCTAATAATATATTAAAATAATTTCCTATGTACTAGAGGTTACAACAAAGGAGATACTACCGCTTAATTTTTAGTTGACACTGTGGAAAAGATGGATTCATCGTCGCGATAAGTAGGTATCAAATAGGTAGGACTAGCACACTCGTGAAATTTATAAGAGTACATTCTATTGCGTAGGCTTCATTGACGCACAATATAAAACAATATCACTGTGATAAATTCTAATTCCATATCTCCTTATTTGTCAACATTGTCAGAGAGGTGATAGAAATATGTCATGATTTTAAGATAACCGGCTAAATTTATGTATTTGATGTTACATCTTTGCAACAATGCTACATAAAGTATGCGTGGTCTTTTATGTGGTTTTCTTTGCTATTGTATTGATTTTCTCCATGTTCGTATGCCTATCTCCATATTCTTTATCTTATCCCTGTTTATAATATAGAGTTTCCATCCTTTGCAATCATTGATATATGGGTATTTTACTTTTAGGAAACAATTTCAGCACATATAGTCTTTCTCTTTAATGAATTATGGTATCTTACTGTTAATTTATATACAAAATATATTTTCTGGACAGATCTGCTTTAATTGATATTTCATGCAATCAATACTTGAAATAATTTATTATGCATCAATTTAGAATGAGATTCTTATATCTGGGCATTCCTTTTTTATTCTTTCGGCTATTCATGTGTAAATATTTAAGACAGTACATGTCTTTCAGCTCTTCATTTGTAAATATTTAAGACAGTACATGTCATTCGGCTATTCATGTGTAAATATTTAAGACAGAACATGTTCTGTTTTTTTAGGTCTGGGCACTGTCATCAGATTTGATGGTAAGCATTGCCTTGTGCTTACCTTAAAACTACCAAACTACACACTTGTCTCAATAACATGGGAATGTATCTTCATCCCGAGATATATAGAGGATATCAACGTTTTTGGAGTACATATAAGGAAATATTTCACAATGAATTTCGGTTTGCAATACACGCTCATCTATGCTCGATTTCTCCATCATTTTCAAACATGATTATGATTGTGATGAGAGTTAAATCGCTACTTAAACAATTGTATTACTATATTTTTAATCAAGAGCGTTTATCTGAAACTTTTTACCGTTTGTCGTAGAGTGTAACAGGTATACAATACTGTATGGGTGACACAATATCGAATAGCAAGAGGTCATGTAATTTCAGTCACTGATAATGAATGCATTAAATTATGTGGAAAAGTAATTATAACAGAGGCACATTCTGTTGTTTGGATTTCGATTTTAGGTATTTCTTGATGACGCCTACTCATTTATTACATAAATGTATACTAGAGGATCTACAGAATGTACATGTATACTGTATGATCTGTTTATCCTGATGGAGAGAGAGAGAGGAGAAGAAGAAGAAGCAGAAGAAGAAAAATGAAATAGGCTTAAAAATGGAAATACAGGTTTAAATAACCTATAACCTACATACGGGCAGATATATTTCCTAAACGGGAAAAGAAAGTAGCTTCAAATGTGATATCGCCACTGATACATTTCAATGTCTCATTATGAAATATATAATAAATAACTCTACCAAAAGTATGTATTTTTCACCATAGAGACTTTTGTATATGCTAACCTGTTGTATAACCTTGAAATTTCTTTCTCGCACTTAAAAAGCCTATTCTTATGACTCTAGGTCTTAAAATAATGTAACACTGGAAAACTGCACGCACTCATAGTCACTGTCTGGCAACATAATTAAGACAAACACATGTTGTCAACAATGTACTCTGCCATTTTCTTTTAACTCTGACCTTACATTACCGTATGTAATTGTGTAAGAGAAGAATTCATGATGAACATTATTTCCATATGGGACAAGCAGTATTGATGCAGTAGTTATTTATTATTGCAATTAAGAAAAGAAAACAATACATTTTTTTCTTAATGATACTGTTCTACAACGATACATTTCAACAAGGATTTGGATTTCAAACTAGTATAGGCGAAGACTAATTCTTTTATTGTACAATATAGTCTAGAGTGCTTCCTGTTTCATTCTTCTAAAAATAACTTACAATGGGGCAATCTCAAAATTTTGAAAAGACATCTTTACATAATTATAACAACAACAACAATAATGACCAACACTTAATTAAGCTTGACATATTTACACATGTTGTAAGGGTATATATATATATATATATATATATATATATATATATATATATATATATATATATATATATATATATATATATATATATATATATATAATAAATATTTTGAATTGTAGATTTTTGTATAATATCAAATATAATGTGTAATATGCCATTTATATTTCCTCATTTTATTAATAAAATCACATTTTTAACAAATATGGTGTTGAATTTATTTTTAAAAAATGGAATCACACCTCCACTTAATTATATCTCAAGAAGCAAATTATAAATTTTTTTTTTATATATATTTTAAGAATTTATGAAAATAATTTCTTGTGTATAGCTTTCATTTATTTGATTAATAATAATAAAAATAATAAATATTTTCAAACATTGACTCAATTAGCTAAAAAGAATGTTATCTTCTGGACCTCATTTATAAACATATATACCAGCTAGTAAGAACAATTATCCTTTCACACTCACACAGACAGACATACATGTACATACACACATTACACTAATAGAAAAGACAAACTTCACTAAGTATGTAATTTTTTTAATTTCCTAAACAGGATTCCCAAATGTACTTGGATATATTGATAACATTTTTATCAAGAGCCAAGTACCACAGGAAAATGAAGCAGAGTATTTACACAAAAAAAGTTTCCATTTTTTGAATGTTCTGGTATGAAATGTTTCTGTTTTTATTTTGTCATCAAGAAGCTATCATATTTACATGTGCAAGAAGTCAATGTAATAACATATTATATTGAATGGGAATAATACCCCTTACCAAACTTTCAAAAACATGCATAGAATATCACAACTGAAAAAATAATTATAATTGTACACATTTACTTTTTGGAGTGCAAAATGTAGACTACCATACAATTTATGAATGCACACACTATTCCCATCAGAAGATATAGACCACTCTCTCAATGATCCCTCTGTGGTCATGTGCTTTATTTACTAGGCTAGCTCAGCTATGGAGTATGAGTAACTTTCCACGTGCTTTATCTATTAGGCCAGCTCATCTACAGGCTACGAGTAATTTTCCATGTTTGGTTCTTGTCTCTGGATGTTCACGTTTCTTCACCTTGTGCAAAGACCACTTGTGCCACTACATACCCATGTGGTTCCAAATACCTTATCAGTCACTGTATCATGATATAAAAAATGCTTACTGATGCATGCTAATGACAGAATAGGATTAATTTAAAAATGCACACTAATTTCTTTTAATTATAGCATTTATCCTTTGGTACAAGTGTGGGTCTTTTAATTTATTTGTGATTAGATTATCATCAGATTAAGCCATATTACATAAAAAATATGAATAAAAATGTGTGATCGGCTTATCACAAAATATGCAGTGATCATTAGATAATTATGGTGAACTATAATACTTGTAAAACACATATCCCCATGCTCCACTGCTTTTTCAAAACTAACTATCCACCAGTCAAAATCTAACTCTCTGATCAATGTGCATTTGATTAGAATAGAAGCAGGGGCCAATTTAAGTTGAATACTAGTATATGAATTCATTTCTTAATGCCAGCTGTGTTTGTGTGCAGATATATACATATCTCTTTACTTCCAAAAATATGCCACCAGTGTCAATGATAGTTGCATGTATACATTAATTTTTTCATGCCTACTAAAATCATACAGAGTGAGGATCTCAATATCTAAAATTGTGACCCTGACAAAGGGGTTACAACTGTATGGAACCAGTGGTATTGCTCATAGGTTCCATTCAGTGCTACCTGTGACATTTGTTAGCAACTAGATCAGTTTTCAAACACACCAATTTTCATACATGTTTGTTGCAAATTGAGACTTATGTACAATTTTGTTTTGTTAAACTCACTCCTTAACCACACCCCAATGTCTGGTTGCACCAGAATTTAAAAAATGCTGTGCAAATTGAAAGATCACCTTAAATATTATCAACCGGTTAGGAATTTCTCTTGAATAGTTTAGGATGATTTCTGCATAATGACTTGTGCACATCTTTGACAACATCAAAATCATCACCAAATCATTGTTAAATATAAGGAATTTAATCAACCTATAACATGAAATTTTAGGACTGCACCATGGGATACTACTTGGTGACTCGGGTTACCCTTGCCAAAGTTTTCTTATGACACCATACCTAAACCCCCATGAACCCCTTATGGAGAATTACAACAAAGCCCATTGCAGAACCAGGGTTTTAATTGAAGACATTTAGTATTTTGAAGAGAAGGTTTCCTTTCCTGCACTTTGGGCTTACGATCTCATCCATGAGGGCTTGTCAGTTGACAGTGGCCTGTCCTTGTCTACACAATTTAGGTATAGACAGAAAGGACATCATTAGACATAATGACAAAGAGGATCTCATGATATGAATGGGCCAGAGATGAATGACATTTTGGGCAGTATGTTAAGAGATCATATTGCCTGCACCTTCTATTAAGTCTCATTTGGCATATGGTATCTATGTAGTCTCCAGATATATTTTAAAACAATTATCTTTGCTGTTACAGTACAGCTCACGTGATTTTTCGGAACCCCACGCATCGCGGTGGGGGTGGAGAGTGAGTGGAGAGGATTAAGAAAAACCCCTCCACCATCACTCCACGCCCCCTCGCAGAGTTGTCGCGGAGAATAGCCCTGCACACCACGCTCCCTCACGGAGTCGCATCCGATCACCACCGCGGAGTGGACGTGGTTTCGATAATATGGGCGTGGTTTACTGTTTATCACCCATGCAAGCAGAGGTTGAGACGGGGGGGGGGGGGGGGGGGGGGCACCGATTTATCTACATCGTTATCCTTCTTGGGAGCAATTTGCTAACTTTTTGATACTGAAAAAAACGTAGTAATTCAGTTAATTATAAATATTTCCTTGTTCTAACGAAGATAATGTATGATACATAGTGCCAAATCATATTTTAGATGATGATAATGTAATGGCAATGCCTCGCAAACTGTATTAATACTACATTTTGCGCAAAATGTAATTTTTTTTTTTTCTTCAATACTATGTTATCGGAATCTAAACATGCATTCATATCCTTATTTCTTTTTCAGTAAACGCAATACAAAATTGTAATGATCATATGAAAGTCAGTGATATTGTACTACCTGCAATGAAAAGAACTATAAACATCAAACAAATTAATAACAAAGCTGCAGTCATACCTGACTGAAGTCAAACAAAATCGCACAAGTTCCGATGGTTATTCCATGCATGAGTACTCATTCACATATTGTACGTTTTTTCCTGACATCCAATCGCTTAAATAAAGCATTATTAAGATTTCACATCGTTATTTTATTTTAACCTGTACTAATTTGCATTAATTACCAAAGTAGCGGTTTTTTTAAAAATCACAAATGGCCGCAAAAGGTCATCCTAGATACATGTAGTCGACACGTGCAAGTAACCTAGCACAAGTGAAGCCATCAGCACTGCTGATATTGACGTGTTAATTTCATGTGCTAACTGTAAACCTAAAAGTACAACAGCAGCGCTTCTGCGGGTTTGTTTTCTTTGCCATAGATCTGACAAACTTGCACATCCGATGAAATTAATGTTTAACTTTTTCTTTTCTTTTCGTTTTCCTATTGCATAATACAGAAAAATAAGATGAATAATTTTAGATCATTAACTCTTCTTAGTAAAGCCCCCCCCCCCCCCGCCCTCTCTCTCTCTCTCTCTCATAAAATATGGAATCCAAATCACTACTGCACAAGTTATCGTAAACTGAAATGTGGAAAAGTTTCCAAGTGGTAAGAAAAGTAATACTGTACTAGACATTATAGCGTAATAGAGGGGGAAAAAAAGAAACAAATTTTCCCGTCGGTGGTTGGAAATATAGTGACGATATGAACTACACACTATATGACATGGATAGAGGAGAGCTGTCATCGGTTGATAAATAATAATATCGGTTATTTTATCCACAGAGAGAGAGAGAGAGAGTAATACAAAGCATGTTTGTGTAATTTTACAAGCACATATAACCAGGGGGGGGGGGAGACTGCGTGTCTGACCGCTAAATTGTTTGTCTGTATTGTTTTCTGTATTGTTGTATGTGAATACTGTACGTCTATATACTTCTATATCTTTATCACCAAGTAAACTTAGCTTCAGATGAAATTATTGTTTTACTTTTTACTTTTTTGTTCGTTTCCTATCGCATACTATGCAAAATACAGAAAAATAATAAATAAAAGACCCCTCCCCACCTCTCTCTCTCTCATAAAATATGGAATCCAAAGCACTACTGCGCAAGTCATTGTAATATATTACTATTATAAACCTTTTTTTTTTTTTTTTGTTGTACATGCTTCAGTAAGAGTTTAAGTATTCCATGATTGGCTAGCTTTCTTCAATTAGCGGCCTCATCATTCACACTAAGCCAAAAAGATGTTCCTGCCATTCAAGTTTTTCGTGATTCTGCTTATGTTTTGAAGAGTTTTTCACTAATGCGAGTTTCAAAAATAACGCTAAAATGCTTATTAATGTTAACCAAAGTTTTTCTTTTTCGCTGCTTGACATGTCGACATTTTTAGTCAGTCGTCAGAATTAAAATATTAAAATCTGACTGATTATAAATCTCAACGTACACAAACTGAAATCTGGAAACGTTCAGTAGTGGTAAAGGTAAAAAGTAATAAAGTGCTAGACATTATAGCGTTATGGAGCAAAAAAGAAAGAAATGTTCCCACCACAGCACCGGGGGGGGGGGGGGGGGGATATATATTTTAAATCAGGCCGGGACGAGGCACAGAAACACGTTCAATAACCAAAGGCTCTAACAGTCAAAAACAGGAAACTGTATTCTTTAATATCTGCGTAAAAATAATTAAAAGAGTATATTTTATTTTTATATTTTCGCCGTACAAAAATGAGCAAATAATAGGATACACGTGAAGATAATACATCCATGCAAAATGCTCTAAACTTGTTGGAAATTAAAATCTCAGAACATCTCAGACTTTAGAATTTTTTATATTATTTTTCATTTCGGTAATAAGCCGAGTTCAGATTACTTACTAACAATTATCAAACTTCCGTTGTTAATGGTGGGACCAGACCATAATTGCGGCTGTAAAGTACAACGCGCCAAATCAGATGGCTTCGTGTCATAAAAACAGACTGTTCCCAAGCTGAAACTTACATCATCCTTTGATGCACACCCTTGTTAATATTTTACAACAGTGTTCACAAGGGTCACTGCCTTGATTTCTGTAGAACATCCGCTGAAGTCAAGTCTTTATTAGGGAGAGACAATTGAATTTTCCAACCGTGGGGGGAATGCATGAAAACAATTGTCTTTCTCTGATTTTTGTAACAGACGTTAATCCGTTCCATATTTCTCTTAAAATAAATAAATAAATACTGTGATGAAAGAACAAAAAATATCCCGGTCGAAAAAAAAACAACATATAAACCCCGTATATTAAATGGTCAGTCCCTTACAGCACACATGCAGTCATAATATTCAGCCTCGTGACTCTACTATTACTGCTTAAAGACTAAGCACGCGGTTTGCATTTCAGTGTAAATTCAGTGTTTTAGGTTTGTTGTTGTTGTGTGTGTGTGTGTGGGGGGGGTAAGCAGAAGCGGATGTCAATTTGGATTTTAATTGTCCATATCTCAGAGAATTACTTTCCTTTGGAACAAAATGATAAATTTATTCTGTTTGAGAGGCTCAGCAATGTGTACTTCTCGTCAAGTCAGTGCATAAGTTTGTTCATATTTCTTTGAAATAAATTAAAATCATAAACTTATTGCAAAAGAAGTCGATCAACCTTTTATAAACAGTAATGTGTATTGAATATACAAGACTTTTGAAATTATTTTTTTATTGTCCAAATATATGATCGAAATAAAAACGACTGATTCTTCAGATGGTATCCAGTTGTAAATCACTCTTGACGTCTCAGTCTTTCCATAGGTGGTCTTCATTCATTGGCTGTTCAGATGTCAATCAGTAATGTCGACTAGCCCCTCCACGGTGGAGTTTATATCGGCATGCCTGCCGAAACGCGGTGGTGATTTGTAGGTATTTATGCCAATTTATGCCTCCACCGCGGAGTGCTATCGCGGAGCTAGAGTGGAGGGGATTAAGTACCCCACCGCGATGCGTGGGGTTCCGAAAAATCACGTGAGCTGTACTGTATATATTACACATTTCGTCTTTATAGCAAAATTAAGTTATATGCAGAATATAATTAAAAACTTTAGCAAGACATATTTACACAATAATATTATGCTCAATATATTTTCTTCTTTCACAGAAATCATATTTAGGTGTGCAATGAAGAAAGAAATGCATACTAATTTAATTGGTCATACTAGTATTTTTCTTGTCTATCAGTCTTGTCTGAAGTTGAATGGAAATACATGTAATAGCAGAAGGTTTGAGACAAAATCTTTCTCAAACATTCAGAATGAATGTGTCAAGTTTAATAATAAATATAAAAATAATGAATTAATTTACCTAACTGAGCCTGATTTTTCACACATGATGATTAATTGTTGAAGAAGATATATTAATATACCATATTTAGAGCATACTCAATTACTAGTATATCATAAGTAATTTGATTTTCGTCATCATCAATCAGCAGCATCAGCAATAGTATTAGTATAGTCAGAATACTATCTCATGAAGTACACTGCTAATGTAACATTAATCTGCAAAAAGGATCTTTTGAACACAATGGACAATACTCAAACAGCAGATGCAGTTCTAATGTTTGAGTATAGCTGATGTCACAAAAGTACATTAAACCAGCCTGAATCAGCCACATCATGTAAGGATATAATTTCATTCAACATTATTTATTTGTGCAATATCATTATGTAGAAAACAAAACAGAATAATATAACTTGAAAATGAATGGAAAAAATGTGTTATATTTAATGATCACAGCTAGAATGTACAAGGATAGGTGATCCTCTACCTTCTCCATAGCAATTTGGTAATTAACCACTATAAACACCTCCTAACTTTTCTTAAGAACAGTGGTCCCTCGCAATTTTGATAATATTTGAAATTTGATATTCAATTGATATTCACTGGAGTAACACACTGGACTTCTTGTTCTTCTGCAGGGCAACATAAAAGTCAGTACATTCCAATGTATCAGTGCTTCACACATATTGCCATCTGTGAAAAATAAATTGATATATCAATGCTCCATATTTTAATCGAGTGTTTGTCTTTCAATGAAAATTAAGGATAATATCTAAATATATTTGTATATGTGGTTGGAGGTGTGGGTGTGGAGAAAGTGAAAGGTTGTGAGGAAGAGAGAAGGGACAATACTGAACCATCCAATTACAATGTTTGAAATGCATCATTTTGATTATCTTAATTTAAAATGACAATAGTTAAGAGTCCTTTCTATATGTGTGGTGGTGGTGGAGATAGTGATGGTGACAATGTAAAACATTCATAGTGATCGATTATTGTCTTAGTTTAACTTAGCCATATGTACATAGACAATTAATATATCTATAAGTACATTTAAAAATATTTACTATTGTTGGTTCTACAAATATTGTAGTAATTGAAATAACTACACATTGTCATACTAGTGTCAAACAGTGAATGATTACAATAATTACAAATGCTCATTGTTTTGTTGTTTCAAATGATAACTTGTAACTACCAGTATGAACTTAGCGTCTTCTTTATACATTTATTCTAGTTACATATAAGTATTCCTTTAAAACAGTGAAAAATTCAGTACAAATATACAAACATGCTGTGTTTCATGAATAATAATTAAACTGTTTGGAATTACCACTAATTGTATTCTTGTTTCTTACTTTGCTATCCTCAGTGAATGAGAGTAGTAAACTAAAAGAAGGAAAATAATCTCTTATGAAAAGATTAACTGAAAATTTTTTTTTAACATGTTGTGTATGTAAATCAAAATCTAATTATCCAAACACAATTCATCATTCACGTCTAATATTAAAAACAAATATTTCATAATAATTTAGAAAAAAGTATAAATTCCAAAGAAACTGCAAATGTATGCAAAAATATGACTGTTCCTAATTTTGACAAATTAAAATATTGTAGTAGTACTCCTAACTTCTGGCAGCTTCGTATGTCATTCTTATATTGTTATTTTTTATGAACATTAGTAGATAATATTATACACCTAAATGTTATTAAGTAAATCTTCCACATTTCTTTTCATATAAGGGAAGCCACTATATGAAAACAGAATTTGCAATTACACTTTCTTATTTAATGTGCTAACTATGTGAAAAAATTACATAAATTTCAAGTAACATTTGAAAATAACATCATTGTGCTATGATTTCTATTTTTAAAAACTTATGACATTTTAAGGAACATAGTCAATTACTATATGATGTTTTATTAAATTCATAGTTCCAATTACTGCAATAAATATATACAAAAGTAGTGACAGAAATTAAAACCTATATACTAAAATCACTTTTCAATAAATTGTATGCATCATGGAGTTTTGGATCAGTGTATAATTAATTGTCAAGATATATATATATATATATATATATATATATATATATATATATATATATATATATATATATATATATATATATATATAAATAAAATAAAATATCTTTAGTTTAATTTGTTGAAATAAAGATTATTATGGCAATTTATACACAACAAAACACAGATCCAGTTAAGCTTTTATTAATAATTATAATGTTTGCCTAGGGGGACTGTCTGCTGCTACTGATGAAACTGTTTTGGTTCATTCTGTCAGTGAGTGATTCAGCAGTTACTGAATGGCAAAACGTGGTTGTACAGAGGTCACAGCTGGGCTGTGAAACTCTCTGACAGAATGTTATGGATAACCCGTGAGTAAAGTTTCTTCAGCGGAAACTGAAGGAGCCCAGTGAAGACTGGGCTGTCCAACAAAGGTTGGGATGACAGCGGCAACTGTTTGGACTTCACTCAATGGGTTAAGTTTGAATATGCCATATAGTGCTGACATTAGATTCTTGGGTGAATAAACGGAATGGAATGAAGTGAATGTCTTTTATTTAATGTAAGCAACATGCAGCAGCACAGACATTCCCGTGTCCATTGAACACTGTAGGTGTTGAGGCGGGGATGGCAGCGGTTCGACAGAAATATGCGAGCTGTCGCTCTCCACTCCAAACTAAGAACAATTGAACAAAAACGCTGCACGTGACAGCTGGGAATGTTTTGATTGGCTGGCAAGTGATGTATTAATATAGCTCATGCATATTAATGTGAACTATTTGCAGGAATGGTAGTGAATGGGTCACCTATTGCTGTGTATAAACTATGCTTAAGCAATCGCATAAGCAACAATTTATACACAACAAAACACAGATCCAGTTAAGCTTTTATTTATAATTATAATGTTTGCCTAGGGGGACTGTCTGCTGCTACTGATGAAACTGTTTTGGTTCATTCTGTCAGTGAGTGATTCAGCGATTACTGAATGGCAAAACGTGGTTGTACAGAGGTCACAGCTGGGCTGTGAAACTCTCTGACAGAATGTTATGGATAACCCGTGAGTAAAGTTTCTTCAGCGGAAACTGAAGGAGCCCAGCGAAGACTGGGCTGTCCAACAAAGGTTGGGATGACAGCGGCAACTGTGTGGACTTCACTCAATGGGTTAAGTTTGAATACGCCATATAGCGCTGACATTAGATTCTTGGGTGAATAAACGGAATGGAATGAAGTGAATGCCCAAAGAGAACATATGTGCAGCAGATGTTGTCCCCCAAGAATGTAATAAGCTGGGGAAGCCTTCAGTGTTCAATGAAGAGAAAAAAAAGAAAAAATGTTTGTTTATACAACGGCAGCATATCAACAACAATGGAAAAGAATAGTATACACACATGTAGAAATAAATCGACAATGGCAAGAAACAGCATGCAAATACTACAAGTAGACTGGTATTACTACTGTAACGCTAGACTTGCACTTATCAAGACAAAGTCACATGAACTGCAATAAGTCTATGATATATGAAAATGTCAAATCTTGTGTGAATGTCTCGGAGTGGTTCCATGCGTGCTTAAAACACTGCACTATTTCACAGCAGTCATATCAAACATAATCGAAAAGATAGGTATACATACAGGTAGGAAAAAATCGACAATGGCAAGAAACAGCATGCAATTACTATAAGAAGACTGATATCACTACTCCAACACTAGAATATTGCAATTATCAAAACAAAGTCACCTGAATTGCAAGAAGTCTATGATATATGTAAATGTAAAGTCTTGTGCAAATGAATGGCCGAGAGTGGTTCTATGCATGCTAAAAACACTGCCGTGTTGCACAGGCATCTGATCATGTATCGACAGCATTATGTGAAATAATTGCGTACCAATCCGAGTAGGATGATGGTGGCATAGCATGAGAAAGATACATCTTGGAAGATGGCAAAGACGAACCCACAGAAAATTGAGAATGGAAATGATTCAATGATCACATCCAACTCGGGCAGGAAGCAAGATGATCAAATCCATGAAATGGGGAGAAGAAGACCATGAGAATGCACAAACACCTCCATGAATTGAACACACCGAATGCACATATGGCAATGACGATGATGGATATGCACAAACACCACAAAATGAACACTGGTATCACACGCGTGCAGAACTCCAACATATGATGAATATAGAAACACAATGCACGACTATGGAAACTGGAACCACAGCAATTACATCACATGGCAAAGCACCGTAGAACTGGATCCAGAAAAACATACTGGGATAGAAGAACACTGTGAATGTGAGACCTTCTATCCTTGTATGTTGATTGCAGCATGATCATGGTCGCTGTGTATTGCTATCTGCATCCATGGCCATGGCCCCCTGCGCTGCCCGGATAGCACTGTGAGGAGTGCGAATGTATCTTGTGTAACAATCTGAAGACCACCGGCCCAGACGTTTGATGATATGGTCTTCCAGCTGAGCCGCTGCCGCTGAAGTAGCTGCACCTATACGGAATGAATGGCCACTAAACTGAGAAGTGTCCATTCCCATCTTACGGTAGACAAGTTGCATGTGATTAAGGAACACAACTCTTGATAACGCTTGACCTGTAGCCATAATGAAGAGTGGGGCATATTGCTGGGGTGATGAGCATCTCCTGAATTGCATAAAAGTCTTCAGAGCAGAGAATGGACATATAGCACGACCTGCGGCATGAAACTGAACGGTCACACCCTTATGGAAAGGGTCGGTTTTTGAAGATTTTAACTTGAGAAAGGCAGTTTCTAGGTGGAAGTGCACATCACCGACACAGAGATGAACGGTTGGATTGAAGGAATCCCGAACAGTGAATTCCCCACATCTCAGAAAGCCGAAGAAAGCAACTATGCAGACAGTCAATAACAGCAAATCGGTGTGTGTGTCAAACACTCCTCCTCGCAGAATTGTACAAATGCTTGCTAGGATATTGTACGTAATAGGCTGGCACAGTTTTGCAGGTGAACCTCGAGTTTTTTTGATGGCCTGGAGGATGGTGGCAAGATGAGGCAGATTATTTCTGTCTGTGGTGAATGGTGATTGCAAACCAGCCTGCATAAACTTGAACCTAATGCCACAGAGGTACAATTTTATTGTAGAATGCTTCAAGTTGAGGACTCTATTGCAATGTGTCGCAAAGTAGATTAAGGCGTCCTCCGTAATATCTGGCAAAAGTTGCATGTTTGAGGCGAAGCCACACATCAGCATGAAGGTCCTAAAAGCGTTGAATGCAGTGTTGTAGGAGATTTGTGTAGTAGGGCTTAAAGCCTGGTTCCATAAAATGTCTACCTCTGTATCCAGGTCCACAAGACTTCCGAGGGTGGGGGGCATTCGCAGGGTTGTAGATCTGCGTCCGGAGCCAGTGCATGAAATTTCTGAAATTGAAGGCAGGACAAGGCATCAGCTGTATTGTTGACAACTTCAGGAATGTGTTTGGCAGAAAAATAAAAGTTACAAGAAGCCGCACGCCATGTAAGTTTACGCATTAATTTCATTATATGCAGAAATATTATACGTTTGCCTGCCCATTCCGCACCCCAAATAATAGTAGCAACAACGATGGGGTACAACTCCCTGAATGCCATATAGAAATCATTCTCCACAGATAAAAGCATTTTAAGATCATCAGACCATGCAGCTGCAAACCAGTGAGTTTTGAAGTAACCCCCATACCCTACTGTGGATGAAACATCTGTGCATAATTCAAGTTTGTCCGATGTTGTGGCCTGATTGTCAAGAAACATAGAAACTCCTTTCCATGTAGCCAGGAATCGGTGCCACATATATAGTTCCTCTCTGCAATTTGTGTCTAAGTGTACATAATGAATGAATTCCCTGACTTTGGTAGATAGTCGTATGAGGTACGACACGAACACACGCCCTGGCAGGATAACACGGGTAGCAAAATTTAAGTGGCCCAGTAACTGGAGCAGTTCTCGCTTGCGGACACTTCATTTGTTAAGAAAGTGTTTAATGTAGTTCACAATACCTTCCACTTTATCCCGCGGTAAACGTGCTTGCATTTGTTCAGAGTCTAGAATTATTCCCAAATATTCTATAACTGGTCTTGTTTGGAGCCATGGGAATCTTCAATCTGTTAAAAATTTAAGTCAACAAAGTTCTCTCACCACATGCAGAAGGAGGATCTATTGTAAGAAAGTCGTCAAGGAGGTGCAAGATGACGTCAATACCATAATTATGTTTGGCTATCCAACAAATCGCCTCAGACAAGGTATCAAATAATTTCGGACTTGAACATGACCCGAAGGGGAGGCGAACACAAATACTAATAATGTCCTCTCCATTTTACGCAGAACAAGTACCATTGCGAAGGCGCAATGGGAATCTGTTTGAAAGCATCTGAAATGTCAGTTTTGCACATAATAGCTCCCTTACCATAACTCTGAATGATTCGGATGGCATCATCAATCTTGACATAGCTTAGGGAGCATTTATCCTTGTCAATAAGTTCATTGATACTTGCATGAACATGGTCACTATCGGGAGATGACAGGTCAATGATAAGTCTCTTCTCTTTTGAATATTTACCTTCCGCGATACCGACAGGACTAACTCTGTAATTTGGATATGGTGGAGATGGAAAAGGGCCAAGCATGAAACCTTTGGCACATTCCTTTGCTAATAACTGATCCACAATATTCGGTTGTTTAGAAGCAGAAAGCAAGTTTTTGCACTCTTTTGTAGGCAAGCGAGTTTTATGCACCATAGTGTCGAAACCATGTTTCAGACCGGAAGACAAATATTGAACGAAGTTCTGATCAGGATGATGAAGGAGTTCAAGCTGCAATCTGTTGATGTCAATGGGGGTGGAACCATGTGGCGAGAAAGTAGGTCAGATTTGTTGCATTTTCTCTGGCACTGATTTGCGAGGGGTATTGACATTGCATGTACCAGTGCTGGAAAAACTGTGCAATGGGTTCTTTGGGCAGGCGGCTTACCATGTGCTTACCATCGAGTATCTGCTTCCACTGGATTTCGGATACTATGTCGATTGCTGGTAGTATTTCCGGCGAAACTCCTGGGGACTGCATCAGCTGATTGATCGACATCGCAAGCTGGGCGACTGGCGTTGATGAGAGATGTATCGAGTCACCTAAGAATAAATCTGGTGAAGACACCTGTTGTCGTGCCATGATGTGAATAATGCTATTATTGAGGTCAACGATAGAACGCTGAATGGAGTGGATCGAGGTCATTATGTTGGCGGTAGACTGTGTTTACATCGATGGCGGCCATGTCGGAAGTAGTTCCTACTTCCGCAATATTGCACTGCACTGCTGTTGCCACTTCACTTATTTCCGCCGAAGTGAATCCCTCTGCCGTATCCTCACGAACAATTGTCGCACCATGGCTACGTCAACGTGGAGGTGGATGTGGAATGAGGGATGCAACTTCTTCTTCAGACTGACTTGTGCTTGGTTGCGATTGGGTTCGGTAGTTCCTCTCTTGTCTCAGTAAATGATCAGCAGGCCGTGAAATGGTGGAAGGGGCATTATCCATCTATAGCTGTCTTAAGGCGTGCTTTGGGAGAACAGCAGACACTTTAATGCCTATAGATTCAAGTTTCTGCTTTAAACGGAGAGTAGTCCAGTTGAAAGGTTTGTTCAAGTCGTATGGGACTGACCTCGGTCTTCTTGAAGAGCGTGACGCCATTGTTTGCAGACAAAGGAACGGCCTTGAGGGTCCAGTGAACGGCAATGAAACTACTGATGAATTCACGGAATGAGAAGAGGAAACAAATGGGGAATTGTAGCTCCGGTATGCAAAGTCCGTGTTGTGAAAGTAAGCAAGAGATGCACACACGAAGAAAAGTTGTAAAGCGCAATTCGACAGAAATATGCAAGATGTCGCTCTCCACTCCAAACTAAGAACAATTGAACAAAGACGCTGCACGTGACAGCTGGGAATGTTTTGATTGGCTCGCAAGCGATATATTAATATAGCTCATGCATATTAATGTGGACTATTTGCAGGAATGGTAGTGAATGGGTCACCTATTGCTGTGTATAAACTATGCTTAAGCAATCGCATAAGCAACAATAGTTTTTTCATTCAGTTTGGTTTGAAATACTTGACAAAATTTATAAAGAGGTAAATGGTGTATTAAATTGTTAAAAAAAATGCAAAATCATCTTACCTCTTTGCTTCAGATTGGCATATTTTTTTCTGATTTCATCACGAGTCCATGGGATTGAGGTGCTCTGACTGAAAAATGAGGAATTATAAAGTGTATAGATCGTTTCATATTATATTCTACATGCTGCATAAGTTGTTTTTTTATAAATACAAATTGAAGATATTAGGATGAAAATCATCAGTTATTTTTAGGCAGTGTAAAGACTGAGGTATTATTTATAACAGTTAATAATTTTCATTTTTAAGGAATCTTTCTATTAGTTAGTCTGTACTGATTATGTAATAAATATAACAAATTTTTAATAGATTCAATATTAAAAATTGAAACAAATCATACAATATCAAAATCAACTTGTAATAATAACAATACTAAGATTAATAAAAATAATAATAATATTATTATTATTATTACAACTACTACTTTTATTAATTGCATTTATTACAAATACAAATGATATTATGATTATGATTATTATTATTATTGGAAGCAACTTATTAAACCAGCCATGAAAAAAAACCATACATCTTTAAAAATAAACATCTTGTATGTTTGATTTTGTTTTATACATGTGAGAACATACAAAATCAACAGGAGTTAAATTTGTCTGGGATTACTCCTGTGATGCATTGTTTACATTCAGTTTGTGTGTATTCTAAAGAAATTAATGTGTTTCAATCTAAAATAAGTGATAAAATATTGTTTACTATAAGAAATAGTACAATCTGCATACATTATAATTATTATTATAAGTTCTAATTTGTAAAATCCTAATTATGATCGATCTATATCGAATACACATACTGGCAATACATTATACATTACATACGCATTAACATTTAAACTTCTTCCCATGCTCTTTCTTTCACTAAAAGTCCCTGCGGACTCCCCTTAAATGTTCCAAAAGAGCAGTTTCTCTTTTCCTAACTTCTGATAATAAAAGGATTTCTTGCTCTTTATCCCATATAAGGCAACTTTTTTGGCGCAGCGTTCGTATCTCCTGTGGAGGACGCCATGATTATTTACATTGGATACACATGACAGGTACTAGACACCTTTTTCTTGTCACCTTGCTGAAGAGCATTAAAGTGACATAACATGTCACGTGATTCAAGTAAAACAATCAACTCAAGATTCCGAGTTTTGTACTCGGAGGAGAATATCTCGAAAGCAGGTCAAGATCCACTTTTGAGACCAAATACTTCATGCAGTAAAAATTCCAACTCCAAATATCGAGTTCCTACTCCAGTTTCAGGTACTTCTGAGATCTTGGGGCCTGAAGTCCTGACCATAGAGAAGTAACCAAATTCGACAAAACAATCCTGACCCACACGTGACACAACTGTATCCCTCGCAGAAACTTGATGCGCACTACCATCCAAATCCAGTATGTGTTGAATGCAACTTCCTGTCCTTGGAAGGGATACAAACTCCACACTAAATTAATGACAAGACTTACAGCATAGAAAATCAATGCGCACTACCAACCACAACAACAAAAAACAATCTGAATCCGTCCTGAAGTCCTGACCATGCAGAAGAAACCAAATCCAACAAAACAATCCTCATCCATGCATGTGTGACAACTGTGTCCCTCACAAAAACTCTGTGAGAACTAGCATCTAAAAAAATCCAATCTGTGTTGAATGCGACCTCCTGCACTTGGAAGGAATAGAAGTTCCAGACTATGTTGATGACAAGACATTCCAATGTTTACAAGCAGTGTGCACTACCAAACCACAACAACAAAAAACAATCTTAATCCGTCCGAAATCCGGACCATGTAGAAGAAACCAAATCCGAGAAAACAATCCTGACCCATGCATGTGTGACAACTGTGTCCATTGCAGAAACTCTATGTGCAATACCATCCCAAAAATCCAATCTGGGTTGAATGCAACTTCCTGTTCTTCGAAAGGGATACAAGTTCCAGACTATGTTGATGACGACTTTCCAGCATTGACAATCGGTGCACTCAACCAAACCACAACCACAGAAAAACAATAAAAATCTGTCATGAAACCCTGACCATGGAGGAGAAGTAAAATCTGACAAAACAATTCTGACCCAAGCATGTGTGACAACTGTGTCCCTAGCAAAAACTCCATGTGCACTACCATTGAAAAAATCCAATCCTTGTTGAATGTGACTTCCTCTCCTTCGAAGAGATACAAGTTCCAGACTACGTTGATGACAAGACTTTACAGCGTTGAAAACCAGTGCACAACATCAAACCACACAAACAAAAAAACAATCAGAATCCCTCCTGAAGTCCTGACCATGCAGAAAAAACTAACAAACCCCCCCCCCCTAATCCGACAAAAGAATCCTGACCCATGCATGTGTGACAACTGTGTCTCTCACAGAAACCAGGTGTGCACTAGCATCCAAAAAATCCAGTCCGTGTAGAATGCGACTTCCTGTCTTTCGAAGGGATACAAGTTCCAGACTATTTTGATGACGAGACTTACCAGCATTGAGAACCAGTCCAATCTACCAAACCACAACCACAAAAAATAATTTAAATCTGTCCTCAAGTACTGACCATATAGAAGAAACCAAATCCGACAAAACAATCCCGACCCACACGTGTGACAACTGTGTCCCTTACAGAAACTCGGTGTGCACTACCATCCAAAAAATCCAACCCATGTTGAATACAACTTCCTGTCCTTGGAAGGGATACAAGTTCCAGACTACAGTGATTACAAGAATTTCCAGCATTGAGAACCAGTGCACACTACCATACCAAAACAAAAAAAAAAACAATCTGAATCCGTCCAGAAGTCCTGACCTTGGAGAACACACCAAATCTGACAAAACAATCCAGACCTAAGCAAGACTGACAACTGTGTCCCCACGGAAATTGGGAAATTGTGTTTTGAGGACAGTCAGTTTACACTTTTTGCAGTAAATCAAAGTCAAACTAATATATCTTCACGAAAGGGATACCTTAAACTTACTCAGCAAAATATTATCAAGTTTCATGTACTACTAACAAATTTGTAGCCATCTGAAATGATGCACTGTTGCTGTTCGGCAATGTGCGACTTTGAGGCCTGATGTGCCTACAAGTGAGAAATTCAATTTGTAATAACTTTTTCATTTATTGGAATTTTTTCATGCAGTAAAATTTTATTTGAAATTTGGAACAATCTCTATCAGCAAATTTGAGTCAAAAGTCAAAAGTGCTCAAGATACTAAATTTAATTTTTGTTTAAAAAATAAAAAGGTTGGTCAATATTTTTTTGAAACAATTTTAATTTAAGGTTTTAATTATAATCAAAATTAAAAGTCAGAAACTGCTACATTTTAGATAGCAAAGTTGACAAATATCTGCTGAGCACAACAAGTGGTCACTCATGCACAGGTTAGATAGGGTATTCAATCTAATGGCAGTGGGGCATGACGGCTCCCTGTATAATGCCAGAGAATATACTATACAGCCAAGTCATCAGGTACTGCACTTGGCAATGAACACATACTGACACTTGCCATGTGGTAGTTGCAAGGTGTCAGGGATGTGTCTAGTTGTCAGGGTAGCTGACATTAAACCAAACATTACATATAAATATGGGAGCTGCACCAAGGTTTAGCTGATCAATCCAAAGTGCAGTACTGAATGCAACGATGAAAGGTGACCATAAGAGAAGAAAAACACAGTTCCAGGGAGGTAATTCACCTTGGAATAAGGGCAGTACTTTGAGAAGTGAAGACTTGCCCACTGCCTCTGTTTCACCACAGCCCAGGATTGTTGCCAGAATGAGTGAAGCTGAATTTTCCCTAGTAGTCAAGTCAAGTGCTGATGGAGCCTCTGTACGAACATGAGACTGTGAGGGTGCATTCAAGCCACTTCAACTGCTGTGGCCTGTTCTCGGTACCAATTCAAACCTGAAAAGGACAACAGAATGTCAGGGCTTTGGAGGAATGAGACTACAAGATAATGAAAACATGGCAGATGCATGGAATACATCTCAAAAGTATCATCACCAAGCATACCCCCATTGCAAACTTTGGGCCCCATCTACCTGAATATACCTTCCTATCTGTGGAATGGAATAAACACGACACAACACAAGAGATCCAATCCAAAGCATTCCACAACAATATCCATTGCAGAGAAGATGTGCCCTCTACTAAACAGTCTCGGTCTACATGAATATACAATCCCGTCTGTGGTATGGAACAAACGTGAAACAACACAACCAGCTGAGATGCAAATAGTACTGAATAGACGCCATCGACATGAATACACCTTTATGACCATGGAACAGAACAAACATCAAACAAAAGAAGCAATGCATTCCATAATCAGGAGTATGGATGTGTCCACTAATGAACAGTCCCCATCTACATCAATATATCTTCCTGTCTATGGTATGGAATAAACATGAAACAACACAAGCAATCCAATCCAAAGCATTCCACAACAATGTCCATAACAAGCAACATGTGCATACTCCAGAATATAAACCAGCTACATGAATACAATTTCATGACCAAAAACTGAACCAACATGAAGCTACTTACGCAATCCAATTCAAAGCATTCCACAACAATGTCAATTGCAGACACAATGTGCACACTGGTGAACAGACTCAATGTATGTGAATACGCCTTCCTGATACATGGTTCACACCATTTTATGAAAATATTGGGCAAGGACTTTATAAGGAAAAATGTCTTGAATGTAAGGACCACACATCAAATTAAACACAACCATGAATTAATAAGAAAAGGTAAATTAAGTTATACAAAATGGCTAGTTAAACTCACAGTAATGAAATATTCAATAACATTAATCCAAAAACACAACTTAAAGTAGTCAATTATTAATATGCAGCTCAATATTCAAACAACTATTTGCAATGATACACAAATGGTCTTGGAAATGTCAGTGCTTGAGCTGTTGGAGCCTTCTCTCAAGTTCCCTTTCAAGCCCAGTCAGAGAAAAGTTTGCTTTTCTTCTGCACAACTACAAAAACTGTTTGCTTTAACAATACAATCTATCTTTCCAGTTGTCTCACATTTGTCAGCAAGTTCAATGGATTGTACAACAAGCCAAATTTTCAATGTCCTTCTTCAGCCTCTTAGTGTTATTTCATAAAAAAAAACTCCACCTCTTCTACCTTTCTCTTCTTGCTGCACCGTTCCTTTTCTTTTTTCTCCTCCTACTCGCTCAAGTACCTCATATATCTAAACTTTCCATCTCCGGAATAATGTATCACTTAACAAGTAATACAAACTTTTGAAATACAACTTTTGACACGATGTACTCTTTAAAAAGACTCCTTGCAATACGAGTATCATCATTCTGATTTTCACAGATGATATCTTTGTTAACAGAAAAGCCCCTTTCAAAAGAAGCTTGGCCAGGACTCAAGATTAGCAACTTTCTTGCGACTTGCCACAGCTCAGGATATTTCTTCTGCCATGGCAGTGTAAAGAAAGGTGTCCAGCCTATCTTTAGTTTTATTAAATTAATCTAAACGTCCCGTCTCAATTTGGACAAATTCAGAAAATGATGACAAAATGTTGTCACAAAAGCAATATAGAAGCAATATTGTACTAACTGGTAATTTACTAGTGAATTATTGGAAGCCATTTTATATCTCTGTTGGTGATTTTCACCTTGTGCATCTTTTTCCGCTGCTGATTTCTGAATGGAGGCCACTGAGAAAAAAAATCTTTGCTACATAAAGTACACATAGCTGAATTCAGATCTCTTTCAACCGATCGTAACCAAGATTGCCATTCCGGCTTTTCTACCCATAACAAACTGAAGCAACAAAAATCTGGCATTTTTAATGAATGCAGCAACATCAAATCGACTCTAATATCTAAAACACAAATATTCCCACAATGAAGACCAAGACTCAAAAAATGCATGTCAACGACATTTCATGTGATTTAATGATATCTTTGTCAACAGAAAAGCCCCTTTCAACAGAAGCTTGGCCAAGACTCAAGATTAGCAGCTTTCTTGTGACTTTCCACAGCTCAGGATATCATACGGCCAGGGCAGTGTAAAGAAAGATGTCCAGCCGATCTTTAGTTTTATTAAATGAATTTAAACGTTAAGTCCCACTTTCGAAAAATTCAGAAAATGATGATAAAATGTCGCCACAAAAGCAAGATACAAGCAATATTGTACTAACCGGTAATTTACTAGTGAATTATTGAAAGCCATTTTACATCTCTGTTGGTGATTTTCACCTTGTGCATCTTTTTCCGCTGCTGATTTCGCATGGAGGCCACTACGAAAAAAAAACTTTGCCCATAAAGTACACATAGCTGAATTTGGATCTCTTTCAACCGATCATAACCAAGATTGCCATTCCGGCATTACTACCCATAACAAACTGAAACTACAAAAACCTGGCATTTTTAACGAATGCAGCAACATCAAATCAACTCTAATGTCTTAAACAAATATTCCCGCAATGAAGACCAAGACTCAAACTATGCATGTCAACGACATTTCATCTGATTTAATGACCTCTGATCTTCCAAATTATCTCGTGGGATATCGTACACCTAACACTGTACACTGATCCCTCGTCACAACTTGGACGATTCGGTACCACCATACTAGTGAATTATTCACTAGTGTACATGTCTTCACTGCAATGGACATTCCTGTGCAATGATTCAGGTTGGATTGCTCATCTTGTTTTTTGTTTGTTCCATTCCAAGATCAGGAAGGCACATCCATGTAGACTGGGCCCCATCTATATGAATATGCCTTCCTGTCCGTGCAATGGAAAAAACATGAAACAACATAAGCATCGGAATGAACTCCTCGTGTTGTATTGGGTATGTTGGATTCAAAAGTGAAGAAGGCATATGCATGTACATTGGGCCCAATCTACATGAATATGCCTTCCTATCCGTCCAGTGGAATAAACATGAAACAACACAAGAATTGGAGTGAATTGCTTGTGTCCATTTGTGTTTCTTCCATTCCAAAGTCAGGAAGGCATATGCATGAAGATTGGGCCCAATCTACATGAATATGCCTACCTGTCCGTGCAATGGAATAAACATGAAACAAAATAAGCATTGGAGTTAATTCCTTGTGTTGTTTTCAGTTTGTTCCATTCCAAAGTCAACAAGGCTTATGCATGCAGATTGGGCCCCATCTACATGAATATGCCTTCCTGACAGTGCAATGGAATAAACATGAAACAAAATAAGAACTGGAGTGAATTGCTTGTGTTGATTTGTGTTTGTTGCATTTCAAAGTCAGCAAGGCTTATGCATGTAGATTGGACCCAATCTACATGAATATGTATTCCTGTCCGTGCAATGGAATAAACATGAAACAAAATAAGCATTGGAGTGAATTTCTTGTGTTGTTTTGTGATTGTTCCATTCCAAAGTCAAGAAGGCTCATGCATGTAGATTGGGCCCCATCTACATGAATATGCCTTCCTGTCCGTGCAATGGAATAAACATGAAACAACATAAGCATCGGAATGAACTCCTTGTGTTGTTTTCTGTATGTTGCATTCAAAAGTCAAGAAGGCTTATGCATGTAGATTGGGCCCAATCTACATGAATATGCCCTCCTGTCATTCCAATGGAATAAACATGAAACAACATAAGCATTGGAGTGAATTGCTTGTGTCGTTTTGTGTTTCTTCCATTCCAAAGTCAGGAAGGCTTATGCATGTAGATTGGGCCCCATCTACATGAATATGTCTTCCTGTCCGTGCAATGGAATAAACATGAAACAACATAAGCATTGGAGTTAATTCCTTGTGTTGTTTTCGGTTTGTTCCATTCCAAAGTCAAGAAGGCTTATGCATGTAGATTGGGCCCCATCTACATGAATAGGCCTTCCTGTCAGTGCAATGGAATAAACATGAAACAAAATAAGCATTGGAGTGAATTGCTTGTGTTGGTTTGTGTTTGTTGCATTCCAAAGTCAGGAAGGCTTATGCATACAGATTGGGCCCCATCTACATGAATATGCCTTCCTGCAATACGAGTATTATCATTCTGATTTTCACAGATGATATCTTTGTTAACAGAAAAGCCCCTTTAAACAGAAGCTTGGCCAAGACTCAAGATTAGCAGCTTTCTTGTGACTTCCCACAGCTCAGGACATTATTCTGACAAGGCAGTGTAAAGAAAGATGTCCAGCCTATCTTTAGTTTTATTAAATGAATCTAAACGTCCTGTGTCACTTTGTTCAAATGCAGAAAATGATGACAAAATGTCGTCACAAAAGCAAGACAGAAGCAATATTGTACTAACCGGTAATTTACTAGTGAATTATTGAAAGCCATTTTACATCTCTGTTGGTGATTTTCACCTTGTGCATCTTTTTCCGCTGCTGATTTCCCCATGGAGGCCACTGAGAAAAAAAATCTTTGCTACATAAAGTACACATAGCTGAATTTGGATCTCTTTCAAGCGATCATAACCAAGATTGCCATTCCGGCTTTACTACCCATAACAAACTGAAACTACAAAAACCTGGCATTTTTAACGAATGCAGCAACATCAAATCAACTCTAATGTCTTAAACAAATATTCCCGCAATGAAGACCAAGACTCAAACTATGCATGTCAACGACATTTCATCTGATTTAATGACCTCTGATCTTCCAAATTATCTCGTGGGATATCGTACTCTTAACACTGTACACTAATCCCTCGTCACAACTCGGACGATTCGGTACCACCATACAAGTGAATCATTCAGTAGTGTACATGTCTTCACTGCAATGGACATTCCTGTGCAATGATTCAGGTTGGATTGCCCATATTGTTTTTTCTATGTTCCATTCCAAGATCAGGAAGGCACATCCATGTAGACTGGGCCCCATCTATATTAATATGCCTTCCTGTCCATGCAATGGAATAAACATGAAACAACATAAGCATCAGAATCAACTCCCTGTGTTGAATTGGGTATGTTGCGTTCAAAAGTCAGGAAGGCTTATGCATGTAGATTGGGTCCAATCTACATGAATATGCCTTCCTGTCCATGCAATGGAATAAACATGAAACAAAATAAGCATTGGAGTGAATTTCTTGTGTTGTTTTGTGATTGTTCCATTCCAAAGTCAAGAAGGCTCATGCATGTAGATTGGGCCCCATCTACATGAATATGCCTTCCTGTCCGTGCAATGGAATAAACATGAAACAACATAAGCATCGGAATGAACTCCTTGTGTTGTTTTCTGTATGTTGCATTCAAAAGTCAAGAAGGCTTATGCATGTAGATTGGGCCCAATCTAAATGAATATGCCCTCCTGTCATTCCAATGGAATAAACATGAAACAACACAAGCATTGGAGTGAATTGCTTGTGTCGTTTTGTGTTTCTTCCATTCCAAAGTCAGGAAGGCTTATGCATGTAGATTGGGCCCCATCTACATGAATATGTCTTCCTGTCCGTGCAATGGAATAAACATGAAACAACATAAGCATTGGAGTTAATTCCTTGTGTTGTTTTCGGTTTGTTCCATTCCAAAGTCAAGAAGGCTTATGCATGTAGATTGGGCCCCATCTACATGAATATGCCTTCCTGTCAGTGCAATGGAATAAACATGAAACAAAATAAGCATTAGAGTGAATTGCTTGTGTTGGTTTGTGTTTGTTGCATTCCAAAGTCAGGAAGGCTTATGCATACAGATTGGGCCCCATCTACATGAATATGCCTTCCTGCAATACGAGTATTATCATTCTGATTTTCACAGATGATATCTTTGTTAACAGAAAAGCCCCTTTAAACAGAAGCTTGGCCAAGACTCAAGATTAGCAGCTTTCTTGTGACTTCCCACAGCTCAGGACATTATTCTGACAAGGCAGTGTAAAGAAAGATGTCCAGCCTATCTTTAGTTTTATTAAATGAATCTAAACGTCCTGTGTCACTTTGTTCAAATGCAGAAAATGATGACAAAATGTCGTCACAAAAGCAAGACAGAAGCAATAGTGTACTAACCGGTAATTTACTAGTGAATTATTGAAAGCCATTTTACATCTCTGTTGGTGATTTTCACCTTGTGCATCTTTTTCCGCTGCTGATTTCCCCATGGAGGCCACTGAGAAAAAAAATCTTTGCTACATAAAGTACACATAGCTGAATTTGGATCTCTTTCAAGCGATCATAACCAAGATTGCCATTCCGGCTTTACTACCCATAACAAACTGAAACTACAAAAACCTGGCATTTTTAACGAATGCAGCAACATCAAATCAACTCTAATGTCTTAAACAAATATTCCCGCAATGAAGACCAAGACTCAAACTATGCATGTCAACGACATTTCATCTGATTTAATGACCTCTGATCTTCCAAATTATCTCGTGGGATATCGTACACTTAACACTGTACACTAATCCCTCGTCACAACTCGGACGATTCGGTACCACCATACTAGTGAATCATTCAGTAGTGTACATGTCTTCACTGCAATGGACATTCCTGTGCAATGATTCAGGTTGGATTGCCCATATTGTTTATTCTATATTCCATTCCAAGATCAGGAAGGCACATCCATGTAGACTGGGCCCCATCTATATGAATATGCCTTCCTGTCCATGCAATGGAATAAACATGAAACAACATAAGCATCAGAATGAACTCCCTGTGTTGAATTGGGTATGTTTCATTCAAAAGTCAGGAAGGCTTATGCATGTAGATTGGGCCCAATCTACATGAATATGCCTTCCTGTCCATGCAATGGAATAAACATGAAACAAAATAAGCATTGGAGTGAATTTCTTGTGTTGTTTTGTGATTGTTCCATTCCAAAGTCAAGAAGGCTCATGCATGTAGATTGGGCCCCATCTACATGAATATGCCTTCCTGTCCGTGCAATGGAATAAACATGAAACAACATAAGCATCGGAATGAACTCCTTGTGTTGTTTTCTGTATGTTGCATTCAAAAGTCAAGAAGGCTTATGCATGTAGATTGGGCCCAATCTACATGAATATGCCCTCCTGTCATTCCAATGGAATAAACATGAAACAAAACAAGCATTGGAGTGAATTGCTTGTGTCGTTTTGTGTTTCTTCCATTCCAAAGTCAGGAAGGCTTATGCATGTAGATTGGGCCCCATCTACATGAATATGTCTTCCTGTCCGTGCAATGGAATAAACATGAAACAACATAAGCATTGGAGTTAATTCCTTGTGTTGTTTTCGGTTTGTTCCATTCCAAAGTCAAGAAGGCTTATGCATGTAGATTGGGCCCCATCTACATGAATATGCCTTCCTGTCAGTGCAATGGAATAAACATGAAACAAAATAAGCATTAGAGTGAATTGCTTGTGTTGGTTTGTGTTTGTTGCATTCCAAAGTCAGGAAGGCTTATGCATACAGATTGGGCCCCATCTACATGAATATGCCTTCCTGCAATACGAGTATTATCATTCTGATTTTCACAGATGATATCTTTGTTAACAGAAAAGCCCCTTTAAACAGAAGCTTGGCCAAGACTCAAGATTAGCAGCTTTCTTGTGACTTCCCACAGCTCAGGACATTATTCTGACAAGGCAGTGTAAAGAAAGATGTCCAGCCTATCTTTAGTTTTATTAAATGAATCTAAACGTCCTGTGTCACTTTGTTCAAATGCAGAAAATGATGACAAAATGTCGTCACAAAAGCAAGATAGAAGCAATATTGTACTAATCGGTAATTTACTAGTGAATTATTAAAAGCCATTTTACATCTCTGTTGGTGATTTTCACCTTGTGCATCTTTTTCCGCTGCTGATTTCCCCATGGAGGCCACTGCAAACAAAAATCTTTGCCACATAAAGTACACATAGCTGAATTTGGATCTCTTTCAAGCGATCATAACCAAGATTGCCATTCCGGCTTTACTACCCATAAGAAACTGAAACTACAAAAACCTGGCATTTTTAACGAATGCAGCAACATCAAATCAACTCTAATGTCTTAAACAATTATTCTCGCAATGAAGATCAAGACTCAAACTATGCATGTCAATGACATTTCATCTGATTTAATGACCTCTGATCTTCCAAATTATCTCGTGGGATATCGTACACTTAACACAGTACACTGATCACTCGTCACAACTCGGACGATTCGGTACCACCATACTAGTGTATTATTCAGTAGTGTACATGTCTTCACTACAAAGGACATTCCTGTGCAATGATTCTGGTTGGATTGCTCATCTTGTTTCTTGTTTGTTCCATTCCAAGATCAGGAAGGCACATCCATGTAGACTGGGCCCCATCTATATGAATATGTCTTCCTGTCCGTGCAAAGTAATAAACATGAAACAACATAAGCATTGGAGTTAATTCCTTGTGTTGTTTTCGGTTTGTTCCATTCCAAAGTCAAGAAGGCTTATGCATGTAGATTGGGCCCCATCTAGATGAATATGCCTTCCTGACAGTGCAATGGAATAAACATGAAACAAAATAAGAATTGGAAAGAATTGCTTGTGTTGATTTGTGTTTGTTGCATTTCAAAGTCAGCAAGGCTTATGCATGTAGATTGGACCCAGTCTACATGAATATGTATTCCTGTCCATGCAATGGAATAAACATGAAACAAAATAAGCATTGGAGTGAATTTCTTGTGTTGTTTTGTGATTGTTCCATTCCAACGTCAATAAGGCTTATGCATGTAGATTGGGCCCCATCTACATGAATATGCCTTTCTGTCCGTGCAATGGAATAAACATGAAACAACATAAGCATGGGAGTTAATTCCTTGTGTTGTTTTCGGTTTGTTCCATTCCATAGTCAAGAAGGCTTATGCATGTAGATTGGGCCCCATCTACATGAATAGGCCTTCCTGTCCGTGCAATGGAATAAACATGAAACAACATAAGCATCGGAATGAACTCCTCGTGTTTTCTGTATGTTGCATTCAAAAGTCAAGAAGGCTTATGCATGTAGATTGGGCCCAATCTAAATGAATATGCCCTCCTGTCATTCCAATGGAATAAACATGAAACAACACAAGCATTGGAGTGAATTGCTTGTGTCGTTTTGTGTTTCTTCCATTCCAAAGTCAGGAAGGCTTATGCATGTAGATTGGGCCCCATCTACATGAATATGTCTTCCTTTCCGTGCAATGGAATAAACATGAAACAACATAAGCATTGGAGTTAATTCCTTGTGTTGTTTTCGGTTTGTTCCATTCCAAAGTCAAGAAGGCTTATGCATGTAGATTGGGCCCCATCTACATGAATATGCCTTCCTGTCAGTGCAATGGAATAAACATGAAACAAAATAAGCATTAAAGTGAATTGCTTGTGTTGGTTTGTGTTTGTTGCATTCCAAAGTCAGGAAAGCTTATGCATACAGATTGGGTCCCATCTACATGACTATGCCTTCCTGCAATACGAGTATTATCATTCTGATTTTCACAGATGATATCTTTGTTAACAAAAAAGCCCCTTTAAACAGAAGCTTGGCCAAGACTCAAGATTAGCAGCTTTCTTGTGACTTCCCACAGCTCAGGACATTATTCTGACAAGGCAGTGTAAAGAAAGATGTCCAGCCTATCTTTAGTTTTATTAAATGAATCTAAACGTCCTGTGTCACTTTCTTCAAATGCAGAAAATGATGACAAAATGTCGTCACAAAAGCAAGACAGAAGCAATATTGTACTAACCGGTAATTTACTAGTGAATTATTGAAAGCCATTTTACATCTCTGTTGGTGATTTTCACCTTGTGCATCTTTTTCCGCTGCTGATTTCCCCATGGAGGCCACTGAGAAAAAAAATCTTTGCTACATAAAGTACACATAGCTGAATTTGGATCTCTTTCAAGCGATCATAACCAAGATTGCCATTCCGGCTTTACTACCCATAACAAACTGAAACTACAAAAACCTGGCATTTTTAACGAATGCAGCAACATCAAATCAACTCTAATGTCTTAAACAAATATTCCCGCAATGAAGACCAAGACTCAAACTATGCATGTCAACGACATTTCATCTGATTTAATGACCTCTGATCTTCCAAATTATCTCGTGGGATATCGTACACTTAACACTGTACACTAATCCCTCGTCACAACTCGGACGATTCGGTACCACCATACTAGTGAATCATTCAGTAGTGTACATGTCTTCACTGCAATGGACATTCCTGTGCAATGATTCAGGTTGGATTGCCCATATTGTTTATTCTATATTCCATTCCAAGATCAGGAAGGCACATCCATGTAGACTGGGCCCCATCTATATGAATATGCCTTCCTGTCCATGCAATGGAATAAACATGAAACAACATAAGCATCAGAATGAACTCCCTGTGTTGAATTGGGTATGTTTCATTCAAAAGTCAGGAAGGCTTATGCATGTAGATTGGGCCCAATCTACATGAATATGCCTTCCTGTCCATGCAATGGAATAAACATGAAACAAAATAAGCATTGGAGTGAATTTCTTGTGTTGTTTTGTGATTGTTCCATTCCAAAGTCAAGAAGGCTCATGCATGTAGATTGGGCCCCATCTACATGAATATGCCTTCCTGTCCGTGCAATGGAATAAACATGAAACAACATAAGCATCGGAATGAACTCCTTGTGTTGTTTTCTGTATGTTGCATTCAAAAGTCAAGAAGGCTTATGCATGTAGATTGGGCCCAATCTACATGAATATGCCCTCCTGTCATTCCAATGGAATAAACATGAAACAACACAAGCATTGGAGTGAATTGCTTGTCTCCTTTTGTGTTTCTTCCATTCCAAAGTCAGGAAGGCTTATGCATATAGATTGGGCCCCATCTACATGAATATGTCTTCCTGTCCGTGCAATGGAATAAACATGAAACAACATAAGCATGGGAGTTAATTCCTTGTGTTGTTTTCGGTTTGTTCCATTCCAAAGTCAAGAAGGCTTATGCATGTAGATTGGGCCCCATCTACATGAATATGCCTTCCTGTCAGTGCAATGGAATAAACATGAAACAAAATAAGCATTAGAGTGAATTGCTTGTGTTGGTTTGTGTTTGTTGCATTCCAAAGTCAGGAAGGCTTATGCATACAGATTGGGCCCCATCTACATGAATATGCCTTCCTGCAATACGAGTATTATCATTCTGATTTTCACAGATGATATCTTTGTTAACAGAAAAGCCCCTTTAAACAGAAGCTTGGCCAAGACTCAAGATTAGCAGCTTTCTTGTGACTTCCCACAGCTCAGGACATTATTCTGACAAGGCAGTGTAAAGAAGATGTCCAGCCTATCTTTAGTTTTATTAAATGAATCTAAACGTCCTGTGTCACTTTGTTCAAATGCAGAAAATGATGACAAAATCTCGTCACAAAAGCAAGACAAAAGCAATATTGTACTAACCGGTAATTTACTAGTGAATTATTGAAAGCCATTTTACATCTCTGTTGGTGATTTTCTCCTTGTGCATCTTTTTCTGCTGCTGATTTCCCCATGGAGGCCACTGAGAAAAGAAATCTTTGCTACATAAAGTACACATAGCTGAATTTGGATCTCTTTCAACCGATCATAACCAAGATTGCCATTCCGGCTTTACTACCCATAACAAATTGAAACTACAAAAACCTGGCATTTTTAACGAATGCAGCAACATCAAATCAACTCTAATCTCTTAAACAAATATTCCCGCAATGAAGACCAAGACTCAAACTATGCATGTCAATGACATTTCATCTGATTTAATGACCTCTGATCTTCCAAATTATCTCGTGGGATATAGCACACTTAACACTGTACACTAATCCCTCGTCACAATTCGGACAATTCGGTACCCTCGTCACAACTCGGACGATTCGGTACCACCATACTAGTGAATCATTCAGTAGTTTACATGTCTTCACTGCAATGGACATTCCTGCGCAATGATTCAGGTTGGATTGCCCATATTGTTTTTTCTATGTTCCATTCCAAGATCAGGAAGGCACATCCATGTAGACTGGGCCCCATCTATATGAATATGCCTTCCTGTCCATGCAATGGAATAAACATGAAACAACATAAGCATCAGAATCAACTCCCTGTGTTGAATTGGGTATGTTTCATTCAAAAGTCAGGAAGGCTTATGCATGTAGATTGGGCCCAATCTACATGAATATGCCTTCCTGTCCATGCAATGGAATAAACATGAAACAAAATAAGCATTGGAGTGAATTTCTTGTGTTGTTTTGTGATTGTTCCATTCCAAAGTCAAGAAGGCTCATGCATGTAGATTGGGCCCCATCTACATGAATATGCCTTCCTGTCCGTGCAATGGAATAAACATGAAACAACATAAGCATCGGAATGAACTCCTTGTGTTGTTTTCTGTATGTTGCATTCAAAAGTCAAGAAGGCTTATGCATGTAGATTGGGCCCAATCTACATGAATATGCCCTCCTGTCATTCCAATGGAATAAACATGAAACAACACAAGCATTGGAGTGAATTGCTTGTCTCCTTTTGTGTTTCTTCCATTCCAAAGTCAGGAAGGCTTATGCATATAGATTGGGCCCCATCTACATGAATATGTCTTCCTGTCCGTGCAATGGAATAAACATGAAACAACATAAGCATGGGAGTTAATTCCTTGTGTTGTTTTCGGTTTGTTCCATTCCAAAGTCAAGAAGGCTTATCCATGTAGATTGGGCCCCATCTACATGAATAGGCCTTCCTGTCAGTGCAATGGAATAAACATGAAACAAAATAAGCATTGGAGTGAATTGCTTCTGTTGGTTTGTGTTTGTTGCATTCCAAAGTCAGGAAGGCTTATGCATACAGATTGGGCCCCATCTACATGAATATGCCTTCCTGCAATACGAGTATTATCATTCTGATTTTGACAGATGATATCTTTGTTAACAGAAAAGCCCCTTTAAACAGAAGCTTGGCCAAGACTCAAGATTAGCAGCTTTCTTGTGACTTCCCACAGCTCAGGACATTATTCTGACAAGGCAGTGTAAAGAAGATGTCCAGCCTATCTTTAGTTTTATTAAATGAATCTAAACGTCCTGTGTCACTTTGTTCAAATGCAGAAAGTGATGACAAAATCTCGTCACAAAAGCAAGACAGAAGCAATATTGTAATAACCGGTAATTTACTAGTGAATTATTGAAAGCCATTTTACATCTCTGTTGGTGATTTTCTCCTTGTGCATCTTTTTCTGCTGCTGATTTCCCCATGGAGGCCACTGAGAAAAAAAATCTTTGCTACATAAAGTACACATAGCTGAATTTGGATCTCTTTCAACCGATCATAACCAAGATTGCCATTCCGGCTTTACTACCCATAACAAATTGAAACTACAAAAACCTGGCATTTTTAACGAATGCAGCAACATCAAATCAACTCTAATCTCTTAAACAAATATTCCCGCAATGAAGACCAAGACTCAAACTATGCATGTCAACGACATTTCATCTGATTTAATGACCTCTGATCTTCCAAATTATCTCGTGGGATATAGTACACTTAACACTGTACACTAATCCCTCGTCACAACTCGGACGATACGGTACCACCATACTAGTGAATTATTCAGAAGTCCACATGTCTTCACTGCAATGGACATACCTGTGCAAGGATTAAGGTTGGATTGCTCATCTTGTTTTCTGTTTCTTCCATTCCAAGATCAGGAAGGCAAATCCATGTAGACAGGGCCCCATCTACATGAATATGTCTTCCTGTCCATGCAATGGAATAAACATGAAACAACATAAGCATCAGAATGAACTCCTTGTGTTCTATTGGGAATGTTGCATTCAAAAGTCAAGAAGGCTATGCATATAGATTGGGCCCAATCAACATGAATATGCCTTCCTGTACGTCCAATGGAATAAACATGAAACAACACAAGCATTGGAGTGAATTGCTTGTGTCCATTTGTGTTTCTTCCATTCCAAAGTCAGGAAGGCTTATGTATGTAGATTGGGCCCAATCTACATGAATATGCCTTCCTGTCGGTGCAATGGAATAAACATGAAACAAAATAAGCATTCGAGTTAATTCCTGGTGTTGTTTTCGGTTTGTTCCATTCCAAAGTCAATAAGGCTTATGCATGTAGATTGGGCCCCATCTACATGAATATGCCGTCCTGTCAGTGCAACGGAATAAACATGAAACAAAATAAGAATTGGAGTGAATTGCTTGTGGCGTTTATTGTTTCTTACATTCCAAAGTCAGGAAGGCTTATGCATGTAGATGAATATGCCTTCCTGTCCGTGCAATGGAATAAACATGAAATAAAATAAGCATTGGAGTGAATTGCTTGCGTTGTTTTGTGTTTGTTGCATTCAAAAGTCAAGAAGGCTTATGCACATAGATTCGGCCCAATCTACATGAATACGAATTCTTGTCTGTCCAATGGAATAAACATGAAACAACACAAACATTGGAGTGAATTGCTTGTGTCGTTTTGTATTTCTTCCATTCCAAAGTCAGGAAGGCTTATGCATGTAGATTGGGCCCAATCTACATGAATATGCCTTCCTGTGTGTGCAATGGAATAAACATGAAACAAAATAAGCATTTGAGTTAATTCATTGTTTAGTTTTCGGTTTGTTCCATTCCAAAGTCAAGAAGGCTTATCCATGTAGATTGGGCCCCATCTACATGAATAGGCCTTCCTGTCAGTGCAATGGAATAAACATGAAACAAAATAAGAATTGGAGACAATTGCTTGTGTTGGTTTGTGTTTGTTGCATTCCAAAGTCAGGAAGGCTTATGCATGCAGATTGGGCCCAATCTACATGAATATGCCTTCCTGTCCGTGCAATGCAATAAACATGAAACAAAATAAGCATTGGAGTGAATTGCTTGTGTTGTTTTGTTTGTTCCATTCCAAAGTCAGGAAGGATTAGGCATGTAGATTGGGCCTCATCTACATGAATATGCCTTCCTGCCCGTGCAATAGAATAAACATGAAACAAAATAAGAATTGGAGTGAATTCCTTGTGTTGTCTTCGGTTTGTTCCATTCCAAAGTGAAGAAGGCTTATGGATGTAGATTGGGCCCCATCTACATGAATATACCTTCCTGTCGATGCAATGGAATAAACATGAAACAACATAAGCATTGGAATGAATTTCTTGTGTTGTTTTGTGATTGTTCCATTCCAAAGTCAAGAAGGCTTATGCATGTAGATTGGAACCCATCTACATGAATATGCCTTCCTGTCAGTGCAATGGAATTAACCTGAAACAACACAAGCACTGGAGTGAATTACTTGTGTTGGTTTGTGTTTGTTGCATTCCAAAGTCAAGAAGGCTTATGCATGTAGATTGGGTCCCATCTACATGAATATGCCTTCCTGCAATATGAGTATTATCATTCTGATTTTCACAGATGATATCTTTGTTAACAGAAAAGCCCCTTTAAACAGAAGCTTGGCCAAGACTCAAGATTAGCAGCTTTCTTAAAACTTCCCACAGCTCAGGATATTATTTGGCCAGGGCAGTGTAAAGAAAGATGTCCAGTAATATCTTTAGTTTTATTACATGAATCTAAACGTCCTGTGTCACTTTCTTCAAATGCAGAAAATGATGACAAAATCTCGTCACAAAAGCAAGATAGAAGCAATATTGTACTAACCGGTAATTTACTAGTGAATTATTGAAAGCCATTTTACATCTCTGTTGGTGATTTTCTCCTTGTGCATCTTTTTCCGCTGCTGATTTCCCCATGGAGGCTACTGAGAAAAAAAATCTTTGCTACATAAAGTACACATAGTTGAATTTAGATCTCTTTCAACCGATCATAACCAAGATTGCCATTCCGGCTTTACTAGCCATAACAAACTGACACTACAAAAACCTGGTATTTTTAACGAATGCAGCAACATCAAATCAACTCTAATCTCTTAAACAAATATTCCCGCAATGAAGACCAAGACTCAAACTATGCATGTCAACGACATTTCATGTGATTTAACGACTTATGATCTTGCAAATTATCTCATGGGATATCATACTCTTAACACTGTACACTGATCCCTCGTCACAACTCAGCCGATTCAGTACCACAATACTGGTGAATTATTCGGTAGTGTACATGTCTTCACTGCAATGGACATTCCTGTGCAATGATTCAGGTTGGATAGCTCATCTTGTTTTTTGTTTGTTCCATTCCAAGATCAGGAAGGTACATCCATGTAGACTGGGCCCCATCTATATGAATCTGCCTTCCTGTCCATGCAATGGAATAAACATGAAACAACATAAGCATCGGAATGAACTCGTGTTGTTTTGTGTATGTGGCATTCAAAAGTCAAGAAGGATTATGCATGTAGATTGGGCCCAATCTACATGAATATGCCTTCCTGTCCGCCCAATGGAATAAACATGAAACAACACAAGCATTGGAGTTAATTCCTTGTGTTGTTTTTAGTTTGTTCCATTCCAAAGTCAAGAAGGCTTATGCATGTAGATTGGGCCCCATCTACATGAATATCCCTTCCTGTCAGTGCAATAGAATAAACATGAAACAAAATAAGCATTAGAGTGAATTGCTTGTGTTGGTTTGTGTTTGTTGCATTCCAAAGTCAGGAAGGCTTATGCATACAGATTGGGCCCCATCTACATGAATATGCCTTCCTGCAATACGAGTATTATCATTCTGATTTTCACAGATGATATCTTTGTTAACAAAAAAGCCCCTTTAAACAGAAGCTTGGCCAAGACTCAAGATTAGCAGCTTTCTTGTGACTTCCCACAGCTCAGGACATTATTCTGACAAGGCAGTGTAAAGAAAGATGTCCAGCCTATCTTTAGTTTTATTAAATGAATCTAAACGTCCTGTGTCACTTTGTTCAAATGCAGAAAGTGATGACAAAATGTCGTCACAAAAGCAAGACAGAAGCAATATTGTACTAACCGGTAATTTACTAGTGAATTATTGAAAGCCATTTTACATCTCTGTTGGTGATTTTCACCTTGTGCATCTTTTTCTGCTGCTGATTTCCCCATGGAGGCAATTGAGAAAAAAAATCTTTGCTACATAAAGTACACATAGCTGAATTTGGATCTCTTTCAACCGATCATAACCAAGATTGCCATTCCGGCTTTACTACCCATAACAAATTGAAACTACAAAAACCTGGCATTTTTAACGAATGCAGCAACATCAAATCAACTCTAATGTCTTAAACAAATATTCCCGCAATGAAGACCAAGACTCAAACTATGCATGTCAACGACATTTCATCTGATTTAATGACCTCTGATCTTCCAAATTATCTCGTGGGATATCGTACACTTAACACTGTACACTAATCCCTCGTCACAACTCGGACGATTCGGTACCACCATACTAGTGAATCATTCAGTAGTGTACATGTCTTCACTGCAATGGACATTCCTGCGCAATGATTCAGGTTGGATTGCCCATATTGTTTTTTCTATGTTCCATTCCAAGATCAGGAAGGTACATCCATGTAGACTGGGCCCCATCTATATGAATATGCCTTCCTGTCCATGCAATGGAATAAACATGAAACAACATAAGCATCAGAATCAACTCCCTGTGTTGAATTGGGTATGTTTCATTCAAAAGTCAGGAAGGCTTATGCATGTAGATTGGACCCAATCTACATGAATATGCCTTCCTGTCCATGCAATGGAATAAACATGAAACAAAATAAGCATTGGAGTGAATTTCTTGTGTTGTTTTGTGATTGTTCCATTCCAAAGTCAAGAAGGCTCATGCATGTAGATTGGGCCCCATCTACATGAATATGCCTTCCTGTCCGTGCAATGGAATAAACATGAAACAACATAAGCATCGGAATGAACTCCTTGTGTTGTTTTCTGTATGTTGCATTCAAAAGTCAAGAAGGCTTATGCATGTAGATTGGGCCCAATCTACATGAATATGCCCTCCTGTCATTCCAATGGAATAAACATGAAACAACACAAGCATTGGAGTGAATTGCTTGTCTCCTTTTGTGTTTCTTCCATTCCAAAGTCAGGAAGGCTTATGCATATAGATTAAACCCCATCTACATGAATATGTCTTCCTGTCCGTGCAATGGAATAAACATGAAACAACATAAGCATGGGAGTTAATTCCTTGTGTTGTTTTCGGTTTGTTCCATTCCAAAGTCAAGAAGGCTTATGCATGTAGATTGGGCCCCATCTACATGAATAGGCCTTCCTGTCAGTGCAATGGAATAAACATGAAACAAAATAAGCATTAGAGTGAATTGCTTGTGTTGGTTTGTGTTTGTTGCATTCCAAAGTCAGGAAGGCTTATGCATACAGATTGGGCCCCATCTACATGAATATGCCTTCCTGCAATACGAGTATTATCATTCTGATTTTGACAGATGATATCTTTGTTAACAGAAAAGCCCCTTTAAACAGAAGCTTGGCCAAGACTCAAGATTAGCAGCTTTCTTGTGACTTCCCACAGCTCAGGACATTATTCTGACAAGGCAGTGTAAAGAAGATGTCCAGCCTATCTTTAGTTTTATTAAATGAATCTAAACGTCCTGTGTCACTTTGTTCAAATGCAGAAAATGATGACAAAATCTCGTCACAAAAGCAAGACAAAAGCAATATTGTACTAACCGGTAATTTACTAGTGAATTATTGAAAGCCATTTTACATCTCTGTTGGTGATTTTCTCCTTGTGCATCTTTTTCTGCTGCTGATTTCCCCATGGAGGCCACTGAGAAAAGAAATCTTTGCTACATAAAGTACACATAGCTGAATTTGGATCTCTTTCAACCGATCATAACCAAGATTGCCATTCCGGCTTTACTACCCATAACAAATTGAAACTACAAAAACCTGGCATTTTTAACGAATGCAGCAACATCAAATCAACTCTAATCTCTTAAACAAATATTCCCGCAATGAAGACCAAGACTCAAACTATGCATGTCAATGACATTTCATCTGATTTAATGACCTCTGATCTTCCAAATTATCTCGTGGGATATAGCACACTTAACACTGTACACTAATCCCTCGTCACAATTCGGACAATTCGGTACCCTCGTCACAACTCGGACGATTCGGTACCACCATACTAGTGAATCATTCAGTAGTTTACATGTCTTCACTGCAATGGACATTCCTGCGCAATGATTCAGGTTGGATTGCCCATATTGTTTTTTCTATGTTCCATTCCAAGATCAGGAAGGCACATCCATGTAGACTGGGCCCATCTATATGAATATGCCTTCCTGTCCATGCAATGGAATAAACATGAAACAACATAAGCATCAGAATCAACTCCCTGTGTTGAATTGGGTATGTTTCATTCAAAAGTCAGGAAGGCTTATGCATGTAGATTGGGCCCAATCTACATGAATATGCCTTCCTGTCCATGCAATGGAATAAACATGAAACAAAATAAGCATTGGAGTGAATTTCTTGTGTTGTTTTGTGATTGTTCCATTCCAAAGTCAAGAAGGCTCATGCATGTAGATTGGGCCCCATCTACATGAATATGCCTTCCTGTCCGTGCAATGGAATAAACATGAAACAACATAAGCATCGGAATGAACTCCTTGTGTTGTTTTCTGTATGTTGCATTCAAAAGTCAAGAAGGCTTATGCATGTAGATTGGGCCCAATCTACATGAATATGCCCTCCTGTCATTCCAATGGAATAAACATGAAACAACACAAGCATTGGAGTGAATTGCTTGTCTCCTTTTGTGTTTCTTCCATTCCAAAGTCAGGAAGGCTTATGCATATAGATTGGGCCCCATCTACATGAATATGTCTTCCTGTCCGTGCAATGGAATAAACATGAAACAACATAAGCATGGGAGTTAATTCCTTGTGTTGTTTTCGGTTTGTTCCATTCCAAAGTCAAGAAGGCTTATCCATGTAGATTGGGCCCCATCTACATGAATAGGCCTTCCTGTCAGTGCAATGGAATAAACATGAAACAAAATAAGCATTGGAGTGAATTGCTTCTGTTGGTTTGTGTTTGTTGCATTCCAAAGTCAGGAAGGCTTATGCATACAGATTGGGCCCCATCTACATGAATATGCCTTCCTGCAATACGAGTATTATCATTCTGATTTTCACAGATGATATCTTTGTTAACAGAAAAGCCCCTTTAAACAGAAGCTTGGCCAAGACTCAAGATTAGCAGCTTTCTTGTGACTTCCCACAGCTCAGGACATTATTCTGACAAGGCAGTGTAAAGAAGATGTCCAGCCTATCTTTAGTTTTATTAAATGAATCTAAACGTCCTGTGTCACTTTGTTCAAATGCAGAAAGTGATGACAAAATCTCGTCACAAAAGCAAGACAGAAGCAATATTGTAATAACCGGTAATTTACTAGTGAATTATTGAAAGCCATTTTACATCTCTGTTGGTGATTTTCACCTTGTGCATCTTTTTCTGCTGCTGATTTCCCCATGGAGGCCACTGAGAAAAAAAATCTTTGCTACATAAAGTACACATAGCTGAATTTGGATCTCTTTCAACCGATCATAACCAAGATTGCCATTCCGGCTTTACTACCCATAACAAATTGAAACTACAAAAACCTGGCATTTTTAACGAATGCAGCAACATCAAATCAACTCTAATCTCTTAAACAAATATTCCCGCAATGAAGACCAAGACTCAAACTATGCATGTCAACGACATTTCATCTGATTTAATGACCTCTGATCTTCCAAATTATCTCGTGGGATATAGTACACTTAACACTGTACACTAATCCCTCGTCACAACTCGGACGATTCGGTACCACCATACTAGTGAATTATTCAGAAGTCCACATGTCTTCACTGCAATGGACATACCTGTGCAAGGATTAAGGTTGGATTGCTCATCTTGTTTTCTGTTTCTTCCATTCCAAGATCAGGAAGGCAAATCCATGTAGACAGGGCCCCATCTACATGAATATGTCTTCCTGTCCATGCAATGGAATAAACATGAAACAACATAAGCATCAGAATGAACTCCTTGTGTTCTATTGGGAATGTTGCATTCAAAAGTCAAGAAGGCTATGCATATAGATTGGGCCCAATCAACATGAATATGCCTTCCTGTACGTCCAATGGAATAAACATGAAACAACACAAGCATTGGAGTGAATTGCTTGTGTCCATTTGTGTTTCTTCCATTCCAAAGTCAGGAAGGCTTATGTATGTAGATTGGGCCCAATCTACATGAATATGCCTTCCTGTCGGTGCAATGGAATAAACATGAAACAAAATAAGCATTCGAGTTAATTCCTGGTGTTGTTTTCGGTTTGTTCCATTCCAAAGTCAATAAGGCTTATGCATGTAGATTGGGCCCCATCTACATGAATATGCCGTCCTGTCAGTGCAACGGAATAAACATGAAACAAAATAAGAATTGGAGTGAATTGCTTGTGGCGTTTATTGTTTCTTACATTCCAAAGTCAGGAAGGCTTATGCATGTAGATGAATATGCCTTCCTGTCCGTGCAATGGAATAAACATGAAATAAAATAAGCATTGGAGTGAATTGCTTGCGTTGTTTTGTGTTTGTTGCATTCAAAAGTCAAGAAGGCTTATGCACATAGATTCGGCCCAATCTACATGAATACGAATTCTTGTCTGTCCAATGGAATAAACATGAAACAACACAAACATTGGAGTGAATTGCTTGTGTCGTTTTGTATTTCTTCCATTCCAAAGTCAGGAAGGCTTATGCATGTAGATTGGGCCCAATCTACATGAATATGCCTTCCTGTGTGTGCAATGGAATAAACATGAAACAAAATAAGCATTTGAGTTAATTCATTGTTTAGTTTTCGGTTTGTTCCATTCCAAAGTCAAGAAGGCTTATCCATGTAGATTGGGCCCCATCTACATGAATAGGCCTTCCTGTCAGTGCAATGGAATAAACATGAAACAAAATAAGAATTGGAGACAATTGCTTGTGTTGGTTTGTGTTTGTTGCATTCCAAAGTCAGGAAGGCTTATGCATGCAGATTGGGCCCAATCTACATGAATATGCCTTCCTGTCCATGCAATGCAATAAACATGAAACAAAATAAGCATTGGAGTGAATTGCTTGTGTTGTTTTGTTTGTTCCATTCCAAAGTCAGGAAGGATTAGGCATGTAGATTGGGCCTCATCTACATGAATATGCCTTCCTGCCCGTGCAATAGAATAAACATGAAACAAAATAAGAATTGGAGTGAATTCCTTGTGTTGTCTTCGGTTTGTTCCATTCCAAAGTGAAGAAGGCTTATGGATGTAGATTGGGCCCCATCTACATGAATATACCTTCCTGTCGATGCAATGGAATAAACATGAAACAACATAAGCATTGGAATGAATTTCTTGTGTTGTTTTGTGATTGTTCCATTCCAAAGTCAAGAAGGCTTATGCATGTAGATTGGAACCCATCTACATGAATATGCCTTCCTGTCAGTGCAATGGAATTAACCTGAAACAACACAAGCACTGGAGTGAATTACTTGTGTTGGTTTGTGTTTGTTGCATTCCAAAGTCAAGAAGGCTTATGCATGTAGATTGGGTCCCATCTACATGAATATGCCTTCCTGCAATATGAGTATTATCATTCTGATTTTCACAGATGATATCTTTGTTAACAGAAAAGCCCCTTTAAACAGAAGCTTGGCCAAGACTCAAGATTAGCAGCTTTCTTAAAACTTCCCACAGCTCAGGATATTATTTGGCCAGGGCAGTGTAAAGAAAGATGTCCAGTAATATCTTTAGTTTTATTACATGAATCTAAACGTCCTGTGTCACTTTCTTCAAATGCAGAAAATGATGACAAAATCTCGTCACAAAAGCAAGATAGAAGCAATATTGTACTAACCGGTAATTTACTAGTGAATTATTGAAAGCCATTTTACATCTCTGTTGGTGATTTTCTCCTTGTGCATCTTTTTCCGCTGCTGATTTCCCCATGGAGGCTACTGAGAAAAAAAATCTTTGCTACATAAAGTACACATAGCTGAATTTAGATCTCTTTCAACCGATCATAACCAAGATTGCCATTCCGGCTTTACTAGCCATAACAAACTGACACTACAAAAACCTGGTATTTTTAACGAATGCAGCAACATCAAATCAACTCTAATCTCTTAAACAAATATTCCCGCAATGAAGACCAAGACTCAAACTATGCATGTCAACGACATTTCATGTGATTTAACGACTTATGATCTTGCAAATTATCTCATGGGATATCATACTCTTAACACTGTACACTGATCCCTCGTCACAACTCAGCCGATTCAGTACCACAATACTGGTGAATTATTCGGTAGTGTACATGTCTTCACTGCAATGGACATTCCTGTGCAATGATTCAGGTTGGATAGCTCATCTTGTTTTTTGTTTGTTCCATTCCAAGATCAGGAAGGCACATCCATGTAGACTGGGCCCCATCTATATGAATCTGCCTTCCTGTCCATGCAATGGAATAAACATGAAACAACATAAGCATCGGAATGAACTCGTGTTGTTTTGTGGATGTGGCATTCAAAAGTCAAGAAGGCTTATGCATGTAGATTGGGCCCAATCTACATGAATATGCCTTCCTGTCCGCCCAATGGAATAAACATGAAACAACACAAGCATTGGAGTTAATTCCTTGTGTTGTTTTGTGATTGTTCCATTCCAAAGTCAAGAAGGCTTATGCATGTAGATTGGGACCCATCTACATGAATATGCCTTCCTGTCAGTGCAATGGAATAAACCTGAAACAACGCAAGCACTGGAGTGAATTGCTTGTGTTGGTTTGTGTTTGTTGCATTCCAAAGTCAAGAAGGCTTATGCATGTAGATTGGGCCCCATCTACATGAATATCCCTTCCTGCAATATGAGTATTATCATTCTATTTTTACAGATGATATCTTTGTTAACAGAAAAGCCCCTTTAAACAGAAGCTTGGCCAAGACTCAAGATTAGCAGCTTTCTTGTGACTTCCCACAGTTCAGGATATTATTTGGCCAGGGCAGTGTAAAGAAAGATGTCCAGCCTATCCTTAGTTTTATTAAATGAATCTAAAAGTCCTGTGTCACTTTGTTCAAATGCAGAAAATGATGACAAAATCTCGTCACAAAAACAAGATAGAAGCAATATTGTACTAACCGGTAATTTACTAGTGAATTATTGAAAGCCATTTTACATCTCTGTTGGTGATTTTCACCTTGTGCATCTTTTTCTGCTGCTGATTTCCCCATGGAGGCCACTGAGAAAAAAAATCTATGCTACATAAAGTACACATAGCTGAATTTGGATCTTTTTCAACCGATCATAACCAAGATTGCCATTCCGGCTTTACTACCCATAACAAACTGAAACTACAAAAACCTGGTATTTTTAACGAATGAAGCAACATCAAATCAACTCTAATGTCTTAAACAAATATTCCCGCAATGAAGACCAAGACTCAAACTATGTATGTCAACGACATTTCATCTGATTTAATGACCTCTGATCTTGCAAATTATCTCATGAGATATCGTACTCTTAACACTGTACACTGATCCCTCGTCACAACTCGGACGATTCGGTACCACAATACTAGTGAATTATTCAGTAGTGTACATGTCTTCACTGGAATGGACATTTCTGTGCAATGCTTCAGGTTGGATTGCAAATGTTGTTTTTTCTTTGTTCTATTCCAAGATCAGGAAGGCACATCCATGTAGACTGGGCCCCATCTATATGAATATGCCTTCCTGTCCGTGCAATGGAATAAACATGAAACAACATAAGCATCGGAATGAACTCCTTGTGTTGTTTTGTGCATGTTGCGTTCAAAAGTCAAGAAGGCTTATGCATGTAGATTGGGCCCAATCTACATGAATATGCCTTCCTGTCCGTACAATGGAATAAATATGAAACAACATAAGTATTGGAGTGAATTGCTTTTGTTGTTTTATGTTTGTTCCATTCCAAATTCAGGAAGGCTTATGCATGTAGATTGGGCCCAATCTACATGAATATGCCTTCCTGTCCGTGCATTGCAATAAACATGAAACAAAATAAGCATTGGAGTGAATTGCTTGTGTTGTTTTGTTTGTTCCATTCAAAAGTCAGGAAGGCTTAGGCATGTAGATTAGGCCCAATCTACATGAATACGACTTCTTGTCTGTCCAATGGAATAAACATGAAACAACACAAACATTGGAGTGAATTGCTTGTGTCGTTTTCTGTTTCTTACATTCCAAAGTTAGGAAGGCTTATGCATGTAGATTGGGCCCAATCTACATGAATATGCCTTCCTGTCCGTGCAATGGAATAAACATGAAACAAAATAAGCATTGGAGTTAATTCCTTGTGTTGTTTTCGGTTTGTTCCATTTAAAAGTCAAGAAGGCTTATGCATGTAGATTGGGCCCCATGTACATGAATATGCTTTCCTGTCTGTGCAATCGAATAAACATGAAACAAAATAAGCATTGGAGTTAATTCATTGTGTAGTTTGT